>CP139502.1:240211943-240811943 GCA_021014915.2 Artemisia tridentata subsp. tridentata | reverse complement strand
ATTTTTTTATTTTATTTAAATGTATCTCTCATCTTATGTGACGTAGATCACATCATTGATAAACGTGCTCCCACAAGACCTGCCTAACAAATCTAATGTTTATTTTATAAACATCATGATATAAAATATTACAGAATACCATTTACCATTTTACGGTAAAATCCTTAACAAAATATTCATTATCTGTATAGAGTTTCTAGGAAACCCTAAAGTTTACCACAACACCAAATATGAACAACTAAATCTCATAACATAAAAATACAACATATCTAAGTTAATGTACAAGTTCCTAAAGCACCAAAAACCCTAATTCTATTTCATACCCAGTAAAACCCTAATTTCACCTAAGTGTTATTTTATGCATTCAAATCACAAACCCTAATTTATTTCTAAAATATTTTTATAAAATATTAAGTTTACAAGTTATTTAAGCTATAGTACAAGTCATTTATGAATAAATTCAATTATTTACAAAACCTTTATTAAAATCTCATTTATATTAATTTTAAAGCACAAAGTACAAACCAAATATGCATAACATTTATAAATTATATTTTCTAAACCTCTTAAATATTTTTACAAGTCTTTTAGCTCAGAGTACAAGTGCCTAATGCACAAAAATCATAAATTTCATTTAATTACTTTTTAACCTAATAAACTTCAACAAATAAATTTTATAAAATACGAAACTATTAAAACTATATTTTTCTCACTTCCTAAATTTTTGTACAACTAAATTAAGCCTAGGGTACAACTCACATAAGCACAAACCATAATTTCTCATGTAGTTCGAAATATACTTATATAAATGCAACTTAAATAATTCTCTAAATAACAAAACCCATAAAACTAAATTAGTTCCTCTCCTAAACCCTAGTTCCAAACACATTAAAGCCATAGTACCATCACCTTAAGCTCACACGAATTCTTTGTCCTAAAACCGGTTCGATTTCAACCTAGAAGCTAAACTAGAAATTACATCCTAATGGTACATTGTATCTAGCCCTAGACATACCTCATGCCCTCTCCTACAAAGCCCTCCACATGGCACCCTTCACCTTCAAGAAGCCTCCCCATTGGTTGCTAAAACTCTTGCCTCATATCCGGCCACATCACCCTCTTCTTCTCCATCCTCCTCCACCTATCCATGTGGCATAACTCTCCATTTCTATCAGCCCTTGTATGCATAACATGTCTCCTTATCATCTCCTAACAAAACCCTAATTCATACATCTATAAATAGCAGCCATGCTGATGAGGCGAAAAGTGTACCGCTTTTAAGGGGTCATTTAAGCCCGAAATCGTATTTATTTGATCAAATATTGCCCTAAATCGTTCCTTTTGTCATTTTAGGTACTTTTGAGGAGAAATCTGGAAAAGGAGGCATTTTGGACGTTTTTGGAGCATTAAAGTGAAGAAAACGGCAAAGTCTCAAGAATCGGCTAAAAGTTACTCTTGACGGCGTCACAATTAACATGGGACGGCGTCATGCTTTGGCAAGAAAAGTTGGATGTGAAATTTACTCATGACGGGCCAGTGAGTTTGCATGAGAATTCTGACGGCGTCACGCTTTAACTAAATCAAGGGCGTCACGGCTTAAATCATAAGGGGACGGCGTCACGTTCAGGATCCGACGGCGTCAAGCCTTGATAAGCCAGAATGGATTTTTGAAGAGCTAAAGAGGGACGGCGTCAAGATGGTCATCCGGGAACCCTAAAAGCGGCGAGGTGACGGCGTCACAATGCATAAGGTGACGCCGTCAGATGTCAAAGTCTATATATAGTTTTCTAATTTTTTGTCATGAGGGAGAGCTTAGTGTGTGGAATTTTGGGATAAAACCCTAAGACGATTTTAGCTACTTTTTCAGTGCTTTTTGCCTTGAGATCTTCCATGTTTCATTGAAAGATAAGTTATCAATTAATCATTCAATATGTCTATGTGTTGTTTGATTCTATCTTATGCTTGTCTTTTGTTTAACATGTTAGGCTAATTTTATCTTGTGTTTGCTTAGATCTAATGAAACCTAGCTATTGATTATTGGTTGTTAGTGTGTTATTAGTTGTATTGGATGATTGTTTATCTATGTTAGGCTTAAGAAAACTGGCTAACTTCCTATTCGGTAACTTGCTTGAACGTCTTAAGAAACATGAACCAAACGCGTACTAAAGGTTTTTATGGTTGTATTTAATGCACAAGCGAATTCTAGTGATCCCATGTTAGGAGCTTCCTAGCCGGCTCGACATAGGAGTGAAGTAGGAGCTTGTAGAGTTTGGGGAAGTAAGTACGCCACCCCACGAATGGTATTAAGGAATACACCCGTCATCCACGCGACTAATACACACTAATTAACCGGTAAAAGATAGTTAGGGAGTAAGGAAATCTAAGTAAACACATTTCCCTACACATAAGTTTCTCACCACTTTTCATTTTTGTTATTTTATTTTATTTGCATTTGTAGTAATTTGGGTTAGTTGACTAGCAACTAATTCCGCCCACTCCTTCAAAACCCGAGATTTTACTTGCTTTTATAAAATATAAAAACATAAAAAGAATCTTCCTCAACCCTTAGACCTAATTAGAGTAGCCTTTCACACCTAACGAACACTATTCCCTGTGGAGAACGATCAATCCCCCGTACTTACCACTACACTATACTACATCGGTCAGGTACACTGCCTGGTGGGGTTGTAAGCCTCTTGAGATCCCTCGAGAGGTAAAACCTGTTGTAAGGTTGCAAAACCCACGCATCAAGTTTTTGGCGCCGTTGCCGGGGAATAGTTATTGTTTAGGTTGAATTTTTATTTCTATTAGGTCTACTCACTAGATTCCTTTCTAGTGAGATTTTTATTTTATTTTTCTAGGTTTTCTTTAGTCTATCTATTTTCTTCGTGTCTTTGTTCGTAACCATTACCGTCCGACATCATGGAAGATGGTAATATCCTTAACCCACACAACCCACCACCACAACAACCACCACCACCTCCTAGAGCCCGTACTTTAGGAGAGTATTCCCGTCCTAGCCACCACGGCTATCGAAACACCATTGAGCTCACTCAAGGAGCCAATATCACACCCTTGCGATCCGACACCATCCGGTTGGTGCAAAGCGGATGCGCATTCCATGGACTTCGTTCTGAAGATCCTAATCAACATCTCAAGGACTTTCTTAAAATCGTTGATTCTATAGACCTTGATGTTGCCACTCGAGAGACGACCCGATTGCGTCTCTTCCAATTCTCTCTGCGGGACCAAGCTAGTCAGTGGCTAGAACGTCAACCCGCAGGATCCATCACCTCTTGGGATGATCTCACCACTCGTTTCCTTGCTCAGTTTTTCCCACCGGGAAGAACTACCAAGCTAAGGAATGATATCTTGATGTTCCAACAACGTCAAGGCGAAACTCTCTACGAGGCATGG
Source organism: Artemisia tridentata subsp. tridentata (assembly GCA_021014915.2). Lineage (NCBI taxonomy): Eukaryota > Viridiplantae > Streptophyta > Magnoliopsida > Asterales > Asteraceae > Artemisia > Artemisia tridentata. The sequence goes on along the minus strand of CP139502.1, from coordinate 240,808,526 downwards.
ACTCGATTCAAGGACTTACTCCAAAAAGTCCCTCACCATGGCATAGAACTTTGGCTCCAAGTCCAAATCTTCTATGACCATATCAATCTCTCCACAAGGCAAACCATTGACCAATCGGCCGGTGGCAAGCTACGTGATCTAAGTGCGGAACAATCATGGGCTCTCCTAGAGGATCTTGCTCTTTATGACAACGAAAGTTGGAGTGATCCCCGTGATTTGAATAAAACGGTCAAGGCAATATCTTTGCCTTTGAACAATTCAAGCACTTCCGACCGTAGGATCGTAGAACTTGAAGACCAAGTCAAGTTTCTCATGAAATCCTACGAGGCTCCTAAACCTTCAAGCCAAGTGAACAAAATCACTTCTTCATGTGAATTATGTAGTGGTCCCCACGACACTCGTGATTGCATGGAACTCCCCGAACAAGCTTTTGTGGACTACGCATCCTCGCGTACCGACGGAGCGGGAGACAAGTGGTACACTTTCAAGCCCGAGCCAAACCATTATGGTGATTCATACAACCCCTCATGGAAAAATCACCCGAACCTTAGGTGGAAACAAAACCAAAACTCACAACAAATCAATTCTTCCAACCCACCTAATCGTTTCCAATCAAGCGGTTCCAACTCGAACCGTACTTTCAACAACAATCCTTCCGGCAATGGTAGTACCAATAACTTTGAAGGATTGATGTCTCAATTTATGGTATCTCAAGAAGCTCGTTTAGCCAAGTTTGAAGCCGATTTCAAACAAAAACAAAGCGAGATGACCGACAAGATTGACACCTTGTTGAAAGCCCTCAATGACCGAGAAATGGGAGCACTCCCTAGCAACACGGTCAAGAACCCGAAACTAAACGTCAACGCTATTTCGTCGGTTTCGTCCCCTAGTTCTTGTCCACAATATTATTCGGTCAATTCCATGAGCACGTGTTTCAAACAAACCCAAATCGTTCCAAATGACCAAGAAGTTATGACATCCAAATTGGTCAACAACATAGTTGAAACACCTCCCACTCAAAACCTTGATGATGAATTCAAGGAGCTCCACCTTGAAAGTCCGGTTGTTGATGAGAAGAAGCTCAAGTTAGGCGAAAAAGGGACCGCCTTTGTTCAAAACAAGCTACCTAAGAAGTTAGATGATCCGGGCTTATTTGTTCTACCTTGCAAGATCGGTAATTCGGAGGCTTATGATACATTAGCCGATCTTGGATCAAGCCTTAACCTACTTCCGTTACCTCTCTACACCTCTCTAAAACTTGGAAAACTTGAAGAAACCGAGGTGATAATAGGCTTAGCGGATGGAAGTGTTGCTTACCCGGTTGGAGTAGTTAAGGACGTGCTAGTGCACATTGGAAAACTAACCATTTTAGCCGATTTCCACGTCCTTGATATGGTTAGCGACCCTACATGCCCCTTGTTGATAGGTAGAGGATTTTTAGCGACCGCTAGTGCTATGATTGATTGTAAGGAATCCAAGATAGCGGTAGGAGAAGGGGATACTTGGTCAGTCTATGATGTTAAGAAACATGCCTATGATACTAGTGAGGAACCGACACCCCATTGGTTAGAATTAAATAGGAGACCATCTAGATATGGACCTTGGATCGATAGAGACTTCATAGGACCCCAACGCCCATTTTACCTAGAAGAGGACTTTGTTAACCGAACACATTCGGTAGAGCAACTCTTGGCTAGGGACACCGAATTGGATCCATTTGAAGACCCTCTAGTTTTTAGAAGGATGATTGATTTCCTAGGAGTTTTGCCAATTAACCTAGGAATGAATAAGTGGATTTGTGAGGAAGATGATCATAAGTGGAATTGGGATAAACCACCCAATGATGGAGATGGGTCATGGCATATCAAGATGACATTGTATGACCCGGATGGAGAGAAGTTTGAAAAGACATATCGTACTAAGCGGACCAATAGGAAACTTCAATCCAAGCTTAACCCTAAAAACGTCCTTGATGACGAGCTTACTTACATAGGGTAGCGTGACTTTGAGTCTAGCTACAAGACTCGTTAATAAAGAAAGGCGCTTCTTGGGAGGCAACCCAAGCTTTATTTGTTTTATTTGCTTTGTGTGTTTATTTATTTGTTTGTTTGATTTTATTTGTTTCCGTATGTGTGTTTAATTTTTATTCTTATTGATTCATGTTCAAAACTAATTTGTGAAAATGCTTTATGTTGTTTTTAACTTCGTCTTAACTACATATAAAGGTATTTTGCAAAAGATAAGTGTAAGGGAAATCTAAATCGGTTTATTAGAACACAAATGAACATGAATCATAATAATAATAAGTTAGCATACATATTCGTATTTGTTTGAGTCAAATGCTTGTATCGAGTCATAATGATGTTTTGCAGGATTTCCAGGAAGTAAGGTAAAGGTTTTTCAAGAAATTTTCCGGAAACTTAAAATGAAAATTTTTGTCAGGTCATTTCTGACGGCGTCAGGGGTTATAACCTGACGGCGTCAGATTTAATTTCCAGAAATTTTTGAAAATTTTGTTTTCATAAAAAGTTTTTATTAAAATCTCCAACTTATAATCTCCAGGAATCTGCAAAGTTATCATTCCACAAGCATTATATCCTTATATATAGATTTTATCCCGCCAATGTTATGCAGGTTTTCGTGTTTGTTTTCTCAGGTTCAACAGGTTATTTTGGACAAGGAAATGTTTTGAATCAAGCTTATGGCGATGCATTAGTCATGGAGCTTCAACATTCTCTTTGGAGGAAGATTTAACCGTGTAATTTCATTATCCAACGAGCGAATCAGGGGAGTATTTGATTTCATTCTTTTACTTTATGCTTTTACATTTGTCATTTGAACATTGGGGACAATGTTCATCTTAAGTGTAAGGGGAGGGTAAAAGTACGATTTTTGAGAATACAATTGCGCTTGATTTTTGTTTGTTTGATGGTAGATGTGTAATAAAACTGAGAGAAATACTTGTTAAGGTAATTTTAGTGCCAAATTTAAAATTTTTTTTACAACATATAGGAGTGAAACTTTGATCTTAATGAGCGTCTCATGGATAGGAGTTATATGACTAGCACAAAAACCGTACCACTAAAAAATTTTCCACCCCCAAATATGTGAGGTTCGCCCCTAGAATTGGTAGGAAAAGCATTTATGCTATGATGTGTGTACCGGTAGCACTTAGATTCTAGAACTTGCGTTAGGACCATTCCAAGGCCACAAGTGAGACTACATTCGTGTAGTTAGATTTACTACATGATAAGAGGCATTAGGATTAACCCATTGTTTTACACCTGTGTTTTTGTTATAATTACATTGGCTACATTGGTCAAGTAATTCTCCCACACCCTTTGCGTTGTACTCATTTTTAGTACACGATACCCCTAGTACACCCCTCAGAGCCTATCTTTTCGTTTCGACCTTTAAGCATTTTACTTAAAGGAAGAATTTGTTACACCCCACTTAAATGTACACCCAAATCGCCTTAGCCTACCTTGTATGCACTCATCTTTAGTGCATTATTGTGACAACATTTGTTTAAACCCAAGTTAATTATCTAGTTGATTACATGGTTGCTAAGTCGAGTCATATCCTTGTACATATTGTTTTGGGACGATTGGGACTCATGGGTAAAGTACTAGTGTAATGGAGTAATGGGGAAGAACATCATTTATTACCCCCATATGTGCTAAATGTTTTAAAAGTACTCCAAGTTTTTCAATTATCTTAATTCGAGTCATTAGAATAGTTATTTGTAAAGTTATGTAAAAGTTCAAGTGTAAGGGGGATGCAATGCTCCTATGATGTATTATTTTGGATGGTAGGGCAAGAGTGTATGCAAAAAAAAAAAAAAAAAAAAAAAAAAAAAAAAAAAAAAAAAAAAAAATGGAAAAAAATCAAGAAAAATACAAAAAAATGAGAAAAAGAAAAATAGAAAAACATACGGACTACCATCCCGTTTCATTTTATGTTTATTTTATGTTTATGTTTTGTTATTTTCTTTCATTAGCTTAAGATCGAGTCTAGTCTTGGCTTAGCAACGTTGTATAGTACATGTAATTGATCAAGATCTTTAACTCGCCACCAGTAAAATATCCTTTATCCAACAAAACCGTGTTTTCCTTTTCCCTACACCTAACGTTATAACCCATTTAAAAGCCCTCTTTGATAGTTTATCTTAGGTGCTTACGCCTAGTGGAGGAGGTTTTCGATCCTTTCCCAAGCCTATGGTAATCTATTTGCTATGACAGGTAGTGAGAGATATTTTCCGTTTTCATTTATGAGATTTATTTTGATGACACTTGAGAGATGTGAGTATCTAAACACTACTTGTGAGGTGCTAGTATGTAATCTCCGTGCTTATTATGATTGAAGTGGAACGAATATTTGTTGTAATTACTTTTATGTTTGCATTAAATGACCCCTAACTTGTATTTTGATTAGAATAAAAGCGCATTTGCTTGAGGACAAGCAAATCTCAAGTGTAAGGGTATTTGATGAGGCGAAAAGTGTACCGCTTTTAAGGGGTCATTTAAGCCCGAAATCGTATTTATTTGATCAAATATTGCCCTAAATCGTTCCTTTTGTCATTTTAGGTACTTTTGAGGAGAAATCTGGAAAAGGAGGCATTTTGGACGTTTTTGGAGCATTAAAGTGAAGAAAACGGCAAAGTCTCAAGAATCGGCTAAAAGTTACTCTTGACGGCGTCACAATTAACATGGGACGGCGTCATGCTTTGGCAAGAAAAGTTGGATGTGAAATTTACTCATGACGGGCCAGTGAGTTTGCATGAGAATTCTGACGGCGTCACGCTTTAACTAAATCAAGGGCGTCACGGCTTAAATCATAAGGGGACGGCGTCACGTTCAGGATCCGACGGCGTCAAGCCTTGATAAGCCAGAATGGATTTTTGAAGAGCTAAAGAGGGACGGCGTCAAGATGGTCATCCGGGAACCCTAAAAGCGGCGAGGTGACGGCGTCACAATGCATAAGGTGACGCCGTCAGATGTCAAAGTCTATATATAGTTTTCTAATTTTTTGTCATGAGGGAGAGCTTAGTGTGTGGAATTTTGGGATAAAACCCTAAGACGATTTTAGCTACTTTTTCAGGGCTTTTTGCCTTGAGATCTTCCATGTTTCATTGAAAGATAAGTTATCAATTAATCATTCAATATGTCTATGTGTTGTTTGATTCTATCTTATGCTTGTCTTTTGTTTAACATGTTAGGCTAATTTTATCTTGTGTTTGCTTAGATCTAATGAAACCTAGCTATTGATTATTGGTTGTTAGTGTGTTATTAGTTGTATTGGATGATTGTTTATCTATGTTAGGCTTAAGAAAACTGGCTAACTTCCTATTCGGTAACTTGCTTGAACGTCTTAAGAAACATGAACCAAACGCGTACTAAAGGTTTTTATGGTTGTATTTAATGCACAAGCGAATTCTAGTGATCCCATGTTAGGAGCTTCCTAGCCGGCTCGACATAGGAGTGAAGTAGGAGCTTGTAGAGTTTGGGGAAGTAAGTACGCCACCCCACGAATGGTATTAAGGAATACACCCGTCATCCACGCGACTAATACACACTAATTAACCGGTAAAAGATAGTTAGGGAGTAAGGAAATCTAAGTAAACACATTTCCCTACACATAAGTTTCTCACCACTTTTCATTTTTGTTATTTTATTTTATTTGCATTTGTAGTAATTTGGGTTAGTTGACTAGCAACTAATTCCGCCCACTCCTTCAAAACCCGAGATTTTACTTGCTTTTATAAAATATAAAAACATAAAAAGAATCTTCCTCAACCCTTAGACCTAATTAGAGTAGCCTTTCACACCTAACGAACACTATTCCCTGTGGAGAACGATCAATCCCCCGTACTTACCACTACACTATACTACATCGGTCAGGTACACTGCCTGGTGGGGTTGTAAGCCTCTTGAGATCCCTCGAGAGGTAAAACCTGTTGTAAGGTTGCAAAACCCACGCATCACATGCATTCCACTTTAACCTACACCAAATCGAACCAAACACTAAAGTAACCTTAGCCCACTTCTGTCCTAACCAAAACTCTAAAACACTCTCACAATAAACCTTAGAAGATTCAGACTTATGGAGGAACACAGGAAACAAAGGTCGAATTAATCCAAGCCCCAAAACCCTAGCGAGCCTCAACCTTAAGTAAGTATTTGAATCCCTTTTAAATTCGGTTTTATTTATCTTATATAATCTAAAAACATTACTACATAATCATTAAATACGCACAAGATCATAAAATATAAGATTTCTTTTTTTTCTCTTTTGCTTGTCTGCTCGAACAGAATAATTAACATACTCCGTGTATTTGAATTTTTGTTAAAACCAATCACTAACATATAAAACATGTTAAAATCTATTAAACATAATCATAACATGCATAAGATATTAGTTAAAAACATTTAGAAACAATAAAACCCTTGTCGGGTTAAGTTCCTGTGTGTTGTCGAGTCCAAAAACCAACCCAGAAGCCCAACTTTTGAGCCATAAACCGACCCTCTAGCGATCTTTATAAAATCTGGTATTTGGTATGCTTAAAGATCAACGAGCTAGCTTTATTTAGAAATTGGAATCATTGAAAATGATCAAATATTCATTAAAATATCGAGTCTCAAAATCTGTTCCATATTGCTATAAATAGAAATGAAATTTTCAGTTATATGGTTTTCAATAATTATCGACCCATAGCCCAACTTGCACCCTAATTTTCGAACCCCAAATAATCACTAAAAGTTCTACTCTTTTGGCCTAATAAAGTTTACCTAGTGAAGTTATTTTAGAAGAAGGAAACTCCTAAAATGATTAAGAGAGTCGAAAGTTATTTAAGTCCAAAGTTGCCCCCATATCGCTAGGTTTAAGACTTGGTGTTTTCAAATGTTGAATTCCCAATTTAGTCGACCAACCTACCATATTCCAATCTAGTTTTCGACCTCTATTTAATCCCTATAAATTTCGAGTTTTTGGCAAATAACAGTTCATCTAGTGAACTAATTTTAGAAAGAAACTATTTGAAAAACCTTCGAGTGGTTCAAGAGTTACTTGCGTTCAAAATTGGTCGAGTGCTAGTCTAAAACTTATTTATCCAAACTTTCATTTAAAACATGTTCGACTACCCAACTTTTGAAGTATTTTTCGAATACCAAACGACTTCCATAAATTATCAAAATTTACATGTTTAAAGTCGACCTAGGTGTCTTTTTATAGGAACCAAGAGCTCGTTAAATGATCCTGTTTTCATCAAGTTATTCGTGTCCAAAGAACTAGCCAAGTCCTATATTTCATAGGTGTGATTTTATTAATTTAAAGTTTCAAAGGCTGATTTTGTAAACTTTTCTAATCAAGGGTATTTTCTGTAAAATAACAAATAAAAAGGGGTGAAATTGTTACTTCTGGAACTTGAGGGTAGAAACTGTCATTTTCCAAAAGTCCGGGGTGTAAACTGTCATTTAACCAAACCTTAGGGATTAAAACGTAACTTTTCCTAATCAACGTTTTCATCCTTTCTATTTTGTTTTCTCGACTCTATATTAACATAATATGTTTAATAACAAACAAACAGAACCCAAAACTTACAGATAAAAGATAAGATAAAATTTTACTTTTGAAACTACATATTAGCTCAATTAAAATACTTAACCATCAACCAAACAACAAAACATAACGAAACGAAATAAACTATAATCATTAGAAATAATTACTAAATATTGGCATAACAACCCAGGTTACATTGTCCGGAGACGTTTATCAACTTTCTTTCATTTGTTTTCCATCCAGACTGATCAGGTGAGTTCATAACCCCTTCTTTTACTCGTTTTAAATTACTTTTGGGGGAGATACATGCTTAACTATTTTTATACTCTAAACTTTTATATGTATTATCATGAGTTCATAACCCCTTCTTTTACTCGTTTTAAATTACTTTTGGGGGAGATACATGCTTAACTATTTTTATACTCTAAACTTTTATATGTATTATCATGAGTTCATATCCCCTATTTTTACATGTTTTTGAATTACTTTTTGGGGGAGATACATGCTCAATTATCTGTTTTTATTTTCATAAGCAATTCTAAGTTTCCATGGATTGATATAAATGTCATAGCCCTTATTTTCATATGATATGAATTAAATTGGCAAGATTGGCAAACGCTGTTTGCATTTACAAGAATTATGAATCACTAAAGGATTTTTTTTCCCATATTAAGCACAAGTAATTTCCCAACGTTATCCTTATTTTATTGCCTTACGCTAAGTTTAATTAAAGCCAAAAGACCTCCCATCATGAACCTCTAATCATCCGTAAACCAGGGTGAGCGCGAATATTATGGATAGTACTATCGGGCTGACAACCCCTTTGTGTGTTACCGTAACGTAACCCAAAGCATTATATTTGAGATGAATAAAGAGATGTGGCAATCTCCTTCCCGGGGGCAAAGTTACCTACATTTAATTATGGGGTAATTAATACATCATTAGCTCATGACTGTTGATGTTATGTTAATGTTTTGCGTTTCATGAGGCTTAGCGCAATAAAATATATTTCTCCCTAATGGTAATTGTAAAGGTTGCAATTATTTTCATCTAATCTTGTGTTTAAATGGTTTGAACTGAACTGAATGAAGTATATCCGAATAACTGAAAAAGGGCTTATTTTCCGAAATATGAAAAGAGCTTATTTTCTGAAATATTTAAAAGGGCTTATTTCTGAATAACTGGAACCAGCATAATTTCTGAATAACCGAAGCGGATTATTTTCACTAATAAAACTTTATGAATTCTCTCAACCTTTGTGTTGACGTTTTAGCATGTATTCTCAGGTTATCGGAAGCATGGATTGGCACGGGATTGGCTATGGACTATGTTATCATTCAAACTAAAAATATATATTTTATACATGTATTTTTAGAACCTCCTGCTGGGACCTGCATATTGTAACTCTGATATAAATGAATGATAACAATTTTATCAAAAACGTCTCAATTTTCGAGTCGTTTTCTATTATCATGACTGTGAACTGTTTAGTAGCACCCCAACTTATATTTCCGCTGCGAATATCGAAAACGGGGGTGTTACAAATTGGTATCAGTGCTCATGGTTATAGAGAACCAAGTGTTTTTAAACATTGGACTATAACCGTATTTTCAAAAATAAATAAACCTACATCATAAAGTCCTATGCCTTCCGTGCCAGGTATGTTTCAGTATTTAGAGTATCCTTTATTTTGATCATTTGGCATTAATAATTCCCCTATCTAATAACTATTTGATTTGCTTTATTTGCAAATATTAGAATTTCTTATTTTCATTTTTACGGGTTAATACAGTATCATGTTCCCCGAAACTCCCGAACTTAACGAAACAGATCTCCGTACTATATGTACATCACCTACCGATTCCCTTAGGAAATCCCCATCCGACGAAAAGTAAATTGGTTACCCAATAACATTCGAAGTTAGGACAAAATTTACCCCAAGAAACAATTCAAAAAGATGTTGAAAGAATCCTCTTGAATCTGACACTCCAGAAACCCTATCATTTGTTTATTATTCTTAATAGACAAATGGTTTCGTATAAACTATACTTAGAGCCCAATAAGTGTCACTTACCTAGTTAACTAAACATAGAGCCCATTAAGCAACAGAGAAATTTGAGGATTTACCCTTATGATAACGATAGGAAACCCTAAATCTATTTCATGCAATATTAATAAAGGATCTCATGTTAATTGTTTTTGGTAAAAACAATTGATCAAGTTATTAATATTACGCTATTCTCAGCCAGACGTACCATAACTATAGAACCCCATAAGATAAAATTTCGGAAGAAAACCTTGATGAATGAAGAGAAAGTTGCTGAAATCTAAGAGAAGTAGTTAATTCCTTAGCAATTAATCATTCATCTACGATATTTAACCAGACATACCGGGAAGAACGTTAGAATGGAAAATACTACACCAATGACTCCCGAGGTTATTCAGAAGTTGGTGATCAACCTCATTACAGCAGTGCTCGAGGTGACTACAACAGCTCATTTGGAAAGCAATGAGATGGCAACAGGAGAGAAGAGAATTGAACGAAATAACCAAAAGCGAAAACATAGTGAAATAGAAACCACAATTCCTACTCACTACCCCGCCTGCCATCACAAGTATCTTACTCCTAAAGCTGCTTATCATGGAAAACGACCTTTATGTCAACGATGTAAGTTACATCATTATGGAGATTGTTTTGTCAAGTGTGGAAGATGCAAGGAGATAGGACATCAGACCAGAAACTGTAAGATGATAGGAACTGACCCACAACCAATAACTGTGACTTGTTATGGATGTAACGGAAAAGGACATTATAGGAATCGATGCCCGAACTTCAATCCCAACTGGAAGACTAAGACTGATTCGGAAGAAAACTAGAACTCGTTAAGAAATCATATCTATGACCTAGTATGACTTTTAAGTTTGATATCTCGGAAGTAATGAATAAATTGAGGTTTAGAACTCTTTAAGTTGTATTTTCCTTTCAGAACTATCTTAGTTACGATAAATTATTTTTCTACTCTATGAAATCTCTATCTCGCTATAATTCTTTCATATTTCCAAATCTGCGTTTATCTTTCACATTTATTCTATTTCCCCATGCTCTATTTATAAACATTGCCTAGTGAAACCTTAGACGAACTCTAAGATTTATTTCGAGGATATACCATTAATACTTTAGGAAACCTTAACCCATCACTGTAGTGTGGACAGAAAATTTTCCAATGCTTTTGAAAATTATTTATGAAGCTATTATTTAAAAATAAAGCGTTGAACACCATCTAAAACTTTTTGAATAAATATCACAGTGACTGTACGAAACATTACATCATTTGGTCCTTAATTATACATAACCTGATCAACTATGTATAATTTTGGAAGAATCATGTAATGAGTTGGACAGTTATATTTTCAGATTTTCTACTAGTAATTTTAATTCAAAAGCAAAGTATTGAAACAAAACAAACTGTTTATAAATCATTATTTTGATTTCATACAACAAAAGTCTACAACTACTACACATCATCTCTAAGATAGGAAATTGACAACATTATGGATAGAAAAACCCTAAGATTTTATTAAGAAACCTTGGAAGATAATACATAGAGACATAATTTGCAACTAAAGTGCTAATATTACAAGGATTACATAAGCTTTATTACATTGAGGATTACCTAGAAAACACAAACAAAGACCATCCTAGTAACCTTCGCGTGAGGCTTATTTTCCCCAAACCTAATCCATGAAAAAGGCAACAATTGTAAGTAGTATGACAAACACTAGGACCGCGCCTTGGAGACCAAAATCCCCTTCCGGATTATACGCCATGTAGGTAACAACCGCAACAATGTACATAATTGCTAAGATAATTGCCAAAGGCGGCATTTTTGAGGTTTTAGAAAGGAAATTTTGTGATGAAAGAATGGGGATTAGAAATGAGGTATTTATAGGAGAAATTCTACCCTTTATTCGACCGACTATTCGAACGTTAGATCACTATTCATCCACTTTAGAAATCTGACCATTGCATAGTGACGCACTAGGTGGCAAAACATTCAAATTTAGTTCATCCAGTAGAGACGAGACTGACCAAACCCTGATTCTTTGGTATTAAACGGAGAACCAAGGATTATCAGCGAAACGATATTATCGGATTGGTTGGACCCAAGAATGAAATGATATTTTAAGTAATATTATTTTTACTTTAGGCATTTTAAGCATATCAAATTTTCATTCTAACTCAAATCGTTATACGATTTTCCTTCATCGCGTTCCCTATCTGGATAAAATAGAAAACTGAACCTAGCTATCCCTATGCATCATTTTTCCCAACTTTCCAACCAACACAGGCCGAATCTCGGGACGAGATTCCCTTCAACAGGGGGATACTGTAACCACTCGTAAAATTTCCTATTTACTTTACAGAATTATTATCCTTTTTCCACGGGTAATTTTTTTTATTTTATTTAAATGTATCTCTCATCTTATGTGACGTAGATCACATCATTGATAAATGTGCTCCCACAAGACCTGCCTAACAAATCTAATGTTTATTTTATAAACATCATGATATAAAATATTACAGAATACCATTTACCATTTTACGGTAAAATCCTTAACAAAATATTCATTATCTGTATAGAGTTTCTAGGAAACCCTAAAGTTTACCACAACACCAAATATGAACAACTAAATCTCATAAAATAAAAATACAACATATCTAAGTTAATGTACAAGTTCCTAAATCACCAAAAACCCTAATTCTATTTCATACCCAGTAAAACCCTAATTTCACCTAAGTGTTATTTTATGCATTCAAATCACAAACCCTAATTTATTTCTAAAATATTTTTATAAAATATTAAGTTTATAAGTTATTTAAGCTATAGTACAAGTCATTTATGCATAAATTCAATTATTTACCAAACCTTTATTAAAATCTCATTTATATTAATTTTAAAGCACAAAGTACAAACCAAATATGCATAACATTTATAAATTATATTTTCTAAACCTCTTAAAAAATTTTTACAAGTCTTTTAGCTCAGAGTACAAGTTCCTAATGCACAAAAATCATAAATTTCATTTAATTACTTTTTAACCTAATAAACTTCAACAAATAAATTTTATAAAATACTAAACTATTAAAACTATATTTTTCTCACTTCCTAAATTTTTGTACAACTAAATTAAGCCTAGGGTACAACTCACATAAGCACAAACCATACTTTCTCATGTAGTTCGAAATATACTTATATAAATGCAACTTAAATAATTCTCTAAATAACAAAACCCATAAAACTAAATTAGTTCCTCTCCTAAACCCTAGTTCCAAACACATTAAAGCCATAGTACCATCACCTTAAGCTCACACGAATTCTTTGTCCTAAAACCAGTTCGATTTCAACCTAGAAGCTAAACTAGAAATTACATCCTAATGGTACATTGTATCTAGCCCTAGACATACCTCATGCCCTCTCCTACAAAGCCCTCCACATGGCACCCTTCACCTTCAAGAAGCCTCCCCATTGGTTGCTAAAACTCTTGCCTCATATCCGGCCACATCACCCTCTTCTTCTCCATCCTCCTCCACCTATCCATGTGGCATAACTCTCCATTTCTATCAGCCCTTGTATGCATAACATGTCTCCTTATCATCTCCTAACAAAACCCTAATTCATACATCTATAAATAGCAGCCATGCATTCCACTTTAACCTACACCAAATCGAACCAAACACTAAAGTAACCTTAGCCCACTTCTGTCCTAACCAAAACTCTAAAACACTCTCACAATAAACCTTAGAAGATTCAGACTTATGGAGGAACACAGGAAACAAAGGTCGAATTAATCCAAGCCCCAAAACCCTAGCGAGCCTCAACCTTAAGTAAGTATTTGAATCCCTTTTAAATTCGGTTTTATTTATCTTATATAATCTAAAAACATTACTACATAATCATTAAATACGCACAAGATCATAAAATATAAGATTTCTTTTTTTTTCTCTTTTGCTTGTCTGCTCGAACAGAATAATTAACATACTCCATGTATTCGAATTTTTGTTAAAACCAATCACTAACATATAAAACATGTTAAAATCTATTAAACATAATCATAACATGCATAAGATATTAGTTAAAAACATTTAGAAACAATAAAACCCTTGTCGGGTTAAGTTCCTGTGTGTTGTCGAGTCCAAAAACCAACCCAGAAGCCCAACTTTTGAGCCATAAACCGACCCTCTAGCGATCTTTATAAAATCTGGTATTTGGTATGCTTAAAGATCAACCAGCTAGCTTTATTTAGAAATTGGAATCATTGAAAATGATCAAATATTCATTAAAATATCGAGTCTCAAAATCTGTTCCATATCGCTATAAATAGAAATGAAATTTTCAGTTATATGGTTTTCAATAATTATCGACCCATAGCCCAACTTGCACCCTATTTTTCGAACCCCAAATAATCACTAAAAGTTCTACTCTTTTGGCCTAATAAAGTTTACCTAGTGAAGTTATTTTAGAAGAAAGAAACTCCTAAAATGATTAAGAGAGTCAAAAGTTATTTAAGTCCAAAGTTGCCCCCATATCGCTAGGTTTAAGACTTGGTGTTTTCAAATGTTGAATTCCCAATTTAGTCGACCAGCCTACCATATTCCAATCTAGTTTTCGACCTCTATTTAATCCCTATAAATTTCGAGTTTTTGGCAAATAACAGTTCATCTAGTGAACTAATTTTAGAAAGAAACTATTTGAAAAACCTTCGAGTGGTTCAAGAGTTATTTGCGTTCAAAATTGGTCGAGTGCTAGTCTAAAACTTATTTTTCCAAACTTTCATTTAAAACATGTTCGACTACCCAACTTTTGAAGTATTTTTTGAATACCAAATGACTTCCATAAATTATGAAAATTTACATGTTTAAAGTCGACCTAGGTGTCTTTTTATAGGAACCAAGAGCTCGTTAAATGATCCTGTTTTCATCAAGTTATTCGTGTCCAAAGAACTAGCCAAGTCCTATATTTCATAGGTGTGATTTTATTAATTTAAAGTTTCAAAGGCTGATTTTGTAAACTTTTCTAATCAAGGGTATTTTCTGTCAAATAACAAATAAAAAGGGGTGAAATTGTTACTTCTGGAACTTGAGGGTAGAAACTGTCATTTTCCAAAAGTCCGGGGTGTAAACTGTCATTTAACCAAACCTTAGGGATTAAAACGTAACTTTTCCTAATCAACGTTTTCATCCTTTCTATTTTGTTTTCTCGACTCTATATTAACATAATATGTTTAATAACAAACAAACAGAACCCAAAACATACAGATAAAAGATAAGATAAAATTTTACTTTTGAAACTACATATTAGCTCAATTAAAATACTTAACCATCAACCAAACAACAAAACATAACGAAACGAAATAAACTATAATCATTAGAAATAATTACTAAATATTGGCATAACAACCCAGGTTACATTGTCCGGAGACGTTTATCAACTTTCTTTCATTTGTTTTCCATCCAGACTGATCAGGTGAGTTCATAACCCCTTCTTTTACTCGTTTTAAATTACTTTTGGGGGAGATACATGCTTAACTATTTTTATACTCTAAACTTTTATATGTATTATCATGAGTTCATAACCCCTTCTTTTACTCGTTTTAAATTACTTTTGGGGGAGATACATGCTTAACTATTTTTATACTCTAAACTTTTATATGTATTATCATGAGTTCATAACCCCTTCTTTTACTCGTTTTAAATTACTTTTGGGGGAGATACATGCTTAACTATTTTTATACTCTAAACTTTTATATGTATTATCATGAGTTCATATCCCCTATTTTTACATGTTTTTGAATTACTTTTTGGGGGAGATACATGCTCAATTATCTGTTTTTATTTTCATAAGCAATTTTAAGTTTCCATGGATTGATATAAATGTCATAGCCCTTATTTTCATATGATATGAATTAAATTGGGAAGATTGGCAAATGTTGTTTGCATTTACAAGAATTATGAATCACTAAAGGATTTTTTTTCCCATATTAAACACAAGTAATTTCCCAACGTTATCCTTATTTTATTGCCTTACGCTAAGTTTAATTAAAGCCAAAAGACCTCCCATCATGAACCTCTAATCATCCGTAAACCAGGGTGAGCGCAAATATTATGGATAGTACTATCGGGCTGAGAACCCCTTTGTGTTACCGTAACGTAACTTAAATCATTATATTTGAGATGAATAAAGAGATGTGGCAATCTCCTACCCGGGGGCAAAGTTACCTACATTTAATTATGGGGTAATTAATACATCATTAGCTCATGACTGTTAATGTTCTGTTAATGTTTTGCGTTTCATGAGGCTTAGCGCAATAAAATATATTTTCCCTAATGGTAATTGTAAAGGTTGCAATTATTTTCATCTAATCTTGTGTTTAAATGGTTTGAACTGAACTGAACGAAGTATATCCTAATAACTGAAAAAGGGCTTATTTTCTGAAATATGAAAAGAGCTTATTTTCTGAAATATTGAAAAGGGCTTATTTATGAATAACTGGAACCAGCATAATTTCTGAATAACTGAAGCGAATTATTTTCACTAATAAAACTTTATGAATTCACTCAACCTTTGTGTTGACGTTTTAGCATGTATTCTCAGGTTATTGGAAGCTTGGATTGGCACGAGATTGGCTATGGACTTTGTTATCATTCAAACTAAAAATATGTATTTTATACATGTATTTTGAGAACCTCCTGCTGGGACCTGGATATTGTAACTCTGATATAAATGAATGATAACAATTTTATCAAAAACGTCTCAATTTTTGAGTTGTTTTCTATTATCATGACTGTGAACTGTTTAGTAGCACCCCAACGTATATTTCCGCTGCGAATATCGAAAATGAGGGTGTTACATCTTTTAAAGCAACACATGATTTAGAACACTTAGCAATTTGTACCTCAGAATAAGATAAAGCCATGAGTGCCATCTCAGTAGGTGCTGCTTCCTCTTTTTCCATAAAGCTCCAATCAAATCCTGAGCCATCAATGGCCACCATAGCTTTTGAGCTTGAGTCAGTAATCTCCACAGTCTTGGTCTTGCCTCCATAGCTCTTATTCCTGCTATCTTGTTGTCTTGGCCTTCTGCACTCACTTGAAAAATGACCTATCTTATGGCAATTATAGCATTCAATCTTTGACTTATCATAACTAGCAGTATCATTGCTGTTTATGGTAATCTTCTTCCCTGTCCTCTGATGGAATTTCCTAGCCCTCATGCTAAGAATAGAAATTTACCATTTGATGTCCATCTCCTCCAGATCATCATCATGATCTCTTGGAGGTGTTCATATGTCAACATGGATCCATTATACTGGGTTGTCAGGAATGCACAACAAGTTGTTTCATGCATAATGCCTTTAGTACTGCTTGATGTGCTAGCAGTACCAATATTTGAGCTAGCAGTACTAACTGCTGCATCAACCTTCACATCATTAGGACTTGAGTTACTAGGAGATGACATAAATGCCATATTCCCAGTACTTGAGCTTGTTCCAGTAGTCTTCTTTATTAGACTTCATGGTACTCCAACATCTATTGTGTCAGACAGAGATCCACGATTTACTTCTCGTTTTTTGAAGGGTCTGCAGAGAGCTTGGGGAACCCGCCTCAAGTTTAGTACATCTTTTCATCCTCAGACAGATGGTCAGACAGAGAGGACCATTCAGACATTGGAGGACATGTTGAGAGCGTGTACATTAGAGTGTACTAGGAATTGGGATGAATACTTGTGCTTGGTGGAGTTTGCATACAACAACAGTTGGCACCCTAGCATCGAGGCAGCATCTGTTGGAATGAAGTGGGTGAACGTTTGATTGAGGGGCCAGAAATCATTGAGATCACTAATTAGAAGGTGGTTGTTGCCAAGGAGAAGCTGAAAGAGGCTAGGACTCGACAGAAGAGTTATGATAATAAGCATCGACGTGACTTAGAGTTTCGTATTGGGGATCGTGTATTTCTGAAGGTATCGCTGTTCAGGGGTGTGAAACATTTTGGGATCAAGGGAAAGCTTAGTCCATGATTCATTGGACCGTTTGAGATTCTTGAGCGTATTAGGGAGGACTCTTATCGTCTGGATCTACCTTCGTAGTTATCACATGTTCATGACGTCTTCCATGTATCTCTTCTGAGGGGATACAATTACCATCCGCTACATGTTGTGTCATATCATTTGGATCAGATCCAAGCTGATATGTCTCTTTCGGAGGAACCTGAAGCTATTTTGGATCGACAAGATAGGGTCATGAGAAACAAAGTCATTCCGTTTGTGAAAATTCTTTGGAAGAATCACCCAGAGCGTGAAGCTACTTGGGAGACCGAAGAATCAATTAGAGGCAGTTATCCACATTTCTTTTCGTGATTCGGTATGTTTCATTTTGACTTTCGTATTTCAATTTTGCGGACGAAATTTTCTTTTTAGAGGGGAAGAATTATAACAACCTAAAATATTTGTTTCCGGAATCCGTTATAACTTTGAACTTTCAAACGCAAATAAAACCTAAGTTAACTAAACGTTAGAAATTTGAAATTACAAAATACTAAACCTATAATTTAAGTCACGTTAAAGTCGACATACACATGGTTTCCTAGCCAAATATCACACGCCTAAAAAGTTCCATATTGGGCCACAAATTTGGATTATTGTACACAAGAATTGAAAGTTGGATTGGGCCTCTTAACCCTCCCCCATATACACGGCTTTTATCCCCTCCCATCCTTTTTTTTATATACCGTATACACCAAAAGAACACACAAAACCCTAGCAGCCATTTTCTCTTTTGTTCAGCTCGCAAAGATCAATGAAAAAGGGTGGTACGAAGGCAGCGAGAAGGTGGCTTGATCGCGGTACATCTGGTTCGAAGGGGTTTTGGATTGGGTTCGAATTGGTTGATCTGGGTTCTTTTTTTTTTTTTTTTTTTTTTTTTTTTTTTTGGTCTTTCAAACGATCAAGGTATATATACCTTCGTCTTGTCTTTGTTCATGTCCTCTTGATCACACACACACACACACACACACACACACACACACACACACAACATATATATATATATATATATATATATATATATATATATATATATTATATATATATATATATATACAATTAATGTGTATGCATGTGTTACATAAGTATTAAATGTGTCACTTTGATGTTTGGTGCCCTAATACATGTTCTTATGTCGGGTGTGTCTTTTTAATGTCGTGTTGACTTGTGTGTGGGTACAATTAACCTAATTGATAATCCCGAACCCTAAACCTAATTTAACTAAATTGGGAAGTCGTGTTAAAACTTACTTAATATGGAAAGTTACTGATTATGGAAAGTTACTTAATCTAGAAGGTTACTAAATATGGAAACTTATTAAAATGGCAAGTTACTAAAAATGGAAAGTTTCTAAAAATAGAAAGAAACCTTAAATGGGAAACCTGAATAACAATAAGCAGTAAATTTGTAAAATGAGCTTATAAGTAATACATGATCATTAATTTGTATAGGTTCGGTGAAGAAGGAGTGATTCCCTGTTTCAGTGTACTTTCATATTTTGTTGGTTGCTTGCATAAGGTACAGATATTCTGACCTTTCTTATAAGGTTTCTCATGATCCTTTCACATCTTTTGATTACTTAGCTTCTGATTTTGATGCCTTTGCTATGAGCCTTTCTGTTTATGACACTACAATATAAGCCTTTAATATGAGCCTTTGCTATGCACCCTCTGATATGAGCCTATGATTATGATATTTCTGATGACCTTAGCTTCTGTGTCATTACTATGGCATTCTGTTTGATCTTCAGTTTGATACCCGAGCTTTCACTACTCATGGGGGTTCCATGACCATGTCATTGATGCACCATTGGCATGACTCTAGGGTGGTCGAGTGATGTTCCATCCCGTCCCTTTTCTGTTATATGTTTATGAGCTCAAGGATATATGTTTGGCCACTATGATTTCTGCAGGGACATATGGATGCATCCTAGATATGATCAGTTATGTTATTATGATATATTTCTGGTGATTGGTACTATGTGCAATACATGCCCTTCACAATTCTAGGAGCTGATCACTCCATTATGTTACTTATGATTACTTATGGAGATTATGATATGATGTTATGATATGATATGTTTGTAGGCTCGTGGTAGATTTCTGACAACCTTTTCACCTTTGATGCATTTTGATATACCTTCTGTTATTCCCCAATGCACCATATTCTGTTTTCTCATTTTAGTTTCATTACTTTGCTTTTTATATTTGTTCACTGAGCTTTTTAAGATCAGCCGCGTTTCTTTTCTCCGCGGCAGGTTATTAAGCTAGGAGCTGGGGCTATCTTTTGGGATGAGAGTAGGAGCTGAGTGCAGACTTACCCTAGATATCTTAGCTTTGATACCACGTTATTTCATTGTATTGAGACTCAGATTATGATGTTTCCTTCATTTGGATTTCTTGTGGAATTTATGTATTTCCATTAAGTCATGTTGACTTAAATTTTGGTATTTATGATTAGACTTCCGCTTGCGTTTTTATTATGTATGTTATGATATGCCACCATAATGTGATACTTCTACCCTTGTCGGGTTGGGGTGTTATACCAGCTCAGGACGATCCCTATGAGATTTTCCGGCATTCAGCCTTAGCTTCATCATCAGTTACACATGCTTCATCTACTTCACTCACATCTCATCCATCATCACCATCAGCTGATCGCCCTAGTTCTTTGCGACATATTACCCTTCATCAGGCACTAGCCCAAGCTCAAACTCCCATGCTCGCTTACCGTGGCACCACACACATTCCTATGCGACCACCTACCTCACCACCCATCTACTTCTCAGCTCACTCTCTTCTGTCAGCACCACCGTCACCATCATCTCACTGGAGATCCTGATCACCTACTACATCATCACACTCATCTCATGATTCACCGGCACCGCAGGGACATCGTTTCCAAGACTCATACTCAGAGGACGAGGATGAGTATGATGACCCTGAGGTGGAACCTCAGGAGGAGGAGGAGATTATCCCTAATTCTATCCCACCAGACCAGAGCCCCGCACCTCTAGTGCACTCACTAGGGCCTGGCTCTCCCTTGCATTTGCCTGAGCCTGATTAACTAGAATAGTTGTTTGAGCTAGGCTCACCCCCTTACTCACCCAAGCCAGAGTTCCCATGGGCCACGACTACACCATCGGAGATCTCCTCAAAGGCGACTGACCGTGGAGAGGTGGGTCAGATATGTGATCAGATCGTCGCCAACGAGAGGAGGATCAGTCAGCTGGCAGATCAGTTGGTTGGCGTATCAGCTGCGAGATTCGGGGAGATTGAGCGAGATATGGGGATACTGTATGGCAGGGTCACATCGTCGAGGTGTGATTTGCAGGATTGTCATGATGTGATGAGAGGCTTAGGGTCACTGAGCTGCAGACTCAGAAAACTCAGCTCAGGAGAGACCATGAGGCAGATCGCATTGAGATATCATCCTTGTAGAGGCAGCTAGCAGACTTGGAGACTATCGTGAGAGACCTCTGCCGAGAGCGTAGATAGATATATTTAGATTAGCGACTCTTGTACCATCACTAAACTGAGGAGTCCTCGGTTAGGGATGTAGCTTTACCATCTATCCTTGTTGTATTCGTTTATCAGTATCGTTTATGACGATCATCTATCATTTCATTTCGGTTGTACTTTCGAAACCTTGTATCAAATTTTGATGTTATGAGAAATTTGATTATTTGGTTATTACTTTGAGCTTAAATTCCTTTATTGTTTTGTAGAATAGTATTCTTATTATCGTGCTTGGTATTTACATTGGTATTCCACTCCGTGATGTTCACACTCTTGCGAATTATATTCTTATGATTGGAAATTTATGATTCTCTCGTGTTTTCTCAGACTAATGGCCCCGAGATGATACCCCGCCAGGACCAACCGAACCAGGCCTACTGTTGGCAACGCAAGTCGTCGAGGCTTACCCCCAGTTCGGAACGTCAACAACCAGAATACTAACAACCAGAATGCCAACGTTCAGAACGATGAAAACCAGAATGTCAATGGTCAAAATGACAATTCTCACACCCCACCTGACAGTGCTACGGCCAATCAAGCTCTAATCGATCAACTCGTGGCTCAACGTGTCGCTGAGATACTAGCCGAGTCGAACCATTTCAATACCTCTGCTGAAACTACACCACCTAACATAAACTGTGGTTGTATGTACAAAGAATTCCGAAGTTGTGGACCAATCGAGTTTAGTGGAACCGAAGGAGTTGTCATCTTAATGCGTTTTGTTAATACGAATATCGTCCTAAAAACGTTATTTATATTTTACTATCTTTGCTATATTTTGTTAATGACAATTATAAAGTTTATCTTCTGCAAAGCTTAAATATAATTTAAAGTCTTTTACATTTATAGTAATAAGCTTTTAAAACTCATCATATACATGCTACATGATCACTAGGATACATGTTACATACATATATACATTTATACTATTTACATTTTAATTCTTAAAATGTAAATATATACATGACATCATGGTATACATCATTTGGATAGCTTGTAAGACTTAGTATAATATTTTGTAAAGATCTTCAAGCAATGAGTTGGATTGTGTAAGATCTTGGTAAGATATGGTAAGAGCTAGCTGTCATGTCCCGGCGGACCCAAAAAGCTATAAGGGCGGAACCCAGAATTTGGGTCCGCCAAATCCGTACCTTGTCTGGCCAGTTTTACCTAAAAATAGCAAGCTGGTCATTCAAGTTCACTCATCACTCATATAGCATAAATTGCATATACATTCTTTCTTAGTTTACTAACCCATTCATTCATTCATTTCATTTGTAGAGATCTTTCTTTTGTAGCAAAGAGATCAAGCATCAAGGTTCAACACAGTGTTGTAAACCTTTAGTGTAGTCACTGTGTGATTTATTAGTAGTTCACATATCATTGTTATACCAAACATTCAGTAGTGATCGGTTAGTGTTTTAGTCCTCAAAACACATAGAGTGTCGGGAGTGGTTGTACCCTTGTAAAGAACTCGGTATCTAGCTTAGTACCGGAAAAAGTGTAAGCGAAGTTGGGAGTGGTTGTACCCTTGTAAAGAACTCGGTATCTAGCTTAGTACCAGAGAAAGAGTAAGCGACGTGTAAAGGTTTTCTCCGCCTAGAAGGGAGCTTGTTTCTTAGTGAAGAAAAACTCTCGAGCTAGAGGCTCGAGGTGTGGAGTAGGGAAAGGAAGAGAGTCCTTGTAGACCGAACCACTATAAACATCCGTGTTGTGGTTTGATTGTTCTTTCCTTACTTTCTTTACTTATATTGTTTGATTATTTGCATTAAGTTGAAATCACGTTAAATACTCAAAGCGAATTAAATTTAAAAATGGTAAAAATTATTCAACCCCCCTTATAGTTTTCCACAATTGGCATCAGAGCTACGTTACTCAAGATTTTCAAAATATATTGTATTTTAAAACTTGAAACGATCAATGGATTTTGAAAACTACAAAGAAGGGCAGTCTATGCAAACACCACCACTAATTGAAGCAAATAGTTTTATATATTGGAAAAATCGCTTTGAAACTTATGTGAAGTCAAAGGATATAGATCTATGGTACATCATTGTAGAAGGTGACCATAAACCTATAATTAAGGATATATCAGGTGGTCGGGATGAGGGTACTTCTCTTACTCAACATAGTGATGAGCAAAAGAAGTTGATTGCCAAAACTAATGAAGCTAAAATGATGCTTTATAATGCTTTACCTAGGAAAGAATATGAAAGAGTCTTTATGTGTAAAACCGCTAAAGATATTTGGCAATCATTAATGATCACTCATCAAGGGAACTCACAAGTAAAGGATAACAAAATTGATCTTCTTGTTCAACAATATGAACAATTTGCTATCCCTGAAGATGAGACCATTGATAGTGCTTTTGCTAGGTTTAATACTATTGTTACTTCTCTTAAAGCACTTGACGATTCTTTTTCTAGTAAGAACTTTGGCAGGAAATTTCTTAGAGCACTTCATCCGAAGTGGAGATCAAAGGTGACAGCCATTAAAGATTCCAAGGATCTTTCAAGCATGCCACTTGACGAGCTCATAGGAAATCTCAAGTTCATGAGATGGTCATGGAAAAAAATTATGAGATAGTCAAAGGCAAAAAGGAGAAGTTAAAGTCCATTGCCTTAAAAGCTAGGGTAGAGTCAAGTGACGATGAAGAGTCTAGCTCAGATAGCGAAGACGAAGAGTATGCCATGGCCGTGAGAGATTTCAAGAAGTTCTTCAGAAGACGAGGAAAGTTTGTTAGATAACCTCGAGAAGAAAGGAAATCCCTCCAGAAATATCGTGATGACAAGAAAGGCAAAGTAGATAGGAAGTGTTTTAGGTGCGGTGATACTAGTCACCAAATAGGAGATTGTCCGAAGCCACCAAAGAACAAGACTCAACGAGCCTTTGTTAGTGGTGCTTGGAGTGACAGTGAAGATGATGACGAAGAGCCAAAGAATGACGAAGTTGCTCTTATGGCTCATGACTCTAACGAGGTACAATCTGACTCATCTTACTCCTCTATAGATGATAACACATTAGAAATAGAATATAACAAACGGTGTGAAATTACCCTTAAAATCATAAACACAAATAAGTTCTTAAAAACCAAAAAGGAGTTTTTGGAAAACGAATTTTATTGGTTAAAAGAGAAAGCTTTAAGATTAGAAAAAGGTAAAGATTTTAAAGAAACATGTGTGTCATGTCAGGAAATTAAACTTGAACTAGAAACACTTAAGTCCACACAGGAAGAACTTATCAAGAAAATTCTAAATTTAAAAGGTTTGATAAAAATATTAGTTGCGTAGATGATCTAATGAAAGTTCAAAAGTTACCTCATGATAAAACCGGACTAGGTTTTATGAAACTAGGAGACTTAAGTAGCTTTAAGAAACAAACAGTGAAAGTAAAAGAAACTGTTCCAATAAGTTCAGACACCCACGGATCTGACGGAACCAAAAATTGGTTCCGCAAGTATTGGCCAAAGGTTCCGCGGGTACTGTTGATGAACAAAAGGCTTGTACTTCAGTGTTGGGGATTCGAAACACGGTTAAGGTGGTTAAACCTTTTGTACTTTGTGTGTATGACATATTGAGTGAATATGATTAAGTATGCGGAATCTATTTAATCACACTTAGAAGGTTATTATGGTTATGGAAATGGAACAGTTGTGTTTGCTATATGACAATGAACAATGAAAGATTATCACCAAACGATTCAATATTATTAAGATAATAATACGAGTGATCTTGAGTTATCACTAGGGTTACAACCTTGAATCTTAAGTTTTTCTTACTTGTGATATTTTTGTGTTTGTTCTTGTTCTAACAGTTATGAAAGTTCTAAGTATTCAACAATCACTTTTAGACACACACATATCACTAGACTAAGATCTTCTTTTATAGTCCAAGAAGATCTTTACAATATTGCTTAAAGTCTTGATAAACTACTTGCTATGATAATACGTGTGTCAGTCATTAAGATACATCTTGTATCTATGTTTACAACTTGTTCAGTGAATATAACATTATGACTGATCACATGGGGTAAGATATTATCTACCGTATATTGTTGACTTAAATACACATAATATCTTTTCATACTTATCTATCCAGCAGTAGAATGCTTATGGCAGCAGCAATGAGTTATCGCTAGCAGCAGGAACCTTCAATAGCAGAATGTTAAGCCTAGCAGCAGAATCAATCACTAACAGCAGGAACCAAACACTAACAGTAGGAACATACTTAGAGTATTTCTTTGAATAAAACCCGATATTAAACTTCTTGAATATTTAATTCCCAACAATCCTCCCCTAAACATGTGAATCCATTTCAACCTGTTTCTGAATTAAATTATGGATTGTGAAGATCTTTCAAACACTTCTGTTCTTCAAGATTGAATATCTTTCTCAGTAACTCATCTGCTTTGTTCTTTGACTTTAACAATATCAATACACATCTTCAGTCTTCAAACATTGACCTAAAGATGGTGCAATTTCATTGGATGAAGGAATTATAAGAGGCAATGATGTTGTGTATCTTGGATGCTTGTTTCAACAAGTGAAATCATCTATCAGCATGCCTTTGCAAGTGATGAACAAACGTGGTAAACTGAAATTGAAACTAACACTAGTACAGATATTGCCTATCGTCACACTGGAAATGCGTGACTATATGCATATAGTCACACATGTTTTTTTGGGTGTGTGTGACAAAAAGTCGCGCCACCGTAGGTATCATATGGTCACATTGTTTAGTTTGTGGCCATTTTTATCGAAAAAGAGTGACCAAAACCCAAATATGTGTGACTAATTAGGCACAAGTTTTGTTGGATTCATCAGTATGTGTGACTATTTCCCATCCTATGGCCACACGAAAATATAATAAATGTGACGTTTGTGATGATTTAGTCACACATCGTGTGTTGTTTTTTTCGAGTTAGTCAGATACAATTTAAAAAACAGTGGCCAAAAGTGTTAATAAGTGTGACCATATGCTGTTTAAAGTGAAGAAATGTGTACTATTGATCATCCAATAGTCACATGAATTCTTAGTTTGTGTGGCCTTTTGTAATATTTAGTCACACAAAGCATGTTTTCTTTGGGTATTTAGTCACATACAATTAAGCATAAAGTGGCCAAAAGTGTTAATAAGTGTGACCATATGCTGTTTTAAGTGAAGAAATGTGTATTTTGTGTGACTATTGATCATCCAATGGTCACATGAATTCTTAGTTTGTGTGGCCTTTTGTAATTTTTAGTCACACAAAGCATGTTTGTTTTGGGTATTTAGTCATATACAATTAAGCATAAAGTGGCCAAAAGTGTTAATAAGTGTGACCATATGCTGTTTTAAGTGAAGAAATGTGTATTTTGTGTGACTATTGATCATCCAATGGTCACATGAATTCTTAGTTTGTGTGGCCTTTTGTAATATTTAGTCACACAAAGCATCTTTGTTTTGGGTATTTAGTCACATACAATTAAGCATAAAGTGGCCAAAATTGTTAATAAGTGTGACCATATGTTGTTTTAAGTGAAGAAATGTGTATTTTGTGTGACTATTGATCATCCAATGGCCACATGAATTTTATGTTTGTGTGGCCTTTTGTAATATTTAGTCACACAAAGCATGTTTGTTTTGGTTATTTAGTCACATACAATTAAGCATTAAGTGGCCAAAAGTGTTGATAAGTGTGACCATATGCTGTTTAAAGTGAAGAAATTTGTATTTTGTGTGACTATTGATCATCCAATGGCCACTTGAATTTTATGTTTGTGTGGCCTTTTATAATATTTAGTCACACAAAGCATGCTTGTTTTGGGTATTTAGTCACATACAATTAAGCATAAAGTGGCCAAAGTTGTTAATAAGTGTGACCATATGCTGTGTAAAGTGAAGAATTGTGTATTTTGCGTGACTATTGTTCATCCAATGGTCACATGAATTTTTATTTTGTGTGGCCTTTGGTACTATTTAGTCACACATCGAATTAAACAAAGAGTGACCAATAATGTTGGAGCAGAGTTGCTACTGCTAGCAGTACTAAGGTAGTCCTGCTGAAGCAGAGTTACTACTGCTAGTACTATGCTAGTGCTGCTGGAATGAGTATATATATTATATATAAAACAATATTAAAAAACACAAGAAATTTCAAATTGAATTAAACTCGAATGTATATAACTGGACAGAATATACAATTGTAATGTCGTACTTAATTAATCAAATATCTAAAGACTTTTGAACCTTCACCCCCTTAGCAGTTTGCCTTAAGTCGTTAGCAGATATATATTGTTTCTTTGGTGGTGCCTGTGGTACACATTTAGTCACATGGTTTGTTGGTGTAACTTGTAGTAAACAAAAGACGCTTCTATCAAACATTGAATTACATATGAATAATTATATATGTAGGTTGAAAAAACACATGTACGTACCACCTCTTCAAAAATAACTTGATCCTTTGGCCATGCAACGAAACTACCTTCAACATTCTTAACTACTTTTAACCCATTATTTGCTACGTCCGGTACGCATGCTGCATCAACTAACGATTCATCAATCGACACTTTGTAGCAATCACTTGGGAGTGGTCGGTTATGCAGCACTTGCTTTCCATGAGACTGGTATACGGTACCCAAAGCAACAATATTTGTTTGCTTTATAATCCACAGTTTGCACTTAAGTGTCTACAAAAAAAGAATTTTTATGTATATATCAGAAATTATTTAAACAAAAGAATAACAAGAAACATGTTGAAATACATACTGTTGGCAGTGCTTGTGTTAGAGACACATCTTGTTGCGATTGGGAATCTGGAGACCCGTTTCGTCGCTTCTTTTGCTTTGGCTTATTGGGTCCGACAGTTTTAGCAAGTTCCTATATGTATATATAAAACACGTTACATTATTTAAACAAAAGAATAACAATAAACATGTTGAAATACATACTGTTGGCAGTGGTTGTGTTGGAGACGACACATTTTGTAGCGATTGGGAATCTGGAGACCCGTTTCGTCGTGACTTAAGGTTATGCTTAGGCCTGATAGTTTTAGCAGCAGGTTCCTATACGTATATATAAAACACGGTACATTAGTCGATCATGTATGTAAAATTCAAAAATCAAAGGGCGATCTTTTATTACTATACTTACCATTGTTTCCGTTACCTTTTTAGAAGTTTCAAGGCCATTGGATTTCTCCTCAATTCCCGCATCTTTAGGACTTACAACACCACTTGTCTGAGTGCCATTGGAGTCACCTGCAATATTGTCAATGGCCATTGGAGTCACCTGCAATATAAATTAAGAAATACAGTCACTCATCAGTTTATGTTCAATGCCTAGTATCATTAGCATCAGTAGTGTTAGCATTAGAAAATGAAATTGTTAACAACATAAAAAATGGCTTACAACTGAGGCTATTGGCGATGGTTCTGTTGGCAGAGTTATATTCATCCCTTTATTATTCAACTGTTGCAGAATTTGAGAAAGCATTATATTTGTGTTTTCCACCTCACCGGATAATTTATTGACCTGCACATCTTTTTCGGTCATCTCGGCGGACAATTTCTTGATCAATTTATCTTTTTCTTCACGCTCGCGTCTCTCAGTATCCAGTTGAGTTTGAAGTAAGGAAATTTTTTCATTGGCTTCTTGTTTTCTTCGAGGAAGGCCAAAATACTCTTTGTATGTTACTGCACCTCCCACTCCTCTGGCATAACCGCCCTTTTCCTTACCAAATACAAATGTCATGGCATCAGTGCCATCATCAAAACCCGATGTTCCTTCCTTGATCTTGTCATCAGCTTCTTTCTGCACAAAAAATATAGGAAATGTTGGGATTAAAAGTCTTCTTGATGATGTTAGAGTAACTGCTGGTATACAAGCTACTACTGCTAGTACACAGTTAAATGTTGCTGCTATATAAGCATAATAATAGAATTAGCAGTCAAACTTACAAGTTCATCTCCCTTTGATTTAATATCATCATTTGGGTATTCGCTGTCTTTGTTTACCCTTCCTTTCACCCACATTACATCACGGGGGGTTCTTCATCCGCTTCAATCTCTTTATTTTGGATCTAATAAACATCAAATGCATACCCATGTAAAGTTAGACCAAGATAAACAAAAATATGAGGATGCTTACACATGTACAGTTAAACCAAGATAATCAAAAATATGAGGTTATTAATGCAAATGTGCAAATTTGGCAATGTAAACAAATTCATTTCTCATACTGATCGTCTCTTAATTGGTAAAACAAACATTGTGTAATCTTACCATTTTCTCTTTGACATAAGCATATCCACCTCGTCCCATTTTATGCTGATAAATATTTTGGGAACGCGCCATTTTACCTTTCTCAGATTTCTCCTAAAAACATAAAATCATAAGGCGTTTAGATGCGGTAATGCTGCAAACTGAAAATAATAAAATGACATATACACTTAATTAAAGATGACTAATTAAAACCTTGTATGCTTCGGTGGTCGTGTATTTAACATACTCGACCCAGTCTTCTGATTTCATTATTGTATTATACAAGTCCGGGACTTCATTCAGTTTGGAAGGTGTATTTAGGTTGGGCAAAATGTAGTTGAATTTGAGCTTACTTCTGTAATTCCTTAGCATTTTACCAAGACGAATCATTATCAATTTTCTGTATTTGACGTCAACAACAAAAAATTTCTGAAAAGATTAACACAATGTTGTTAATTAGTTGCACATAATGTAACTGCATACATAAACTTATGTAGTACTGGGTTACAAAATAGTATATATGTACCAAGATTTCATCCCATAGTTTATCTCTTGATTCTTTATTCACCTTCTTCCAGTGTAGAATCTTCACACCTATCTGCTTACGAGCCACATATCCTAAAAAACTCACAAACACTGCTATGTTTTCCCCTGTTACCCTACCGAATGCATCGAAGGTTACCTTAAGCTTTATTGCACCAGGTTTTTCATGCTTCGCGCGAAACTTTACTAGCCTGGTTGAGCCCCTCTTAGCTACTATCTCAGGTGTTTGGTTGGTTACAGGCTCATCTATATCTTCTTCATCAGAAGACTTTTCGGATTCATATTCTAAGGCGTTATCATCATGTACAATATGATCAAGAGGAAGCAAAGTATGGTTATCAACAATGGGTTCAGTTTCCATGACTCTTGAGTAACAAAGGGTAAAAGAAAATAATTATGGCTTAGCTTGGAGAGTAATGGTGAGAGAAGATTTGATTTTTGTTTTTTATATGCAGTCTTTTTTTAAGGAGAGAAAAGAGGCTATACACCAAGAATATGAATCGTTTGTGCTTCAAAAAATTTCGATCCAAAAATTTGCCTCCAAGTTGTAATTTGAAATTAACAATTGAATTATTTGAAAATTTTCCCTTTGAACCTGTTAATTAAAGCATAAACTTGAATAAATCAAATTTTTGGCTCCAAATTTTATAGAGTACTATCTTAATAATCGCAAATAATGTATCATACTGTGCAACCATCACATCAACAATACAAACTACTACCCATTTAACAAACCAAAATACTTACATAATTACTAGTTATTGTACCCTTACTAATTACATTTACAAAACACAAATTACTAATTACCTTTTTGTTATTTGGTTTCATTGTTTGCGTGCTTGTGTTTGCCATAAGAATGTGTGTGTTGATTAGGGTTTATTGATTTTTGTGTGTGTTTACAAATGACCGGGTAAAGGGATTAATTGCTGGTTGAATATTAAATTTGTCGTTTGGTTTAACTATAGCTGACGTGGCAAGATTTGTTTAAAAAAAAAAAAACTAATGGTGATGACGTGGCGGTGAAATCCGGCTATAGCCGGTAAATAGGGATGGCAACGGTTCGGGTTCGGGGCGGGTTTTAGTATAACCATAACCGAACCCGTTTATAATATACCCGTACCCGCCCCATATCCCACCGGATACCCGATTAATATTATCCATCGGTTTTTCGGGTTTCCCCGCGGGTATCAGTTATCCGTACGTAGTTGAATATTATATGGACAAAATTGGCGGTATTAAGATTAAGTCACGCTAAAATCCACCGAAAAAACAAAAGAAAATACTCTAACCACTCCCAACAATAACTCAGCTTTAAACTTTAACACAATGCCACGTCAGCTTTAACACACTCACCCTTAATTAACTGAGCTTTAGTTATACACAAGATGTTTAACGAATAAGCCGAGATGATACGGTTGTATACGAGATGTTTAACGAATGATCCGAGATGATATGGTTGTATATATACGAGATGTTTAATTAACGAATGAGCCGAGATAATATGGTTGTATACGAGATGTTTAACGAATGAGCCGAGATGATATGATTATACACGAGATGTTTAACGAATGAGCCGAGATGATATGGTTGTATACGAGTTGTTTAACGAATGAGCCGAGATGATATGGTTGTATACGAGATATTTAACGAATGAGCCAAGATAATATGGTTGTATACAAGATGTTTAATTAACGAATGAGCCGAGATGATATGGTTATACACGAGATGTTTAACGAATTGAATGAGCCGAGATGATATGGTTGTATACGAGATGTTTAACGAATGAGCCGAGATTATATGTTTGTACATGAGCAACACACCCAACAATAACTCACGCAACCTTTCGACCTTGTTTCATCATTTCTTAAAAGAGTTTAATTTCTAGACCAACCCTGATAGCTGGATGGTCTTGAGGCAACTCACGCAACCTTTCGACCTCTGGATCAGCACGATTATGCATCTGTAGCATAATACGAGTTATCTCACCTAGCAAATTGTTAATCAATTTGAGTTCTTTTTCTTGTTCATTGTGTAATCGGGTGAGGATAGCCTTTTGCACCTCTGCTAGTTAATTTGTTAGCCACAGTGTTTGTGTTAAAATTAGTGATACTTGCGAGAGAGTTTTATAAGAAGTTGTGTGAGAAAACGAAGTGTTGTGAAAGTGGCTTTGATAGTGGAAAGCCGTTAAACTAGCCGTTGGAGGCTATTGTAAAAATCAGATTGAAAGTAAAAGTAACTGTACGAGTATTATTCAAATTCAAACGTAAAGTAACAGTACAACATATTAATAACGAGCGAGATATTTAAAATTTAAAATTTCAAATTCAAATTAAACAAAAGGGCGGGATATATTTAAAATTTATCAATTCAATTCAAATTCAATTCAATTTAAAAATTGAAAATAAAGTATCAAATACAAATACATTAAACATGAAATAGAAATACATTAAACATGAAATAGAAATACATTAAATGTCAAATAAAAACTACGTTAACATAAACAACGATTGATTAACATAAACAACATACGATTAACATAAACAACGGACGATTAATAAAAACTATCATCTGAATCTGGGTAACCATCTTCAGAGGATTCGGAAGGTGTGAAAAAACCAGACTCCCACCTTTGCCTACGTTCTTCATCCTCCCTGGCTTGCCGCTCCAAACGATCAGCTTCCTCTTCTCTTTCAAGTGCTTCCATTTCCAGGAGGACTTGCATATCTGCTTCCTCTTGCCTA
Source organism: Artemisia tridentata subsp. tridentata (assembly GCA_021014915.2). Lineage (NCBI taxonomy): Eukaryota > Viridiplantae > Streptophyta > Magnoliopsida > Asterales > Asteraceae > Artemisia > Artemisia tridentata. The sequence continues at coordinate 240,775,828 of CP139502.1, read as the reverse complement.
AGTTGTTCCTCAGTTAACCCAAACGGATTTGGGTCTTGGTTGGGAACCGGTTCATTTTCAGGTTGATTATTCACCGGAAAATTTTCCGGTTGGAAACTGGAAAGATATGCTCGGGTGGAGTATGGAATTTTTCATTTTCGCTAGGTGGGCTTGGAAACTGTTGCCCAAAATCCTTTTGGCGAGGTGGGTTTGGAAATTGTTGGCCAAAATCCTTTTGGCGAGGTGGGCTTGGAAATTGTTGCCCGAAATCTTTTCTGGAAGACATCTTGAATTTGAGATGCTTGGATCTTGAGTATTTGAGAAGTTTGGAATGTGTTTCTGTGTGACTTGTGATTCAGAAGCATTGGTATTTATAGTGTACAAATGCACACTTTTTATTAACGTGACATTCAATTTTAATTGTTAGGGCTAACCTGCGTTAACGCAGTGTTAATATGTTGTACTTTATCTTACGTTTGAATTTGAATTTGAATTTGAATTTGAATTTTAATTTGTTAAGGCTGAGTTATTGTTGGAAGTGGCCTAAATATACCCATACTTCTCAAACACATTCAGACTGCGATAGATATTAAAGCATGTATTTACATTAAACATGTACTAGAAAATATCAATTACCCTAATGAAAAAGTCAATTAGTCATTAAAGTTAGCACACAAATTACATTAAACATCATTAATATAGAAAATATCAATTACCCTAATGAAAAAGTCAATTAGTTAATCCAACACCAAACACACTTCTAGATCAACTACACTAGTCAAATCCAAACCAAACACAAACCAAATCCGATCAATATTATCCATCTGTTTACTTTTGGCGCCTCTCGATGGTCCCTCTTCCCGCCTAAAGTATTGGGAACAGTTCGTATACCTCTCTAGCCTATTTGTACAACTCGACATGGAAAACCGTTCATAATTAACCGTACCATATACAACTCCTTTGATATTTTCATTAGAAAATAAATTTCAAATTTCAATGGCTGACTCCTCTTCAACTCCTTCTTCCAACAAAAACAAACGCCCAAGGGATGATTCTCCTCCACCAATGCCTGAAAAATATAAAAAAATTGGCATATCCCAAAATATTTGGGAGAAATGTAGTAAAGGCCAGTATGGTGTTGAAAACGCATTGTTAGAAATTCACAACAAGCGTATAAAGATGTATGAAGAAAGGAACAAGAAAGATTTAGAGGTCATTGAGGAGCATCAGAAGAAAATTGAGGAGAGGAACAAAAAAATAGAAAAAGAAAAGAGAAAAATAGTTGATGTTTACAGAAGTATTGAAGCTAGTAAATATGTGTCTTAATGTATCTTTTCTTTATATATTTTGCCTATGTAAATGTAAACTTATTTTGACTTGGTTTAATATATGAATGCAGTTATTATTACAAGTTTATGATATTTGAATGTAGTTATTATTATTGTACTATTAGGTAAACAATTGTACTGCTAGCGAAACGTTGTACTGCTGGGTATCCTTTTAGCAGTGGTTGGGAGTGCAGGGTAGTTTGTATCACTTTTTACTTAAAGGGTATAAACCCCAAATTGCTGCACACAATCACATTCACGCACACATTACTCTCTCTCTTCCACTCCCTCATCGAATTTTAATCGTCAAATTGCAAAACCCCCAAATCAAATCATAATGTCGAACCTAACTTTTACCGAACCTCATAATAATGTTGCCTTTTTAGAAAAATCCAATGAGTCTGTAGATTTTACTGAGATCATTGATTTCCTTAATGCAAGCTATATTAAGTTTGCATTAACAGTAAAACCTACTATATATACTTCCAACATTATCCAGTTTTGGTCGTCTGCTAAGGTCAATACTATTAATGGGGAAGCACAAATCCATGCCCTTGTAGATGGGCAGATGATTATCATTACAGAGGCGTCTATTCGAAAAGATCTTCTCCTAGATGATGCTAACGGAGTTGAGAATCTTCCAAATACTACAATCTTTGAAAAACTTGCACTGATGGGCTATGAGAGATATACAGATGCTTTAAAGTTCCAAAAAGGTAATTTTTCTCCTCAGTGGAAATTCTTTATTCATACTGTCTTAGTGTGTCTAAGTCCAAAGACCACTGCATGGAATGAATTTAGCAGTAATTTAGCCTCTGCTATAATTTGTTTGGCTGAAAATACTCAAAGATTTAATTTCTCAAAATTAATTTTTGATAATATGGTTAGGAACTTGGATAGTTCTTTGGCTAAATATTTTCTATATCTAAGGTTTTTGCAACTCTTTTTGGACAACCAATTTAAAAAAAAGAAAAGTCACAAAAATGTTTCTCCCACTCCCTGCCTTACCAAAAAGGTTTTTGCTAATATGAGGAGGGTTGGAAAAGATTTTTCAGGGAGAGTGACACCTTTGTTTCCAACAATGTTGGCACTAGCCCAAACCCAAATGGGTAAAGGTTCAGCAATCCCAGCTGGTACCCATCACACACCCACAGAACAACAACAACAGACCTATAAACGTAGGACTAACACCAAGAACACTGAGCTACCTCAGGCTAGTGGTTCTATACCAACTGTTGCAGATGAGGATGTCACTGGGGGGGAGAGTGACATGTTGGCAAGGGCTGCCACTACTGTGTCTAGCTTAGCAACAGCACAGGACAGTGGTAACATCATTAAGACCCGAACCAAGACAACTTCTAATGAAGAAAGTTCCTCTGGAACTGATTCAGGTGAAGGTCCCAGTCACATGGAAACAATGGGGGGTTCGGATGTTCATCCTAGGGGTGAGGCTGAACTTAACTTTTCCAGTGATCCACCTCTCGGGCTAGGTAACACAAGCCGAAGTGGTGAGGATAGTCTGCAACTTTTGAATGAATTGAAGGATACCTGTGCCAAGCTGTCTGCACAAATTGGTGATCTGCGAGCAATAGCTTCTTCCCAAGATGGAGTCATCAAAGCTCAAGGTGGGGAGATAAAGGCTTTGAAGAGAAGGGTTAGGTATTTAGAAGGAGTCAAAGGATCAAGAATTCCCAAACAAAAGGTTAAATCTTCTGAAGCTTTTAAGGATGCTCCCAAACAGGGGGGGAATGAAGGTAAAGTTTCAGGGGAGGATAAAGAGGGTGAAAGTATTTGTGAAGAGAGTGATCCAATGGAATTTCTAGTTGCTAATAACCAAGGGAATGAAGCGGTGATGGATAGGCGTTTGGGCAAGGTTACACTATTCCTGCTAGTGACCCAGTTATTCCTGCTAGTGGTCCAGTTATTCCTGCTAGTGAGCCAGTTATTCCTGCTATTCCTGCTATTGATAAGGTTAGTTCTCTATACTGAGACTGAAGTTAGTATTGCTGCTATTGATGTTAGTGCTACTGAGACTAAATTTATTCCTGCTATTGATAAGGTTACTGCTACTCAAGGTGATGATGATATGACTATGGCTCAAATATTAACAAAGATGAGGAGTGCAAAACCTAAGAAGAAATTTAAGTTTCAGTCACCTAGTCAACAACAACAACAACCAATGATTACAGATGAAGAATTGAAAAGACAAGTGGCTGATCTTGATGCTCAAAAAGCTGCTCAGATTCTTTCAGACAATGAGTATGCAGAGAAATTACAAGCGCAAAAAAATGCAGAGTTAATAGCTTCATGGTTGGAGGAAAGGGCTCAGGTTGAAGCTGATTGTGAGTTTGCTAAAATAGTACATAAAGAAGAGCAAGATAAGTACTCAGTAGATGAAAAAGCCAGGATGCTGAAAGAAATTTTTGATGCAAAAAAGAAGAAGTTTGCAGCACAAAGATATGCAGCTAAGAAGAACAAGCCACCCACTCAAAAACAAAGAAGAGATCTCATGTGCAGGTATTTATTTATTTATTTATTTATTTATTTTTTTGTTGCAAAGGTAAATTTATATTAATATCAACAACACCCAATATGTACATCATAAACATCTACTCATGTGCAGATATTTGAAGAATGTGGCCAGTTGGAAACTAAAGGATTTGAAATTCATGGATGATAAAAGCATTGAAGAATTGTATGCAATTGCCAAGAGAAACAATGAACTCTTCTTGAATGACAGTTCAAAGAGAGCAGGTGAACAGTTGGAAATAGAAAGCAGTAAAAAGAGAAAACAAGAACAAACTGAGCAAGCTGTTGCTAAAGAACAAATGCAAGCTCACACTGAACTTGCAGTTGACTCTGTAGGAGAAGCCATGGATGCACAACCTTTAACTGTCAAACATCCCATTGTTGATTATAAGTCTGGATCTCATTGGGAAACAATTTATTACGATATTAAGAGGCATGATGGTTCTTCTAGAAGGTTTGTAAGCTTTCTTCACATGGTTCATGATTTTGATAGACGAGATATGATAGCTCTATGGAAATTACGCAAACAAAGATTTGGTAATAAGACACCAGAACAAGCTTATGATAGAGAAGTCTGGAATTATTTGAAGGTAATGTTTGAACCAAATCATGAAGATGAATGTTGGAGAAGACTAACGCACAATACTGTTAAAGAATGGAAAATTTTTCAACGATGTGGAGTACATGCTTTAACTGTGAATGAGTTGGTGATTTACATGCTTGTAGAAAAGGATTACCCTTTAAAGTTTCACAAAGACATTCTACATCAGATGTTGCTTGGGAAGAAAATACTCAAGCTTCAGCTTAATTATGATAACATGGCATATGAACTGCTCAAGAAGATGGAAGAGTATCTAGGACCCAAGGACAAGAAATAGAATGTATAGTTATTACTACTAGAATGTATAGTTTGACTTAAACATGTATAGTCATTACTGCTTATGAGATAAACATGTGTAGTTATTACTACTAGAATGTATAGTTATTACTGCTAGAATGTATAGTTATTACTGCTAGAATGTATAGTCTGACAAAATATGCTTACATAAATGCTTACAATCGAGCCAAAACATTGATATTTTTAAATTTTTGACTATTGCATAAGTTATCAGAAATGTGTGACCATATGTATCGAATTGTGACTACACTTAAATAATGTGTGACAAAATTTGACTATTGCCTATAGTCACATGATTGTGCTACAATTAAATGTGTGACCATACACATTAGGAATTGGCAGGCAAACACACACTTAACTTTAGACACACATATTAACTTACGTGACTATTTGTATCGAATTTTGGTCACACTTAATCATGTATGCCTATGGTTTAGTGTGACCATATATGACATTTGGTCACACATCTCAAGTGTGTGATATATATTTGTCACTTTTAAATGCATATCGTGACTATGCTTCAAACTTACTTTTCAGTTGTCACACATTTCAAATTCACATGTGGCTAAATTTTCAACAAAAACTAGCAGTCACGCATAAATAATGTGTGACAAACTTGAGCATATGATTTAGCCACATACACAATTACTTCGTGTGACCATATATGGATTTTGGTCACACTTTTCAATTGCGTGACATATATTTGTCACATATGTATATATATAGTGTGACTAATGTTTCAACCTTATTTGTATCCGTCACACATCCCAAATTATAAGTGACTAAAAAATCAAATTTTTTTTTACCAGATACGTATAGTCACGAAAATATTCAAATGTGTGGCTGTAGCCTCGGATGTAATTCCGAAATGGTCACACAAGTCGGATCAAGTGTGGCTGTTTATTTTATTCTGGTACATTTAGTCACATAAAAAGGCGACTGTGTGGCTGTTCGAAAAAAAGCATGTGTGACTAAATCCCATTTTTGTACTAGTGTAAAAGCTTTCTTCGTTTGACCTAGATAGAACTTTCTCCTTTGGAATGCTTCATCCCTTCTGAATATATATAATACTCCAGAATATAAGCTCTATTCTTGTCATTTTCAACTTCCATGTCATCATCTTGATTGCTCTTGACTTTTCCTCCCTTACATTGGGTTTTTCTTCCTTTCTTGGGCTTTTATTTCCTCCCCTGAGATGTTTCCTCCCCTAAAGCAAATAACATTTTATCCTCCCCTGTTTGGAAGATCTTTCACTATGTACCAAAATATTTCTCTCTCTATTATCTGATCTACCAATGAGAACTTGTTTTCAGACAATGTTGTACATGTAGCCATCAATTCCTTAAGAGTTTAATTTGCTACCCTCATCACTTCTAGGTGTGTTAACTCCTAGGAGAGGTGATTCATAGGGCATTTGACTCATGGTCCATCAATGGATGGTTTTTCTGAATCCTTTGAAAAATCCTTGTTTAAGAAATTATTTGACTTTGCAGTATGTTCATGATTTTGAGAAATTGAAAAATCACACTGCTTTCAACCATTTTGAAGGGATTAAGTGTATAACAGACACTTAATCAAAGTTTCGGATTAAAGCAACCTCTGGTTGTGTGAGAACCAATGTTTTCAGTTATAAATAACTGCCTGTATGTAGATAAACCTATTCAAAAGGCTTTCTTGACAGGGTTTCCAGCTCATAGTAATTGTTACCTCTAACACAAGTGTTAGCTTCACCTTTACTAGTTGTTCTTTCTATCAGATGTCCTTAGACTTGCTCATTATACTTAAAAGTATAAAATGATAGAGAGTGAGTTGAGTCAGTTACTATCTGACCAACTAAGTCATCAATTCAAAGTGAAACATCATAATTAAGTTTCAAGAAAAAAGTTTTAAGGAGGTTTGAAATTCCTAAACTTTTTCGATCATAAACATATTATGTCAGCAACTAGTATCTCAATTTTGCTACTCACATATTTCACTTGAAAATATCCTTTTTTGTTCACATGATCATACCTAAAGTTGTTAGTCTAAAACCAAAAGAACAATGTACAAAGTACTTGTCTTGTATTAGAATAATCATAGGACTACCTGTATGAATAACACAAATTAAATTTGTACTAGCAGCACTTACTTTTGTAATAGCAGTAGTATCTTTTAAAACTAGCAGCACAATCAAAAATTTATTTACAAAAACGCAAAGTTTAAAATCATTGAGGATTAAGCATTCCAATACTTGCTACCAAGTACTGAAACCTTCCAACATCAAAAGCTTTGGTTAGCAGATCTGCAAAATTGAATTCTGAAGCAATTTTAAGTACTTGAATTAATCTTTTCTCATTGCAGTCTCTTATAAAGTGATGTCTAATTTCAATGTGTTTTGTTTTAGAATGTTGCACTGGATTTTTAATAATACAAATAGTACTACTATTATCAATATGAATAACAGTGTTTAAGAAATTATACCCATAGTCAATAAGTTGGTTTTGAAGCCATAAGACTTGAGCACAGCAACTAGCAGCAGCTACATATTCAGCTTCAGTTGTTGAAGTAGCCACAGTTGTTTGCTTCTTACACTGCCATGAAATAATTCTACACCCAAGGAATTGACATCCTCCAGTTGTTGACTTTCTGTCCAAGCTAGCACCAGCATAATCACTATCCGAAAATGCAACCAAATCAAAAGGTGATTCTCTAGAATACCATAAACCCAACCTTGGTTGAGCTTTGAGATATCTAAAAATCCTTTTGACTGCTGTTAAATGAGAAACCTTTGGAGTTACTTGAAATCTTGCACAAACACAAACAGAGAACATGATGTCATGTCTTGATGATGTGAGATACATCAAAGATCCTATCATAGATCTGTATGTGTGTACATCTACATTTTCTCCATCAAAGTCTTTTAGAAGAGGTTTCTCAGAGTCCATTGGTGTGCTTGCCATTTTTGAATCAGCAAAGTTGAACTTCCTTAGTATCTCAGCAACATATTTATCTTGACTAATAAATATGCCTTCATAGGACTGTTTAACTTGCAAACCCAAAAAGAATGTAAGTTCCCCCATAGAACTCATCTGAAACTTATCATGCATAAGTTCCTCAAACTCTAAACACATTTCCTTCCTTGTAGATCCAAAGATAATCTCATCCACATACACGTGCACTAACAGAAGATCCTTCTTGTGCTGTTTGATGAAAAGTGTCTGATCAATCTTTCCTCTTTGAAATCCATTTGCTTTTAAATAGGAAGCAAGTGTTTCATACCAAGCTCTAGGTGCCTGATGAAGGCCATAAAGAACCTTTACAACTCTGTACACTTTTTCTGGATGGTCAGGATCAATGAACCCTGGAGGTTGTGAGACATACACCTCTTCTTCAATTGTGCCATAAAGAAATGCACTCTTGACATCCATTTGATAAACTGTGAAGCCTAAAAATGAACCATAAGCTAAGAAAAGCCTAATTGCCTCAAGTCTTGCTACTGGAGCAAAAACTTCATCATAGTCTATACCTTCTTGTTGCGTGTACCCTTGGGCTACTAATCTAGCCTTATTCCTAATGACTATACCCCTTTCATCCCTTTTATTCTTGAAAACCCATCTAGTGCCAATTACCTTTGGATTCTTAGGTAAATCAATTAGCACCCAAACTTTCTGAATCCTGAACTGAAGAAGCTCCTCTTGCATAGCTTCTACCCAGCTTGAATCATCTAAGGCTTTCAGAATGTTCTTTGGTTCATCTTGTGAGAGAAAACATACAAACAAGCAAGAGTTTGAAAACTCATGCTGCTTTGAAGCATAAAGGGCATCAAGAAGCCCTTGATGGTCTGAAGACATCAGTTGTTGTCTTGTCTTCACACCTGATTGTACATCTCCAATCACATTATCTAGGGAGTGGACTTTGTGAATTCTTGTTTGTGGAGTAGAAGGAACTTGATAATTTGATGGAAGATTGTTGAAATCCACCTCATTGTCTGAGAATTCTGCTTCTTTCATTTCTGAAGGGCCAGCAGCAGAATCATTTGGCCTAGCAGCAGGAACATTAAGCCTAACAGCAGAATCACCAGCAGAAACAATTTGTTGTTCCTGAGTTCCATCTTCTTTCCTTTCATCTTCAACACCTTCTTTAGCTTTGCCAGAAGAAGATTCATCAGTTGTTGAAGTTGATTCCACACTTGTACTTGACCATATTGGCATCCAAACATGTAGATTTTCCTCTACAATCATAGTTCTTGTGTTGTATACTCTAAATGCTTTGCTATTAAGAGAATATCCAACAAAGAATCCTTCATCTGCTTTACCATCGAATTTTCCTAAATGGTCTAAGGTATTGAGAATTGTCACATGACATCCAAAAGGTCTAAGAAATCCTATTGCAGGAGTTCTACCTCTAAAAAGTTCATATGATATCTTATTGTGAGGCTGAATAACTAAAACTCTATTTTGGACATAGCAAGCAGTGTTGACTGCTTCAGCCCAAAAAGTTATAGGTAGTTTAGTATCAGCTAACAGAGTTCTAGCAGCTTCAATTAGTTTTCTATTCTTTCTCTCAACAACACCATTCTGTTGTGGTGTTCTAGCAACACTAAATTCTCTCCTAATACCTTTTTGTTTGCAGAAATCATCCATAACTCTATTCTTAAACTTTGTCCCATTATCACATCTAATGACTTTCACTTTCTTGTCTACTTGATTTTCTATCTGAGTAATGAATGTCTTAAGGATGCTTGTAGTCTCATCCTTAGTAGATAGAAAGAAAACCCATGTAAATCTAGTATAGTCATCAATTATAACAAGACAATATCTCTTATGCATTATACTACTTACTGAAACAGGTCCAAATAAGTCCATATGAAGCATAGACAATGATTGATTAATAGAGTTAAAAATCTTGGGCTTACAGGTGGCTTTGTGTTGTTTGCCTTTAAGACAAGCAATGCATGTTTGATCATTTTCAAATATTTTGTGAGGTAAACCTCTTACCAAACCATTCTTAACAATCTGATTTATGGTTTTGAAATTAATATGACCATGCCTTCTATGCCATTTTATTGATTCATCCAATGTGGCCTTTGCAACAAGACAAGTTAAATCCTTTTTAGGAACAATGTTCTTCATGTCTACACTGTACATATTGCCCTTTCTAGGAATTTTAAGAAGTACTTGACTTTCATCAGGCATCTTAAAATCAGGAGAAAGTACAAGACATTCAGTCTCACAAAAAAGAACATTGTTCTTTTTGTCACACATTTGTGAGACACTAAAAAGATTATAATTTAGCTCTTTTACATAGAACACATCTTCAAAATCTAAATTTCCAGTTTTAATGGTACCTTTACCGGAAATTTTGCCACCAACACTTCCTCCAAAGGTAACATAGCCTCCATCTATTGATTGAAAATCTGAGAGATAAGACTTGTTGCCTGTCATGTGCCTTGAACATCCACTATCTGAGTATCCTTGATCCTCTTGTTGATCAATTGAATGTTCTTGCACATAAATGAGAAGTATTAGTTTCTTTTGGGGACCAAAGCCATTACTGACTTGGATCTGCCTCTCGCATCAATGTAATTTAATCTTTTAAGGACAGTTGATGCAACATTGGATTTAAGAATCCAACATGCTGCGGCCTTAACATCATTTTCCCTGTTTCTCTTAGCAGTAAAATGAACTGATTGCTTAGCAGAAGGAACTGCTAGCTTTTCAGTTCTACCCTTTGGTTTCCAAACTTGTTTTTGAACCACTACTTTTGTTTGAATGGGCCTTAGAACTATTTTTGGTGCATACTTGAAAAATATTTTTGCACTCTTAGCTGTTGATTTTGGGTTAACAGTCATAAATGGTCGAGCAGCAGGAACAATTAGTCTAGCAGCAGGAACCATTTGTCTACCAGCAGGATTTGTGTTTGAGATAGACTTGTTTGAGATTGTTCTGGGTTTTGTTCTATTAACAGTAACTAGAGTGAAAGTGAGTTTGAGGAGTTTGCCTTTTGAAATTCACCCTATTGTTTTCATACCCAGTTACCCAATGGTTGCAGAAAGCTGCAAGATGGTCAAAACTACCACATGTGTAACAGGCTTTGTTATGAAAAGCAAAGTCATCACCTAGTTGATGAGACTTGAGGTTATTCCAATTTCTTTGGTTACCTCTGGGCTTGTTGGTGGTTCTATATTGCTCACAATATCTAACTGGTTGCCTAACATGCTTAATGTTTGATTTAGGCTTATCAGTATTGTGTTTGACTATCTTAGGAACACTTGTTCCTACTTTCTTAACCACTTCAGGTTTAGACATAACCTGTTCTTCTTCATCACTATAGCATCTCCTTTCTTAACAAAGGATACCTTTTCCTGATAAAGTAAAGTTTTATCTAAACTTTCACTTACTTTTTCTATCTTAGGACACTTAGTGGCCTTAGAACCATATTCCATTATTGGTTCTTGAAACTCAGCAAAACCTGTGTGTGCTAGGTCAACACCTAGAGGTGAAGGAACACCTCTATATGGTGGAGGAATAGATTTGTATCCTAAACCAGACTTAGCTTTATCGATTACTTGAGCTTCCCAAATCTTATTCATTCCTTCTTAGGCATGAGCTAAAGCATCTACTGTTATCTTAACATTTTCAGTTTTATTATTGGCTTCAGCTAACTGTTTACTTTGACTAGTAAGTAATTCATCTCTAAATGATATGCCTCTCTTTAGAGCATTTAAGTCATTAGTAAACCTAGATTCATTACCTTGAAAGTGTGCAATTTGTTTTTCAAGCACACCTATAGCTCTTTTATGATTACTTAAATTGGCTAAGGCAATAATTAGTTCTTCTCGCCTGTTATCAGCTTTTCTTTTAAGTTCTTCATTTTCTTTAAGAGCAGAACATGATTCAGAACATTTGGTTATGGAATTTACCTCTGAATCAGAGAAGGCCATTAGAGCAGTCTCAGTGGCCACAAGAGCAGCATTTGTTGGTGCTTCCTCTTTATCAGCCATGAAGCTCCAGTGATAGTTAACCCCATCTATGGCTAGCATAGCCCTTGGTTCTTCAACTGTGACTTCCTTTTTCTTCTCTTGTCTATACCATGTGCTTCTATTATCCTGCTTCCTTGGGTTTCTACATTCTTTAGCAAAGTGTCCTAACCTGTGACAGTTGAAACACTCTACTTTCTTCTTATCAAACCCAGCAGATTCATTACCATCAATGGTAATCTGCTTACCAGTTCTCTGCCAGAACTTCTTAGCCCTCATGCTAAGCAAAGCAACCTGCCATTTGATGTCCATCTCTTCCAAATCATTATCATCCAACTGATCAAGATCTTCATGAATTAGAGTAGAACCACTAGTTTGACTAGACATGAAAACATAGAATGCCGGATCTCCAAGTCTTGCAACATTCTTTTGTGAACTAGTAGAAAGACCACCATAAATAGCAGTAGAAACACCTTCAACTTCATCTACCTCTTCTGACTTACTAATACTAGGAGATGACAAGAGTGCCACATTCCCAGAGCTAGTACTGTAGATTCCAGACTTCTTTAGACTTTGTTCAACAATATTGAAGTTATTGAACAAATCATTGAGTTTCATGGTTTCAATATCTGGCTTGTTCATCCAAGACAACCACATGAGTATAGAACTCATCAGGTAGACTTCTCAAAAACTTCATGTTGAGATCTTCCTTTGCTATCTCAACACTCAATACAGTTAGCTGACTGACAAGCTTGTGTAATCTAGAAAACAACTTGTCAAGAGATTCATTGCTATTTGAACTGAAATTTTCAAATGGTTGTTTCAGCAATGTCTTTTGTGTTTTCTTGGTGGTTTCATTACCCCCAAACCATGCACAAATCTCTACAAAAAGAGTTTTTGCATTTGGATAGTTGCTAAAGGATAGCATCTGCTCACCAGGAATGGTCATAAGCAACAAGTTTCTTGCTTTTTGATCATTTATCTTCTGTATCCTTTCTTCATTTGAAACTGGTCCAGTATTTCTTTGTCTTACTGTTTTGCCTTCAATGATAGCATCTGAATAGCCTAGTGAAAAAGAATCACCATACATAATGATATCCCAAAGAGCATAATCTTGAACCATAAAATATTGCTCAATTCTCAACCTCCATAACTCAAACTCATTTTGTTTGATCATGGGCAACTTTACAGCAACATTTGTAGCAGTATTCTGAACATCCATTTCTTAAGCTTCTTCTTCTAAATCAATAATATCAACCTTGCTCTGATACCACTTGTTGGGGATTCGACACACGGTTAAGGTGGTTAAACCTTTTGTACTTTGTGTGTATGATATATTGAGTGAATATGATTAAGTATGCGGAATCTACTTAATCACACTTAGAAGGTTATTGTGGTTATGGAAATGGAACAGTTGTGTTTGCTATATGAAAATGAACAATGAAAGATTATCACCAAACGATTCAATATTATTAGGATAATAATACGAGTAATCTTGAGTTATCACTAGGGTTACAACCTTGAATCTTAAGTTTTTCTTACTTGTGATATTTTTGTGTTTGTTCTTGTTCTAACAGTTATGAAAGTTCTAAGTATTCAACAATCACTTTTAGATGCACACATATCACTAGACTAAGATCTTCTTTTATACTCTGTAACCACTGTGAAAAAATCCCTTATTTAAATAAACTATCTCTCGGAATATTATCCTTTTCTGCGTGTAATTTTTTTTTTTTTTTTTTTTTTTTTTTAGATTGTGACTATTATCTTATGTGACGGAGATCACATCCCGAGTAACCGTGCTTGCAAACCCAACCTTAACTGATTTCGTATTCAACTAAGTAAACATCTTTAATCTGAAATGTTTTGAGATTCCACTTATCACTTTACGTTATTTCGCTAATGTACATTTAAAACTGAACGTTCCTTAACTAATGATAATTTTATAAAACCCTAAACTATCATAACAACATTTATGAACAACAAAACCCTAGAAATACTAAAGTACAAATTATATGATTAATGTACAAGTCCCTAAAGCATAAAAACCTTAATTCTACTTAAACTCCCGGTAAAACCGTAATTTCACATAACTATGAATTTATGTATATATTTTACAAACCCTAATTTATTTATACAATATTTTTACAAAATAATATATTTACAAGTTATTTAAACTAGTGTACAAGTCATTTATGCACAAAACCATTTATTTACAAAAACCTTATAAAAATCCCTTTTATAATTATTTTCAAGCATAAAGTACAAACCCTACATGCATAATTTTTATAAATTATATTTTCTAAACTCACTAAATATTTTTACAAGTCTTTAAAAAGTACAAGTACCTAATGCATGTAAACTAAAAATTTCATTTATTTACTTTTAACTTAACAAAAACTTAACATATAATTTTCATAACTTAATAAACTATAAAAATTACATTTTTCCCATATTCTAAATTATAGTACAACCTTACTAAAGCTAAAGTACAAGACTTTTATGCATGAAACTATACATTTATAAAATCCTAAATAAAATCTTAATAGTAGTTATCTAAAATGACATTTTATGTAATATTTTTACATCATAAATTATAAAAATAATTTATTTATTTATTAACATATGTACAATTCCATAAACTCAAAGTACAACTCCCTAATGCATAGAATCATAAAAACACAATAATATATATTTAAACCTTAATAAAGACATAATATGTAATAATTTCACATACTAATTCTTAAAATGAGTTTATTTATTTATAAAATAAGTGTACAAATTCTTAAACTAAATGTACAACCTTTTAATGCATAAAACTATAAAAAAAACTCATTTATTCGTATATAAAGAATAATAAAAATTACATAAAAATTATAGAAAATTAAGAAATAATTAAAATCATATTTTTTTTATTTTTCTTACATTAGTACAAGTCTTCTTAGCCTAGAGTACAACTACCTAAAGCACAAAAACTATTTTCTACTTAAAATAAGTAATTCGATAGATATAAAACTAGGTTAATTAAATTCAAATTTCATTTCTAACTTACCCTAAACCTAGGAAACCCTAACTCTACCCAAAACACTAGTTTACAAGTCAACAAAGCTCTAGGTACAACCCTTTTAAGCCTTGCTCGATCCTTAACTAACTAGTTACACCTTCTAATTAAATCCTAACTACAAACTAACCAGAAACTAGAAGTCTTACACCTTAAGAGAACCATATACATGGAGAAGAAGGAATACATGATGCGTGGGTTTTGCAACCTTACAACAGGTTTTACCTCTCGAGGGATCTCAAGAGGCTTACAACCCCACCAGGCAGTGTACCTGACCGATGTAGTATAGTGTAGTGGTAAGTACGGGGGATTGATCGTTCTCCACAGGGAATAGTGTTCGTTAGGTGTGAAAGGCTACTCTAATTAGGTCTAAGGGTTGAGGAAGATTCTTTTTATGTTTTTATATTTTATAAAAGCAAGTAAAATCTCGGGTTTTGAAGGAGTGGGCGGAATTAGTTGCTAGTCAACTAACCCAAATTACTACAAATGCAAATAAAATAAAATAACAAAAATGAAAAGTGGTGAGAAACTTATGTGTAGAGAAATGTGTTTACTTAGATTTCCTTACTCCCTAACTATCTTTTACCGGTTAATTAGTGTGTATTAGTCGCGTGGATGACGGGTGTATTCCTTAATACCATTCGTGGGGTGGCGTACTTACTTCCCCAAACTCTACAAGCTCCTACTTCACTCCTATGTCGAGCCGGCTAGGAAGCTCCTAACATGGGATCACTAGAATTCGCTTGTGCATTAAATACAACCATAAAAACCTTTAGTACGCGTTTGGTTCATGTTTCTTAAGACGTTCAAGCAAGTTACCGAATAGGAAGTTAGCCAGTTTTCTTAAGCCTAACATAGATAAACAATCATCCAATACAACTAATAACACACTAACAACCAATAATCAATAGCTAGGTTTCATTAGATCTAAGCAAACACAAGATAAAATTAGCCTAACATGTTAAACAAAAGACAAGCATAAGATAGAATCAAACAACACATAGACATATTGAATGATTAATTGATAACTTATCTTTCAATGAAACATGGAAGATCTCAAGGCAAAAAGCCCTGAAAAAGTAGCTAAAATCGTCTTAGGGTTTTATCCCAAAATTCCACACACTAAGCTCTCCCTCAATGACAAAAAATTAGAAAACTATATATAGACTTTGACATCTGACGGCGTCACCTTATGCATTGTGACGCCGTCACCTCGCCGCTTTTAGGGTTCCCGGATGACCATCTTGACGCCGTCCCTCTTTAGCTCTTCAAAAATCCATTCTGGCTTATCAAGGCTTGACGCCGTCGGATCATGAACGTGACGCCGTCCCCTTATGATTTAAGCCGTGACGCCCTTGATTTAGTTAAAGCGTGACGCCGTCAGAATTCTCATGCAAACTCACTGGCCCGTCATGAGTAAATTTCACATCCAACTTTTCTTGCCAAGGCATGACGCCGTCCCATGTTAATTGTGACGCCGTCAAGAGTAACTTTTAGCCGATTCTTGAGACTTTGCCGTTTTCTTCACTTTAATGCTCCAAAAACGTCCAAAATGCCTCCTTTTCCAGATTTCTCCTCAAAAGTACCTAAAATGACAAAAGGAACGATTTAGGGCAATATTTGATCAAATAAATACGATTTCGGGCTTAAATGACCCCTTAAAAGCGGTACACTTTTCGCCTCATCAAATACCCTTACACTTGAGATTTGCTTGTCCTCAAGCAAATGCGCTTTTATTCTAATCAAAATACAAGTTAGGGGTCATTTAATGCAAACATAAAAGTAATTACAACAAATATTCGTTCCACTTCAATCATAATAAGCACGGAGATTACATACTAGCACCTCACAAGTAGTGTTTAGATACTCACATCTCTCAAGTGTCATCAAAATAAATCTCATAAATGAAAACGGAAAATATCTCTCACTACCTATCATAGCAAATAGATTACCATAGGCTTGGGAAAGGATCGAAAACCTCCTCCACTAGGCGTAAGCACCTAAGATAAACTATCAAAGAGGGCTTTTAAATGGGTTATAACGTTAGGTGTAGGGAAAAGGAAAACACGGTTTTGTTGGATAAAGGATATTTTACTGGTGGCGAGTTAAAGATCTTGATCAATTACATGTACTATACAATGTTGCTAAGCCAAGACTAGACTCGATCTTAAGCTAATGAAAGAAAATAACAAAACATAAACATAAAATAAACATAAAATGAAACGGGATGGTAGTCCGTATGTTTTTTCTATTTTTCTTTTTTTTTTTTTTTCATTTTTTTTGTATTTTTCTTGATTTTTTTTTTTTTTTTTTTTTTTTTTTTTTTTTTTTTTTTTTTTTTTGCATACACTTTTACCCTACCATCCAAAATAATACATCATAGGGGCGTTGCATTCCCTTACACTTGAACTTTTACATAACTTTACAAATAACTATTCTAATGACTCGAATTAAGATAATTGAAAAACTTGGAGTACTTTTAAAACATTTAGCACATATGGGGGTAATAAATGATGTTCTTCCCCATTACTCCATTACACTAGTACTTTACCCATGAGTCCCAATCGTCCCAAAACAATATGTACAAGGATATGACTCGACTTAGCAACCATGTAATCAACTAGATAATTAACTTGGGTTTAAACAAATGTTGTCACAATAATGCACTAAAGATGAGTGCATACAAGGTAGGCTAAGGCGATTTGGGTGTACATTTTAGTGGGGTGTAACAAATTCTTCCTTTAAGTAAAATGCTTAAAGGTTGAGACGAAAAGATAGGCTCTGAGGGGTGTACTAGGGGTATCGTGTACTAAAAATGAGTACAACGCAAAGGGTGTGGAAGAATTACTTGACCAATGTAGCCAATGTAATTATAACAAAAACACAGGTGTAAAACAATGGGTTAATCCTAATGCCTCTTATCATGTAGTAAATCTAACTACACGAATGTAGTCTCACTTGTGGCCTTGGAATGGTCCTAATGCAAGTTCTAGAATCTAAGTGCTACCGGTACACACATCATAGCATAAATGCTTTTCCTACCAATTCTAGGGGCGAACCTCACATATTTGGGGGTGGAAAATTTTTTAGTGGTACGGTTTTGTGCTAGTCATATAACTCCTATCCATGAGACGCTCATTAAGACCAAAGTTTCACTCCTATATGTTGTAAAAAATTTTAAATTTGGCACTAAAATTACCTTAACAAGTATTTCTCTCAGTTTTATTACACATCTACTATTAAACAAACAAAAATCAAGCGCAATTGTATTCTCAAAAATCGTACTTTTACCCTCCCCTTACACTTAAGATGAACATTGTCCCCAATGTTCAAATGACAAATGTAAAAGCATAAAGTAAAAGAATGAAATCAAATACTCCCCTGATTCGCTCGTTGGATAATGAAATTACACGGTTAAATCTTCCTCTAAAGAGAATGTTGAAGCTCCATGACTAATGCATCGCCATAAGCTTGATTCAAAACATTTCCTTGTCCAAAATAACCTGTTGAACCTGAGAAAACAAACACGAAAACCTGCATAACATCGGCGGGATAAAATCTATATATAAGGATATAATGCTTGTGGAATGATAACTTTGCAGATTCCTGGAGATTATAAGTTGGAGATTTTAATAAAAACTTTTTATGAAAACAAAATTTTCAAAAATTTCTGGAAATTAAATCTGACGCCGTCAGGTTATAACCCCTGACGCCGTCAGAAATGACCTGACAAAAATTTTCATTTTAAGTTTCCGGAAAATTTCTGGAAAAACCTTTACCTTACTTCCTGGAAATTCTGCAAAACATCATTATGACTCGATACAAGCATTTGACTCAAACAAATACGAATATGTATGCTAACTTATTATTATTATGATTCATGTTCATTTGTGTTCTAATAAACCGATTTAGATTTCCCTTACACTTATCTTTTGCAAAATACCTTTATATGTAGTTAAGACGAAGTTAAAAACAAAATAAAGCATTTTCACAATTAGTTTTTAACATGAATCAATAAGAATAAAAATTACACACACATACGAAACAAATAAAACAAACACACAAACAAATGAACACACAAAGCAAATAAAATAAATAAAGCTTGGGTTGCCTCCCAAGAAGCGCTTTTCTTTATTAACGAGTCTTGTAGCTAGACTCAAAGTCACGTACATTACGTGACTTCTTCATCAAAAGTAATGTCTTCCTCATTGATCATTTCATTACCATTCTCTTGATAATGCTTGATTCGTTGAATGTTCACAGTGAATTCTCTATCCTCGTCGTCAATTAATACAACGGCTCCGGTTTTAGAGGAGCTCCTTACGGTAAAAGGTCCATACCATCTAGATTTAAGTTTCCCAGGAAATAGCCTTAAGCGAGAATTATATAATAAGACCTTGTCTCCTTTTGAAAACTCCTTGGGTCTCTTAATCCGTTGGTCATGCCATCTTTTCGCCCTCTCTTTGTATGTGATGGAAGATTCATAAGCCTCTAATCTCAACTCATCAAGCTCTTGGAGCTGTAAGAATCTATTTGTTCCCGCAACTGTATAATCCAAATTACAAGCCTTAAGTGCCCAATATGCTTTGTGTTCCAGTTCTACTGGAAGGTGGCATGCCTTGCCATATACCATACGGAACGGGGTTGTCCCGATTGGCGTCTTATAGGCGGTTCGAAATGCCCACAAAGCCTCATCGAGCTTAAAAGACCAATCTTTTCTGTTTTGATTAACTGTTTTCTCTAATATTCTTTTTATGGCTCTATTAGTGTTTTCGACTTGACCGTTGGTTTGAGGATGGTAAGCGGTGGAGAATCGGTGAGAGACTCCATATCTTTTCATGACTTTCTCCATTTGTGAATTGCAAAAATGGGTTCCCCTGTCACTAATAAGAGCCTTCGGAATTCCGAACCTAGCGAACAATTTCTTTAAGAAATGAATGACTACCCTAGCGTCGTTAGTCCTAAGGGCTTGTGCTTCCACCCATTTCGAAACATAATCAATGGCCACCAAGATGTATTCATTCCCTCCAGAAGATGGGAATGGTCCCATGAAATCAATTCCCCAGACATCAAAAACCTCACAAACTTGTATATAATTCTGTGGGGCTTCATCCCTCCTAGAGATATTCCCAGCTCTTTGACATGCGTCACACGTTTGTATCATTCCCTTCACATCACGAAATATTGTAGGCCAATAGAATCCCGCGTCGAATACCTTTCGTGCAGTAGTGCTTATTCCGTGATGTCCTCCAGATGGACCCGCATGACATTCTTTCATAATTCTGACAGCCTCTCTTTCCGAAACACAACGCCTGATTACCTGATCTGGACATCTTCGAAATAAGAAGGGTTCATCCCAAAAGTAGTACTTTAATTGATTAAAGAACCTCTTTTTTTCATGCCTGCTCATATGCTCAGGGATTACTCTACTTGCCAGGTAGTTAGCATAATCCGCATACCAAGGTTCAGAATCATTTATTAACATGAGCTGCTCTTCAGGAAATGTTTCCCGAATCTCACTCTTGTCAGATTCAGCGAGGCTGGGGTTTTCGAGACGAGAGAGATGATCAGCCGCAAGATTCTCTGCTCCTTTCTTATCACGAATTTCAACATCGAACTCTTGCAATAATAGGATCCAACGAAGTAACCGTGGTTTAGCATCCTGTTTAGCGAAAAGATATCGAATAGCTGAATGATCCGTAAAAACAACCGTTTTAGAAAGGACAAGATACTGGCGAAATTTATCAAAAGCGAATACCACGGCTAGTAATTCCTTTTCAGTGGTAGTGTAGTTTTCTTGAGCAGGATTCATGGTTTTGCTAGCGTAGTATATTGGCTGAAAGTGTTTGTTAAGCCTTTGGCCTAATACTGCTCCAACAGCATAATCACTAGCATCGCACATGATTTCAAAGGGTAACTCCCAGTTAGGGGTAACCATAATTGGAGCTTGGGTAAGTTCCTGCTTCAATAGATCGAATGCGTCCTTGCACTCTTGAGAGAAGTCGAACGGGGCATCCTTCATGAGTAACTGAGTCATCGGTTTGGCTACCTTTGAGAAATCCTTAATGAATCTCCTATAGAAGCCAGCATGACCCAAAAAACTATGGATTGCCTTGACAGTTGTTGGATAGGGAAGTTTAGATATAGCTTCAATTTTTGCCCGGTCTACTTCGATTCCACTTCCTGAAATTTTGTGCCCCAGCACAATCCCTTCTTTTACCATAAAGTGGCACTTTTCCCAGTTTAGTACCAAGTTGGTCTCCTCACAACGTTTGAGCATTTTCTCAAGGTTAGCAAGAC
Source organism: Artemisia tridentata subsp. tridentata (assembly GCA_021014915.2). Taxonomy (NCBI): domain Eukaryota; kingdom Viridiplantae; phylum Streptophyta; class Magnoliopsida; order Asterales; family Asteraceae; genus Artemisia; species Artemisia tridentata. The sequence goes on along the minus strand of CP139502.1, from coordinate 240,754,775 downwards.
AGCGATCAAAAGAGTTCCCAAAGACTGAAAAATCATCCATAAAGACCTCCATGCTGTCTTCCATTAACTCATGGAAGATTGCCGTCATGCAGCGCTGGAAAGTGGCGGGGGCGTTACATAGTCCAAAGGGCATTCGCTTGTAGGCGAAGGTGCCATAAGGGCATGTAAACGTGGTCTTTTCTTGGTCCTCAGGAGCGATAGGGATTTGGAAATACCCTGAGAACCCATCTAGGAAGCAGTAGTACTCATGCCCTGCTAACCTTTCCAACATCTGGTCGATAAATGGGAGAGGGAAATGATCTTTTCGGGTTGCATCATTCAACTTCCTATAATCGATGCACACACGCCATCCAGTTACTGTTCGTTGAGGTACTAACTCATCCTTATCGTTCTTCACCACCGTCATTCCTCCTTTTTTTGGTACAACCTGTACAGGACTTACCCATGGACTGTCCGAAATCGGGTAAATTAGTCCTGCGTCTAGGAGCTTAATGACTTCCTTCTTTACGACTTCCTTTATGTTGGGATTTACTCGCCTTTGAGGTTGCACGCTGGGTTTATAATCCTCCTCCATGAGGATTTTATGTGTACAAAAGGTAGAGTCAATACCCTTGATATCGGCTACACTCCATGCTATAACTCCTTTATATTTTTTTAAAACTCCCAAGAGTTGATCCTTTTGTTCACTTTTCAAAGAAGAGCTTATGATTACCGGAAGTTGATCTTCCCCTTGGAGGAAAGCATATTCAAGGTTGGTTGGGAGTTCCTTGAGTTCTACCGCAGGTGGCTTGATGATGGAAGGTTTAAGTTTGTTCTCGGGTTTACGAAGCTCAAGCTGTTCGATTTCTTGTCTGGGATAGAAGGAGACTGCATTCACATCCATAGCCTTCTCCTCCTCTAAGATGGGTAAGAAAGCTTCATCTCGCAACCAACCGACTTCCACCTGTTCATCTACACAATTATCAATCTCGTCGGATAGTTCATCGATTTCTTCGATGAAATACAGTTGATTATCTGCTTCGAGAGAAAGATTCATTGTGTCCTTGATGTCGAAGGTTAAGCTATCGGCCCCCACTCGTAAGGTTAGTTTGCCGTCATGAACATCAATAACAGCACGAGAAGTTGCAAGGAAGGGTCTTCCTAGAATGATGGGCACAAGATCATCTTCTTCCATTTCTAGGATGACGAAGTCAACTGGAAATTTAAACTTCCCTACCTTAACCAGCACATTCTCGCATATTCCTAAGGGGTATTTGACTGATCTATCGGCCAGCTGGATGCTCATACGGGTTGGTTTCAACCCAGAATACCCTAGCTTGCGGAACAGGGAATGCGGCATAAGATTGATGCTTGCTCCTAAGTCGGCTAAGGCATTTTTGACTGAAAGAGATCCAATTGAACAGGGCAAGGTGAAACTACCTGGGTCGTCCACCTTCTTTGGTAGCCCTCGTTGAGTCACCACAGAACATTCTTCTCCTAAGGTTACAAGACCCTCGAGCCCTTTCCTGTTGGTGAGCAGCCTCTTGAAGTATGTACTATATTTGGGCATATGATAACATGCATCAAGAAGGGGTATGGTGACGACCGAATTCTTTAAATATGACAAGAATCTTTTATTATCACTTTCGACCTTTTGATTCTTGAGGCGAGATGGGTATGGGACTTTAAGGGGCTGTTTGGCAGGAGTAGGTGGGGATGGAGTTACCGGTGGGGTTTGCTCGGGATTTTCGTCGTTCACATTATCGTTCTCCTCATGAGGGGTGTTGGGTTCCATGGCGTTAGATGGTTGAGCTGGGTAGGGTGGATCCTTAGTAGTTGTTCCAGCACGAGTGGTGATGGCGAGTAAAGGATCTCTTTGTGGTTCGCCAAGGCCGTCGAGAATGGCGTTGAGTTCTGCGAATTTGGCCTTCACGTCGTTTTGTTGGCTAGTGACGAGGTTGTCGAGACCATTTAGTTGCAGATTCTTCTCAAACGTGAAGTGCCCAAGATCATCCTCAAAAGTGCTCCTAACCTTGTAGTCAGGATATTCTCCTCCTCCCTCTTCTCTCACAAGATTTCCCCAGGGGGTGAAATCATTGTTTTGGTAGAAAGTTAAGAGCGAAGGATCATCGAAGATGTCGTGGCTTGACAAGCATGCTTGTTCGGTGGTGGTATCATCCTCGCATTCTTCTACTTCATGCGGGCCACCACATTGATCACAGATCAAGTATGGGTTTGATAACCGCTTAGTTGGTTGCGACTTGTCTAGATAAGATACCTGATCATTCAATCTACTCACCCGGCTAGCAAAAGGAGGCTCTTTCATGATCTTGGAAACGCTCATGATCGAATCGGGTTCATCCCAGGTATCGTCTTGATCATTCGCGTATTCCTCAATTCTATTCCATCCTTCCTCAACGCTTAATTTGGCTATTTTTCCTTTTGATGAATTATTAATGCCCAATTGGTCATTTTTGGAGACACTGTCATAAAAGATTTGGACAAGAAGCCAGAGTTCAATGCCATGATGAGGGACCTGTCTAATTAGATCCTTGAATCTAACCCAAGATTTGTGAATAGGTTCTGCTGGTCCAACATGGAAGCGGAGGATTTCATCTCTCAACTTTGAAGTTCTTCCTATGGGAAAGAATTTCTCATAGAATTTTGAGATAAGCTGTTCCCATGTGAAGATGGATTCGGAAGGAAGTTGGTTATACCAGTCTCCGGCTCTTTCATGAAGGGTAAGGGGAAAGAATCGCAACCGGGAGGTATCTCTAGTGGCTCCGTCCGTGTGGAGGGTATCCACTATTTTCAGGAAGTCCTTGATGTGTTGGATTGGATCTTCAGTTTTCAATCCGTGAAACTTGCATACACTTTGGACCAGCCAAATATCAGTTGCACGCAAGACCCCATCCGTGTGTTCATTTGGAAAAACGATAGCATTGGAAAAACCACGAGGGGTGGGAGAAGAGTAGTCCTTGAGACATTTGGGGATTGGGATTTCGGGAACTTCCATATCGTGATTGGGTTGAGGGCTAGGAGGTGTAGAATGATGATTGGATTCTTCCTCGGAGAGGGCATCATCAAAATTGATCGTGGATGGTTCAGCCGCTTGGTGGAGTCGCCTTAATTTATGCATTTCCCTTTCGGGTTCAGCATAGGGTGTGGCAAGAGTCTTTATCGAGCTTCGGCTCCTAGTGATTCTAAGATTAGGGGGGTCATCATCCAAACTTAGGGAATATCCTCCTAAAGTGCGGGTTCTAGGAGGTGGTGGTGGGTTGTGGGGGTTAAGGATATTACCATCTTCCATGATGTCGGATGGTAATGGTTACGAACAAAGACACGAAGAAAATAGATAGACTAAAGAAAACCTAGAAAAATAAAATAAAAATCTCACTAGAAAGGAATCTAGTGAGTAGACCTAATAGAAATAAAAATTCAACCTAAACAATAACTATTCCCCGGCAGCGGCGCCAAAAACTTGATGCGTGGGTTTTGCAACCTTACAACAGGTTTTACCTCTCGAGGGATCTCAAGAGGCTTACAACCCCACCAGGCAGTGTGACCTGACCGATGTAGTATAGTGTAGTGGTAAGTACGGGGGATTGATCGTTCTCCACAGGGAATAGTGTTCGTTAGGTGTGAAAGGCTACTCTAATTAGGTCTAAGGGTTGAGGAAGATTCTTTTTATGTTTTTATATTTTATAAAAGCAAGTAAAATCTCGGGTTTTGAAGGAGTGGGCGGAATTAGTTGCTAGTCAACTAACCCAAATTACTACAAATGCAAATAAAATAAAATAACAAAAATGAAAAGTGGTGAGAAACTTATGTGTAGAGAAATGTGTTTACTTAGATTTCCTTACTCCCTAACTATCTTTTACCGGTTAATTAGTGTGTATTAGTCGCGTGGATGACGGGTGTATTCCTTAATACCATTCGTGGGGTGGCGTACTTACTTCCCCAAACTCTACAAGCTCCTACTTCACTCCTATGTCGAGCCGGCTAGGAAGCTCCTAACATGGGATCACTAGAATTCGCTTGTGCATTAAATACAACCATAAAAACCTTTAGTACGCGTTTGGTTCATGTTTCTTAAGACGTTCAAGCAAGTTACCGAATAGGAAGTTAGCCAGTTTTCTTAAGCCTAACATAGATAAACAATCATCCAATACAACTAATAACACACTAACAACCAATAATCAATAGCTAGGTTTCATTAGATCTAAGCAAACACAAGATAAAATTAGCCTAACATGTTAAACAAAAGACAAGCATAAGATAGAATCAAACAACACATAGACATATTGAATGATTAATTGATAACTTATCTTTCAATGAAACATGGAAGATCTCAAGGCAAAAAGCCCTGAAAAAGTAGCTAAAATCGTCTTAGGGTTTTATCCCAAAATTCCACACACTAAGCTCTCCCTCAATGACAAAAAATTAGAAAACTATATATAGACTTTGACATCTGACGGCGTCACCTTATGCATTGTGACGCCGTCACCTCGCCGCTTTTAGGGTTCCCGGATGACCATCTTGACGCCGTCCCTCTTTAGCTCTTCAAAAATCCATTCTGGCTTATCAAGGCTTGACGCCGTCGGATCATGAACGTGACGCCGTCCCCTTATGATTTAAGCCGTGACGCCCTTGATTTAGTTAAAGCGTGACGCCGTCAGAATTCTCATGCAAACTCACTGGCCCGTCATGAGTAAATTTCACATCCAACTTTTCTTGCCAAGGCATGACGCCGTCCCATGTTAATTGTGACGCCGTCAAGAGTAACTTTTAGCCGATTCTTGAGACTTTGCCGTTTTCTTCACTTTAATGCTCCAAAAACGTCCAAAATGCCTCCTTTTCCAGATTTCTCCTCAAAAGTACCTAAAATGACAAAAGGAACGATTTAGGGCAATATTTGATCAAATAAATACGATTTCGGGCTTAAATGACCCCTTAAAAGCGGTACACTTTTCGCCTCATCAATACACATAGCTCTCCTTCTAGAAATAGGTTATGTGTATGATACATACACTTCCACATCACCTAAACTTTCCCCCTCCTCTTGTGGCGCCATATCAGCCTTACAACACATCAAATACAGCTTATGGTGCTCATAAGAACACATCAAACCCTAAGCTAACCCTTCTCTATAAATAGAACACAACATTAAACCCTAAAATGCCATAACCAATCGAACCAACACCACAGCCCTCAAACCACTTCACTACTGATTCCACAAGCCTAGAATAAGTCCAAATATACGCAAGAAGTCAGTAGGAAGAAGCTAGGATCAAAGAAGAGCTAGTTCAAACCATACTTTACAAAATCAAACCCTAGTCGACCATTTTGAGCAAGGTGAGTGCCAGCCCTTTTTCTTTGTTTTCTTATAGCTCTTTTGTGTCTAAATAAAGTTTAAAACATGTGTCATAGCCCAGAAATAGCTAAAACACACTTTTGTTTAACTTTAGTTCTATCGAGTAACTTATATATATGAATTTTCGATATATGGTTCTAATGGATCTAGGTTGTTAAAAGATGTTTAAATATACTTAAAACATGTTAACCTAACATATTATAACATAAGAACCTAATGTCTAAAGATCGGATTTAGAGAAACACGAGTTTTCTCTTCTTTTTCTTCTGTCGAGACCAACAGCAGGTCTGTTGCTTTGGTGCTCGTTTTACCCTATCAAACGATCACTAAAAATTATGGCCTTCGACATGCTTAAATTAATTTAAAAGGTCTAAAATTAGGAAAAAGAATCAAGGTTTTTCGTTGAGAAACGAGGGAGAACGGGACGTTTGAAGTTCGGTTAATTTTCTGTGTCGAGATGCATGTATATACGATTTTCTGTTTTAGTTTGTGAATTCGTGGGCTCGAACTAGGCCACGACACTTTACAAAAAAATGTTTTTAAGATACTTATAGACACTTTAGAAAAGAATTCGTAAAATGTCTCGAGATAAAACGTGAGATATAAATTATTTTTGGAACATAGGGATGTCGGGTGGAAAACAAATGAGACATAGGGACTAAAACTGTCAAAACCCTATAGAAATTCTATTTTGGACCTTTCGTGTGATCAGGGAATCCCTAAGGGGTAAAAACAGTATATTTTGAAACTAAAAGGTATTAAGTGTCAATTTATAAAAGGTCAAGGGTAAAAGTTGTCAATTTCTTAAAGTTTAGGGGTAAGGTATGTAAACCCTAGAAACCTTAGGATGTAAAACGTAAATATACTAAAAACTTTAATATAATTTAATAATTATTATTATTATAATTATTATTAATATTATTATTAATAAGTTTTAATTAAAAACTTAATATATGTTTCGAACCATAACTAACGAACGAAGTGTCCATTTAACGAACGGACGGAACCGAATCTTACAAATAAGAAAATATAATAAAATATTACTCTTGAAACTACATATTGGCTCAATTAAATATTTAACTATCAAACTAAAACATAACAAAACGAACATTTGAAAATCTATATAATCAGAAACTTATATTGAAAACTTGGCATACAAACCCAGGTTGCAAGCCGGAGACGTTTATCAACTTCACTTAACTTTGTTTTCCATCCAGACTGCCAGGTGAGTTTATAGTCCCACTTTTTACTTACGTGTTTTCCAAATATGTGGGGAGATACATGCTATTAAATCGAACACAAGTATTTTCCTGATTGTTATTGCACTAGGCTAACTGTTCGTTATTATTGAGATTGAATTATTTATTTAAAAGACCCTCATATCATGCACCATTAGTCACCTGCTGGGTGAGCGCGAATATGTGAATAGATCTATTGGCCCGACGACCCATTTGTTCTAACCGGATGGATATCTTCGTGGTAGTCGGTTAGGCAGATGCATTATATTTGATATCTTTAACTCGGGGGCAAGACCACTCTCATTTCAATCATGTTTGTGGAACCTGGAAACTGTTAACGCATTGCGTGTCATGAGGTTTAGTGCAATATTCCTGAATTACGAAATAACTGATTTCTTATATTTTGGCTTGTGTTCAAACTAATTATAAATATAAACACTATAGATTCACTCAACCTTTGTGTTGACTTTTTAAGCATATTTATCTCAGGTAACTAGGAGTGTGGCGATGGCACGAAGTGGCTGTGGACTTTCTCTTTACAAAAGTGTCCACTTTGTTATCATTCAATAAATAATATAATTTTTATCATGTATTTCTGAACCTCCCTCTGGGACCTATATTATGTACTCTGATATTAAATAAATGAATGATAACAATTTTTATTTAAAAACGTCTCTTTTCGAGTCATTTTCTATTTCCATGACTGTGAACCATGAAGTAGCACCCCAAGCTTATATTCCACTGCGTAATCCGAAAATGGGGGTGTTACAGAGTGGTATCAGAGCTTGTGGTTATAGAGAACCAAATGTTTTCAAACATTGGACTATAACCGGTTTTCACAAAAACTTAACCAGAGTCCTCCGTGCCACGCCGTTACTGAAACGTTATTTGTATGTAAGTTATTGTTAATTATTTAAACTGCATAAATGAAATATTTATAACTATAAAGTGGTTACAGAATCCTGATTCCCCTATTTAATTTATCCCACTCATGTCTAGACTAGGACATCAAGATGAAACCCTACTTAGAGAATTATTCCTTTAGGATCCTTATACTAAAACTTCGTACCCTTGATATTTCTACATTTCACCTTTAGTTTCCTTCCCAAATGTTACTAGTAATAATTTCTTATAAATTATTATTTGCAAACTATTACAGCATCATGTCTCCCGAAACACCTAAAATCAACGAAACTACCCCAAACCCATTCCCATTATCACCTAAGGAAGAAACCGAATCCTATGAAAAATTGATTGGTTGTCCAACAGCATCTGAGGCTGGATATGAATTACCCCCAGAAACAATTCCGAAAAATGAAAAACCAAACTCTCCGCTACCTAATATTCCAAAATCCCCAATACTAAATAACCCAGATGATATATCCTCATCTAATTCCCCCGACCTTAGTTTAGATACTATCGAATCAATATGGAACCTCCTTTACCAACAAGCCAACACTCTCGACGCACATACTAAACAGTTGGAAGAACTATGACCATTTCGTTTTGAATGGTACGACCGTAATATCGACACTCTGTTTAGAAAGACCGATGCTGAGAGACGTACGGTGTTTGGATTGGGAGCAAAAGTTGAAAGAATGAAGAATACCTACAATCATAAATTTAGAAACATAGAATCCAGGATCCGCTGTTCAGGAAGAGAACATGATCAATTGTACGGTAGAGTGGAAGACATTGAAAGGACCCTTTGGGTAGGCAGTGAAATAGCAAGAAACCAGGATCAGAAGATTTTCGCTTTGGAAACAGTTCTGGATAATCAATTGAAGATATCCCAAGAACTTCAGGAACGCTTCTTGGAAATGGAAATTGCGCAACTGAAACTTGAGACTGAAGTTAAGCATTTACGTCAAGAACGTAACTGATCTTGAAAGTCACTTGTATCGTTGTTATAAACCAAATAGTATTTGGTTAGTATTTCCTGTATTACCTAAATAAGCCTGAAACTTTCAGAGTTTGTAATCAATCAATAAATCTATGACAATCCTCTTTTGTTATATATTTACTATTGTAACCAAATTCATCCTATTGTGTCTTACTATGATGCTGTGCATATATGTAAAGAACACTATTCCCTCTATCAAATAAATAACTCCACCAAACCACACTCAAAATCCATGAACAATATTTCCCTATTTTTCCCAAACCTAGATCCCCAACCCACTAATAGCGTAATAAGAGACAAAAACTAGGACCACAAAGGACAAAATCCTTATACTAAAGACAGAAAAATCCATGACCTACTACAGGCAGTATTAATAAAAGACCTAGTATTAATTGTTTTGTAAAACAATCAATCAAGTTATTAATACCATGTGGTAACCCGACATAGGAAACCTTAGGAAAACTTCGGAAGAAAAACCTGATAAATGAAGAGAAAGTTGCTGAATTTCGGATGAGTTAGTTTGTTCCTTAGCAGGAGTTAAACATTTATCTACGATATTAACTAAGACATATCGTAAATAATTGATTCTCAAAAGGAATATGACTTCATGATCACTTGTTAGTAATAATATGTAATTATCCTAACATGATTATTACTGGAATTCTGAACTACATATTTCTTGTGATGTTGCTAGAAGAAAGTCAACATGAAAAATACCAATGTATCGCCAATGACTCCCGAAGATATCCAAAAGATGGTAATCAACCTCATTGCAGCAGTACTGGAAGTGACTACAGTATCTCATTGGAGTAATAACCGGATAGCCACTGGAGAAGGAACGAAGACTGTGTCTTGTAATCATACCCCTAAAGGTTTTACGGGTTGCAACTCAGTTCTACATAAAGGTCCAGAAAGAATAATCAAACCCACCATTTCCCGAGCCTTAGGAGTAAAGAAAACCGTTACATTCAAACAAAATAACCAAAAGCAAAAACTCAAAACCATCATCCCTACCTGCTACCATCATCAACAGAATCTTAGGAATGGCTATATTGGAACAAAGCCATTGTGCACACAATGCTTGTTACACCATTACGGTCCATGCATTGTTAGGTGTACAAATTGTCAGAAGATTGGACATCAGACCAAAGACTGTAAGACGACAAGAACAAAACTACAGTCAGTAATCGTAACTTGCCATGGATGTGGTGGAAAGGGACATTACAAGAATCAGTGCCCGAACTTCAACCCGAATTGGAAAGACAAGAATGATGCTCAGGAATAAGAACCCAAGTATGAAATCTGTGGAGAAGATAAATAATTGTAATAGATAAATAAGTTGAGGATTAGAACTCGCTAAGCTATATTTCCTTTCACCTCTTGTTCCTAATGTAATAAATTATCTTTCTACTTTTATCCTGTAACTTTTCCGTAATAAACTTAATCTGCGTTTAGCTTCATTATTCTATTCCTCCTTACTCTATTCATAGATGTTACCTACCTAGAATCTAGTATACCTTTAGGAAATTGGTAAAATATTATTTGGAGGAAACAATAGATTATCCCTAGCTCATAGGAACTTTAGAAGAACCCTAAGATTTAAATTTGAAGATACTCCATTATTACCCTAGGAAAAACCTTGAACCCATTACTGTAGTATGGACTAAAATTTTCTTATATTTTTGAAAAGCAATTATGATGTTAATTCCTGAAAATATCACGTTGAACACCATCTAAAGCTTTTTGAAAAGAAATAAATATCACATGGCTGAGTCAAAACATTACATCATTTGGTCCTCGATTATACATAGCCTGATCAACTATGTATAATTAGGAAGAATCATGTAATAAATTGGACAGTCATTTTCTCAAAGACTTTCTATTGATTTTATCCAATAGTAAAAATATCAAAAACAAAAATCTTTTCATAACCTATCACTTTTGATATAATAAAAGTCCACTACTACTACTCATTTTCTCTAAAATAAGAATTCAACCAAAAATTGAGGATAGAAAAACCATAGGAATTCACAAACCCAAATTTTATTAGGAATCTTGGAAGATAATACATAGAAACATAGCTAGCAACAAAAGTGCTAGGATTACAAGGATTACATCAGTTTTATTTCACTAAGGATTACATAGGAAAGACAACAAGGACCATACTAATAACCCTAGCACAAGACTTATTTTCCCCATGACTGATCCATGATGAAGGATGCAATGGTAATCGGTACAACAAACCATAGGATCAAGCACAAGCCTTCATGATTTTCTTCCGGATTACACACCATGTAGGTAACAATCGCAACAACGAAAACAATTGCTATAAGCGTAACGAAGTGCGGCATCTTTGAGATTTTTAGAAGGAAATTTTATGATGAAAGATGAAGATTAGAAATGAGATATTTATAGGAGGAATTTTACCCTTTATTCGAACGTTACATTCGAACTTTAAATCATTATTCACCCACTTAGAATCTAACCGTTGCATAGTGGTAAAATAGGTGGCAAAACATTCAAATTTAATTCATCCAGTAGGAAAAAGACTGACCAAACTACGTTCCCTTAGGTATTGAATAAAAATTCCTAGACAACTCTATTAAAAACTATAATTAAGGATTTAGCAGTGAAATAATATTTTTGGAGACCTAGGACGTAAGAATAAAATAATATCATATTATTTTATTTTTAACTTGAGGCATTTTAAGCATATCAAACTCCCATCCTAAACTAAATCGTTGTACGATTTTCTATTCTCATATTCCCTATCCAGATTAAAAATCTAGGCCTAACTATTCCTATACTTCATTTTCCCAATTTCCTCAACCAACATGAACTAAATCTCGGGACGAGATTCCCTTGACGGTGGGTGACTGTAACCACTATGAAAAAATCCCTTATTTAAATAAACTATCTCTCGGAATATTATCCTTTTCTGCGTGTAAATTTTTTTTTTTTTTTTTTTTTTTTTTTTTTTTTTTTTTTTTTTTTTAGATTGTGACTATTATCTTATGTGACGGAGATCACATCCCGAGTAACCGTGCTTGCAACACAACCTTAACTGATTTCGTATTCAACTAAGTAAACATCTTTAATCTGAAATGTTATGAGATTCCACTTATCACTTTACGTTATTTCGCTAATGTACATTTAAAACTGAACGTTCCTTAACTAATGATAATTTTATAAAATCCTAAACTATCATAACAACATTTATGAACAACAAAACCCTAGAAATACTAAAGTACAAATTATATGATTAATGTCCAAGTCCCTAAAGCATAAAAACCTTAATTCTACTTAAACTCCCGGTAAAACCCTAATTTCACATAACTATGAATTTATGTATATATTTTACAAACCCTAATTTATTTATACAATATTTTTAAAAAATAATATATTTACAAGTTATTTAAACTAGTGTACAAGTCATTTATGCACAAAACCATTTATTTACAAAAACCTTATAAAAATCCCTTTTATAATTATTTTCAAGCATAAAGTACAAACCCTACATGCATAATTTTTATAAATTATATTTTCTAAACTCACTAAATATTTTTACAAGTCTTTAAAAAGTACAAGTACCTAATGCATGTAAACTAAAAATTTCATTTATTTACTTTTAACTTAACAAAAACTTAACATATAATTTTCATAACTTAATAAACTATAAAAATTACATTTTTCCCATATTCTAAATTATAGTACAACCTTACTAAAGCTAAAGTACAAGACTTTTATGCATGAAACTATACATTTATAAAATCCTAAATAAAATCTTAATAGTAGTTATCTAAAATGACATTTTGTTAGGATCTCTGGGAAATAAGTATTTCATTGTTGCTGCCGATAGTGTTAAGCTGGTTCCTGCCGATAGCTTTGGTTCCTGCTGAAAGCTCATTGCTGCCGATAGTGTTATCTTGTTCCTGCCGATATTATTGTTGCTGCGGATAGTATTATTTATTATCCGTATATTTAGAATGTTTGTTAAGATTTATTTTTAGAAGAGATTGTTGTTTATCTCTTCACACGTTTTCTTGTAGAACGGGTTAGGGTTAGGTCATCTTGTTAGTATAAAAGATAAACCCGTCTATGAGTTTAAAAATACCTTTAACGTTTTCAATATTCAAGATCACAATTCCTAGTTCATAGTTTGATCCATAGAGGATCATTGTCGTTTAGTCTTTTCTTCTTTATTATACTTGCTGTTTAGTTTCCGCATAAACGCTTGTATAGCATACAGAGGTTCTTGTTCATACCAAGCTCAATCTAAGCTCGAAGTACTCGATCCTACAATTGGTATCAGAGCCTGGTAAGGATCTCTGATAAAGAAGGAAACATTGTTGAGTTGTCTTTCTTGAATCTTTCCACAATGTCGCTGCTGTCAGGTGATAGATTTGAAATGTGTACAATGAAGATTAGGAGTTTGTTCCAAAATAAGTCTATGGAAAAGCTGACTGATAAAGGTGAATCCTATAAAACAAAAGATAATGTGGAAGAATATGCTCTGTTGGGATTCCCGTCTCAGGTAAAAAGATGTAATCCTGCCTGTCAAGAATTATACTCAACTCTTAATAATGAATATGATGACATGAAGTCTAAGTATAATGAATACTTTATTAAGGTACAAACTTATGATAAGGCAGTTAAAACATTAGAAAAACAAAAGGTTTGGTTTCAAAAGAATCAGTTAGCTTATGAATAAAAGATAAGAGTTTTAGAGAGGGACTTGAAAAACACCACTAATGAGCTTAAACATTCTGAGTCTCAAAAGGCTAAGATGGTGTTAGAAAAACAGGATGTGCAGACTAAGCTAGACAATTCCTTGGCTAGGTTTGATAAATGGAAAAACTCATCTAAAAACCTAAATAAGCTAGTTGATAGCTCTATGTCTGTAAGAACTAAACGAGGTTTAGGGTTTGGTGACTATATAGGGGAAGATCAAGTTTATGACCCTAATGAGTATAGTGTTTTTAACCCTGAACCTATAGACTATAAAATTCCTGTTAGGTTTGTCAAAGAAGGTGAAATGAATGCTGTTCCTCCACCTATCAGAGGAGTTTTTATGCCTACCCCTGTCCACTCTCTCTCTGACATTGACTCAAATGAGTCACAAATGGTTTATGGTAAAAAGTCAAAGGATTTACCTAAACCTGATGATTGTGTCTCTTGTCCCACAAGTGACAAGTCCTCAGAAGCAGAGTCTAAAGACTTTGTTTCATGTGACTCAAGTGAAAAGTCAATCACACCCAAATATCATAAGTCCTCATGTTCAACTAATGGTAAATCTGCTCCTAAATCAGCCTTTTCAGATAACAGCTCAATTAATTCTTTTAAAAACAACTATGTCTCTAGTTTCACTAGTGATAATGGTGTCCATATTAAGAAAAATTGTAGTAAAAACAAGGCTGCTAGGAAGAAGACATGTTTTGTGTGTGGTAGTCGATATCATCTTATTAAAGATTGTGATTATCATGAGAAAAGATTGAATGGTGGGCAACAAAATAGATCATTGTGGAAAAATATTAAACAAATACCACCATATGTTCCACAAACAGCAGGAATGAATTTTTATAGGAGTCCCTTTCCTGCTGATAGACCTGTTCCTGCTGGTCCCTCCGTTCCTGCTGATTTTCAGGGAACCATTCCTGCTGGTACTTCTTCATATATTCAAAGGGATTTCAGACCTGTCTATAATAATCACATCTTTGGAGGGGGAATGGCTTATTCTCCATGGTTTCCTTGGTAATTGTTCTGTTTGATTTATCATGTTGTTGTAATTGGGTTTGTTGGTTTGAAAGGTGGTGTTAGCCTAAGGGGAGGCTAATGCTTGTATTTTTGTCTTGCTTTTTCATTTATTTTTGTTTTGTTTGTATTTCTCTAATTTTGTTTTGCAGGTTTTTCAATGTCTTTTGTTAGTTAACTTTGTTTTGCAGCTTATTGATTCTTGGACTTAAAGCTAAACACAGCAATTTTCATTCATCTTAAGAAAATTAAGTACATTCAATTGCTGGTTACAAAAGATTACGGGTTACAGGGTTACAAAAGCTACCTATAAACTTCATTCAAAACATCATACCAACCTTCATTCATCAATCTACTTAATCCCTACCACCTATTCCATCTTCTCTTTACCCTTACCCATATTATCTGGCATGAACCTCCTTCCTCTCTGGCGACAAATCTCTTCATAGACATGGGGGACTGGAAGTGCCAATATCACTGGACGTGGCTGTCTTGGTTCAGGGGATGGAATTGAAGAGCTTGAGGTAGTTGGCCTTTGATGTGTTCTGGAGCGTGTCCTTGCAGTTGGATGACTTGGTTGTGGAACAGGGTTGCTTGATTGTGGAGCCGGCTGGGTTGGCTTGGGAGTTGGTCTGGTGGGATTCTTCCTTTGTCTTGGATCTTGGCCTTCACGTTGTCGATTGTCTCGACTTCGAGGTTTTGGTTTTTCTCGGCTAGAGCCTTCTTGATGTTTTGCCTTGCCCTTTGGAACTGGTACTTTATAGAAAGCTGCAGTTGTCCTTTCCATCTCCTCAGCTAGCAGAGCTTCAGTTTCCTTCATCTGTTTCCTGAGCTCATCTGTAATGGGAAAATTGGGAGGGAAAGTCTCCCATTCACCCTGACAATAAACCAAAGACTTCAACTCTGATGAATCTTCATCATCAGAGCTAAAGTACTCAAATGAAGAAGGGGTAGATGGAAAAGGATCAGATGAATAATCCTCAACCTTGGCTTTACCTTTGTTTTTAGAGGATGATGCTGTTTTGGGAAAGTAGTTGGTCCACCCTGAATCACTGGATGAGGAAGAATCTGATGAAATTTCAATAACTGGCTGTTTGGATGAACTCATGATTTTGAAGATTGTTGGTTTGATTTGTGGTGATAAAGTTATGTGATTTGAGGGTTATATAATATGGAGATTAGTGCGAATTTATTGGTGGTTGGTATTGTGATTTAATTCGGGTAACTTGTTCTTAATGACTAAGTTCGGAAGGTTGACTACGGTCAAACCAACTCATTGCTGCCGAATGGTCAAAGATCTTATTGCTGCCGATTGACCAAGTGTTGCTGCCGATTGGTCAAACCTTCTTAAGTTAATTGGTCAATGATACGTGCAAAGAATTGCAGCAATTTAAAGTGATATTTTTGGCAACACAACGCATAATTGCACTTCTCTCATCTCAAATCCTCTAAAACCTATCGAACCCTAATTTTCCCATTTCAAACCCTAAATCATTCCTTCAACGCAATGACGACTCTTCGTTACAAGGATGATCATAACAAGGTTGCTTATTTGGAGTCTTCTTCAAGAAGTGTTGGTTATGATGAAGTTCTAGCATTTCTTCGTGGGTCATCTATTCGTTATGCCCTCACTTATTGTCCAGTGACGGTATATGATTCATTGGTCAAACAGTTTTGGAGGACAGCTAAGGCAAGACACATCGTGGGAAGGGAAGTTGATATTGTTGCTACCATTGATAACCAAGAAGTGATTGTTACTGAGGAGTTGATTCGGGTACAGCTTCAATTTCCTGAGGAGCAAGGAGAATATGATCTTTCAAGGCAAGATATTGCTGATGGAATGGCAGCTATAGGTTATCCTGTTACTGGGAGTTGTACTTTCTTGAAAAGTAAGTTGTCTCCTCAATGGAGATTTCTAATTCATACTTTACTCCAGTGTCTGAGTGTTAAGACAGGTGGTTGGGATCAATGTCCAAGTCCTATTGCATCTGGTCTAGTTTGTATATCTCAGGGTAGGATCTTTAATTGGGCAAAATATATTTTTGAGGGAATGATTGAGAATCTCAGTAATGGTAAAAACAGCTTTTTGATGTACCCTAGATTTCTTCAAATCATCTTAGGTGTACAGACCATTAATACATCCCCTAAGATTATCAATCGGTTGACTGCCAAAATGTTTGCCCTGATGAAGATGAACTTTACTGGCCAACATTTGCCTTTGTTGCCCCCTATGTTGCAAAACCCTGATCCTGCTGACAACCCTGATCCTGCTGATATTGCCAGTATCCCACCATCACCTAATGCAGCTGATGAAGGGAATTCAGTTGCTGCTGATGCATCTGCCTCTGTTGCTGCTGATGAACCATTACCTCCATCACCTAGACCAGTGTCACCCACACCTGAAACTAATGACCCTGTTGAGCCCAATGATCAGCCTATTTCAAATGATACACCTGTTGTTCAGCCAACTCCTTCTGTGGATTTACCTTCTTCCTCAAGGCTTTCATCTCCTAGTCCTACTAGGCAGATATTCAGTGAAGACACACATACAAGGGAAGAATTTCATACATCTCCTCCTAGATCCAATGAAGCTCCTAACACATCAGATATTCCTACTAGTGGAGCTGAGGATGCTACTGATCTCACCCAGTTGCTTGACAGATCTGTGAAGAAAATTGAGGCATTAGAGTCAGAACTTCAAGAGACAAAAAGGGTTTTTAATGAGAGAGTGAATAATTTGGAAAAGGAGCTGAAGGACACTAAAGATACTTTTGGTGACATTATTCAAAAACTAAATGAGAGAATCAGTTCTTTGGAAGCTCAACATCCTCAAAAGAAAAGATGGGTCATTCTTTCTGAGTCTGAGGAAGATCAGGATGATATGATATTTGATGGGCTTGATGTGCTAGCATCTGTTTCTCTTGGTGGTGCAAATACTGAAGTACCTGCCACTTTTGAGCACACCATCACTACTCAAGTTCAGGTCTCCACTGAAACAAGGACCATTGCTGCTGATGTCTCTGGTATTCCTGCTGAAGATGTTAGTATTTCTTATGAGTCTAAGGTTCCTGTTACTACTGTTGGAAGTTCATCTGTTGCTGCTGATAGTAACATCATTCCTCCTGAAGCAACTGAAAATGATGAAGAGATAGCTGCAAAGGTGCATGAACAGGAAATTGCTGCTGAAGAAGCTAGATTAGCTCAGGTTGCTCAAGATGAGGAGCTTGCAAGACAATTGTCTGTTGATGAGCAGAATGTTGCTGGGATTATGAATAACCCAAGTTCAGAAGATCCTACTTCAGAAGAGTTTAGTGCACAAGTTGAATACTTATTGAATACTGACATGATTATTAGAGCTCATGGGTTTATGGTTCTACAAAGGTCAGAATTGGACTCAGATGAAAGGTCGGATTTGCTCAAGGCATTCATCTTAAAGAAACAAAGAGCATCCACTTGGAATGAATTGATGCACAGGATCAGGGAAAGACAAAGGTCAGGATTTAAGATGCCCACAAACAGAGATAATATCAATTTTATGAAGGTGTATTTGAAGAATGAAGCTAACTACAAGATCAGTTACTTCAAAGGTTGGACAGATGCTGCCATTCAAAAGTTGTTCCTTGATACTTATGCAAAGCTCAACTCTTTGGTAGAGACTGATATTCCACAAAGCAGGAAAAGAGCATCTTCATCTTTGGAGTCTGATGTTGCAAAAAGAATGAAGTCTGGAGAGGGTTCTCAGGATCAATTCTTCAATCCTGATGAAGATGCATCTGAAGTACCACAAGAAGATCTTGTTTCTGCTGATATTTCTGTTGCTAATGTTTCTATTCCTGCTGAACCATCTTCCTCTGTTCCTATCCTTCAATATGGACTAAGAACAAGGCAGAAGAGTCATTCTCACTACTCTTCTTCTGTTGATATTTCTGAAGTGGATGATCATGATTTGATTAGGGTTGATTCTGAAAGTGATTCAGAGGGTGATTCCATTCATTCTTGGGGACATATTGCTCATTGGGAGATTAGATCTACTACTGATGGTGAAGTGAATGTTTGGTTTTCTCTTGATGGGACAGTCAAGTTCTTTACATTTCTGAGGGAGATCTTGAATAGGGTTGAAAGAAAGGATTTGGAGCATCTTTATAAGATAGTGGATAATCATTATCAATCTCATGCTCCTACTGGGATTGGTCTGCTGCTTTGGGGAGATTTACAAGTCTTGATGAATAAATTGGATGGAGACAAGGCTAAATTGGTGTGGGGTAATCAATCATCATGGAGAGTCTTTTCTTGGAGATTATATCCTTATTCCAATGTTCATGTTGTGGAACTCATCTCTGGCAAGTTCCTAACTATGTTTGTGGATATTGCTTATCCTTTAACTGAAGGAGTGTTAAAGAGAATGCCAACACAGAAGGTCAGAGTTCCTAAGCATGCTATAGGAAATGATCTAACCACAGCTGAACAATTGGTTAAATTCATCAAGGATCAAATTGCAACTAAGGGGTCATCAGCTTAAGGGGAGGATTGAAGTTTAAGGGGAGGCTTGTGCTTATTGTTGTTGTTGTACATTTTTCTTTCTTTCTTTTGCTTTCTTTTCTTATTTTCTTTCTTTCCTTTTGGTGTGTTTCTGATTTGTTTTTCTTAGTTCAAAAAAAAAAAAATAAATAAAAAAAAAAAAAAAAAAAAAATTGTATATTTTGTGTGCTAATAATATGGTTTTGAGCAACACCTTGCAGGTACAGTGTTGGTGTTTACACCTTCACAACAAATGGTGCTCAACTCACCATGTCTTGCAGTCAAGCAAGAGTTGGCTCACCATGAGGGTACGGCTCTGGTGTGATAATCAAATCCGTTGATAGCTGTAATAGCTTGCTCAAAGCTATAGGGTATTCAACTCACCCATGGTTAATTCCTGAGAGTTGAAAATGGTTATCAATTCACCATGGATGTAACCCTTTATGGGATCCAAAGGATTGGCTAGTCCACAAAAGTATGGTTTGTGGTAAAGACACTTGGTATCCATATTTGGTATTCAATTCACCAAGGTTCAGTTGAAACCAAAGAATTGGCTAGTCCTGAGCAAACGGCTACAGGTAAAGACAAGTAAAATCCGTTTATAGTTGCTGATTTGCTAATAAATCAGATGGTTATCAATGTACCATGGTCTAACACACCTAAACATTGGCTACTCCAGTAGTGATGGCTATTGGTAAAGAGACATCAAATCCATTAATTTTCAATGATTCACCTCTCACAGGAGTTAACACACCTGGATGTGATGAGAATAGTATGAAACTTAAGTGATTTGATGTACATATTGTCATTAGTCGCAGCCCAGTTTAAGTGAATGTTATGGTGGCCAGTTTACATGTTTTGAAGCAGATTTCTTTTTCCTGCTGAACTATTGAAGTTGCTGCTGGATGCTATAGAGGTTGAAATCTTGCAAGTTAAGGATTTTGCTGCTGGTTCCTATTAATTGCTGCTGCTAAGTCGCAGTCCTCAAGCCTGAGAAGTTCAAAGCTCCATCACATTGGAATCTTGCAGGTTAACCTAGTCAACCTCAAGATTAGGGGAGGATTGTTAGGATCTCTGGGAAATAAGTATTTCATTGTTGCTGCCGATAGTGTTAAGCTGGTTCCTGCCGATAGCTTTGGTTCCTGCTGAAAGCTCATTGCTGCCGATAGTGTTATCTTGTTCCTGCCGATAGTATTGTTGCTGCGGATAGTATTATTTGTTATCCGTATATTTAGAATGTTTGTTAAGATTTATTTTTAGAAGAGATTGTTGTTTATCTCTTCACACGTTTTCTTGTAGAACGGGTTAGGGTTAGGTCATCTTGTTAGTATAAAAGATAAACCCGTCTATGAGTTTAAAAATACCTTTAACGTTTTCAATATTCAAGATCACAATTCCTAGTTCATAGTTTGATCCATAGAGGATCATTGTCGTTTAGTCTTTTCTTCTTTATTATACTTGCTGTTTAGTTTCCGCATAAACGCTTGTATAGCATACAGAGGTTCTTGTTCATACCAAGCTCAATCTAAGCTCGAAGTACTCGATCCTACACATTTTATGTAATATTTTTACATCATAAATTATAAAAATAATTTATTTATTTATTAACATATGTACAATTACATAAACTCAAAGTACAACTCCCTAATGCATAGAATCATAAAAACACAATAATATATATTTAAACCTTAATAAAGACATAATATGTAATAATTTCACATACTAATTATTAAAATGAGTTTATTTATTTATAAAATAAGTGTACAAATTCTTAAACTAAATGTACAACCTTTTAATGCATAAAACTATAAAAAACTCATTTATTTGTATATAAAGAATAATAAAAATTACATAAAAATTATAGAAAATTAAGAAATAATTAAAATCATATTTTTCTTATTTTTCTTACATTAGTACAAGTCTTCTTAGCCTAGAGTACAACTACCTAAAGCACAAAAACTATTTTCTACTTAAAATAAGTAATTCGATAGATATAAAACTAGGTTAATTAAATTCAAATTTCATTTCTAACTTACCCTAAACCTAGGAAACCCTAACTCTACCCAAAACACTAGTTTACAAGTCAACAAAGATCTAGGTACAACCCTTTTAAGCCTTGCTCGATCCTTAACTAACTAGTTACACCTTCTAATTAAATCCTAACTACAAACTAACCATAAACTAGAAGTCTTACACCTTAAGAGAACCATATACATGGAGAAGAAGGAATACACATAGCTCTCCTTCTAGAAATAGGTTATGTGTATGATACATACACTTCCACATCACCTAAACTTTCCCCCTCCTCTTGTGGCGCCATATCAGCCTTACAACACATCAAATACAGCTTATGGTGCTCATAAGAACACATCAAACCCTAAGCTAACCCTTCTCTATAAATAGAACACAACATTAAACCCTAAAATGCCATAACCAATCGAACCAACACCACAGCCCTCAAACCACTTCACTACTGATTCCACAAGCCTAGAATAAGTCCAAATATACCCAAGAAGTCAGTAGGAAGAAGCTAGGATCAAAGAAGAGCTAGTTCGAACCATACTTTACAAAATCAAACCCTAGTCGACCATTTTGAGCAAGGTGAGTGCCAGCCCTTTTTCTTTGTTTTCTTATAGCTCTTTTGTGTCTAAATAAAGTTTAAAACATGTGTCATAGCCCAGAAATAGCTAAAACACACTTTTGTTTAACTTTAGTTCTATCGAGTAACTTATATATATGAATTTTCCATATATGGTTATATTGGATCTAGGTTGTTAAAAGATGTTTAAATATATTTAAAACATGTTAACCTAACATATTATAACATAAGAACCTAATGTCTAAAGATCAGATTTAGAGAAACACGAGTTTTCTCTTCTTTTTCTTCTGTCGAGACCAACAGCAGGTCTGTTGCTTTGGTGCTCTTTTTACCCTATCAAACGATCACTAAAAATTATGGCCTTCGACATGCTTAAATTAATTTAAAAGGTCTAAAATTAGGAAAAAGAATCAAGGTTTTTCGTTGAGAAACGAGGGAGAACGGGACGTTTGAAGTTGGGTTAATTTTCTGTGTCGAGATGCATGTATATACGATTTTCTGTTTTAGTTTGTGAATTCGTGGGCTCGAACCAGGCCACGACACTTTACAAAAAAATGTTTTTAAGATACTTATAGACACTTTAGAAAAGAATTCGTAAAATGTCTCGAGATAAAACGTGAGATATAAATTATTTTTGGAACATAGGGATGTCGGGTGGAAAACAAATAAGACATAGGGACTAAAACTGTCAAAACCCTATAGAAATTCTATTTTGGACCTTTCGTGTGATCAGGGAATCCCTAAGGGGTAAAAACAGTATATTTTGAAACTAAAAGGTATTAAGTGTCAATTTATAAAAGGTCAAGGGTAAAAGTTGTCAATTTCTTAAAGTTTAGGGGTAAGGTATGTAAACCCTAGAAACCTTAGGATGTAAAACGTAAATATACTAAAAACTTTAATATAATTTAATAATTATTGTTATTATAATTATTATTAATATTATTATTAATAAGTTTTAATTAAAAACTTAATATATGTTTCGAACCATAACTAACGAACGAAGTGTCCATTTAACGAACGGACGGAACCGAATCTTACAAATAAGAAAATATAATAAAATATTACTCTTGAAACTACATATTGGCTCAATTAAATATTTAACTATCAAACTAAAACATAACAAAACGAACATTTGAAAATCTATATAATCAGAAACTTATATTGAAAACTTGGCATACAAACCCAGGTTGCAAGCCGGAGACGTTTATCAACTTCACTTAACTTTGTTTTCCATCCAGACTGCCAGGTGAGTTTATAGTCCCACTTTTTACTTACGTGTTTTCCAAATATGTGGGGAGATACATGCTATTAAATCGAACACAAGTATTTTCCTGATTGTTATTGCACTAGGCTAACTGTTCGTTATTATTGAGATTGAATTATTTATTTAAAAGACCCTCATATCATGCACCATTAGTCACCTGCTGGGTGAGCGCGAATATGTGAATAGATCTATTGGCCTGACGACCCATTTGTTCTAACCGGATGGATATCATCGTGGTAGTCGGTTAGGCAGATGCATTATATTTGATATCTTTAACTCGGGGGCAAGACCACTCTCATTTCAATCATGTTTGTGGAACCTGGAAACTGTTAACGCATTGCGTGTCATGAGGTTTAGTGCAATATTCCTGAATTACGAAATAACTGATTTCTTATATTTTGGCTTGTGTTCAAACTAATTATAAATATAAACACTATAGATTCACTCAACCTTTGTGTTGAATTTTTAACCATGTTTATCTCAGGTAACTAGGAGTGTGGCGATGGCACGAAGTGGCTATGGACTTTCTCTTTACAAAAGTGTCCACTTTGTTATCATTCAATAAATAATATAATTTTTATCATGTATTTCTGAACCTCCCTCTGGGACCTATATTATGTACTCTGATATTAAATAAATGAATGATAACAATTTTTATTTAAAAACGTCTCTTTTCGAGTCATTTTCTATTTCCATGACTGTGAACCATGAAGTAGCACCCCAAGCTTATATTCCGCTGCGTAATCCGAAAATGGGGGTGTTACATAGTCCAAGAAGATCTTTACAATATTGCTTAAAGTCTTGATAAACTACTTGCTATGATAATACGTGTGTCAGTCATTAAGATACATCTTGTATCTATGTTTACAACTTGTTCTGTGAATATAACATTATGACTGATCACATGGGATAAGATATTATCTACCGTATATTGTTGACTTAAATACACATAATATCTTTTCATACTTATCCATCCAGCAGTAGAATGCTTATGGCACCATCAATGAGTTATCGCTAGCAGCAGGAACCTTCAGCAGCAGAATGTTAAGCCTAGCAGCAGAATCAATCACTAACAGCAGGAACCAAACACTAACAGTAGAAACATACTTAGAGTATTTCTTTGAATAGAACCCGATATTAAATTTCTTGAATATTTAATTCCCAACATTCAGACCGTACTGAATTTGTAAAAGTCACAAGAAAACCTAGCACTAGTACAACTGTTAACAAACAGAAACCAGCCTTTGCTGTAGGATTAGGGAAAGTTAAAAATGAGTTTAGAACTAAAACGGTTCAACTGAAACCTAGAACTTCTATTCCCAAACGCCCCTTTCCAAAGAGTAACTACAACTCTGAACATCATTATCAAAATAGTTGGAACCCAAACATACCTAGAAGCTATCAAGGTCCCAACTATATGCCATGGAACCCATATCCACCGTTTCCATACATGAATCAAGATAATGCTATGTTTAACCCAAATGGACCCATGAGATATTGGGGATTAAACGCTTGAGTTTTTCTTTAACTTAGGTGTGCTTGAAGGTCGGGCTAGAACCGGACGAGTGGATTAAAGATAGTGGGTGTTCAAGACACATGATGGGAAACAAAGGCCTTTTCTCAACCTACATGTGTACGACGGAGGTAATGTTACTTTTGGTAGCAAGCTTAAAAGCAAAATCATCGGAAAAGGTACGATCTCTCATGACTCTCTCACTATTGATGATGTTGCTCATGTAGATAACTTAGGTTTTAACTTTCTTAGTATTAGTCAATTATGCCGTAAAAAGTATGACGTCCTCTTCAGTGAAAACAGAAGTAAGATACTTAAAAATGGCAAAACCGTAGGAAAAGGTGTTTTGAAGAATAACGTTTACGTTATGAAATTAGATAAAACATCTAAAGACAAACTTTGTCTCACCTCCTTAGACGACAACTCTACTTTGTGGCATAGACGCTTAGGCTACGCAAACATGAGACTCATCCAATCTTTATCATCCAAGGAACTCGTTAGGAACCTAACCATGTTGAAATACGACCAACACTTTTGTGATGCTTGCAAAATTGGGAAACAAGTTCATAATAGCCATAAGGCTAAAAACATGGTGTCTACATCTAGGTGTCTAGAATTGTTGCATATGGATTTGTTTGGTCCATCCGCTATAAAAAGTTATGGACGAAACTTCTATACTTTGGTAATAGTAGATAATTACTCTATGTATACCTGGACTAAGTTTTTGAAAACTAAAAATGAAGCATTTGATATATTTGAAATTCTAAGTAAGAAAATTCAAAATCAAATAGGAAATAGCATTGTGTCAATTAGAACCAACCACGGTCGTGAATTTGATAACAAAACCCAATTCGGAGCTTTTTGTGATGTTAATGGCATAACACATAATTTCTCGGCTCCTCGAACCTCTCAATCAAATGGTGTAGTAGAACGTAAGAATAGAACACTCCAAGAAATGAGTCGAACAATGCTAAACGAACAAAAAATAACCACAAAAGTTTTGGTGTAACGCCGTAGACACATCAACATACATCCTAAATAGAGTCTTAATTAGGCCATTTTTAAAGAAAACACCATATGAGCTTTATAGAGGCAAAAAGCCTACTTTAGGATATTTTAGAGTTTTTGGAAGCAATTGCTTCATTTTAAATACTAAGGATTACCTCACCAAGTTTGACCCAAAGTCTTATGAAGGTGTGTTCCTTGGATACTCTCAAAATAGTAATGCATACATTGTCTTAAACAAAGAAACCTCAAGAGTCGAGGAATCGTTGAACGTAACATTCAACGAAAGTCCACCTCCCTCTAAGAAATCACCTTTGGTAGATGATGAATTAGTTGAAAGTCAAATGGTTGAAAACCAATAAAATGTAGAAAATGACAAAGAAGATGAACCCGTGGATAGGGAAATAGTCAACATCAAAGAATCCAAAAGTCACCCATTAGACAATGTCATAGGAGAAATTAATGAAAGAACATTAAGATCAAAAGTCCAAAACCAAAGTAATTTCTTTTGTTTTATTTCAAAAATTGAGCCCAAAAATATAAATGAGGCCATAAAAGACGAATCTTGGGTTGTAGCAATGCAAGAAGAACTTAATCAATTTGTTAGAAATGACGTTTGGACATTAGTCCCTCAACCAAAGTGTCAAACCATAATTGGAACTAAATGGTTGTTTAGGAACAAAATGGATAAAAATGGAGTAGTGTCTAGAAATAAAGCTAGGCTAGTAGCTCAAGGCTACAATCAACAAGAAGGTATAAATTAGGATGAAACATTTGCACCCGTCGCTAGGCTCGAGTCAATTAGAATACTACTTGCATATGCATGTGCACATGACCTTAAACTTTTTTAAATGGATGTCAAAAGTGCATTTCTAAATGGTTTTGTTAATGAGGAAGTGTATGTCGCACAACCTCCCGGCTTTGCCGATCTTGAAAAACCAAATCATGTCTATAAACTTAAAAAGGCTTTATACGGACTTAAGCAAGCACCAAAAGCTTGGTATGATCGACTTAAGACTTTCCTAGTTGACCATAAGTATACCATGGGCCTAGTAGACAACACTCTTTTCACTAAGAAAAAGGGATCACATATTATCATAGTTCAAATATATGTGGATGACATCATATTTGGATCAACTTGTTAAGAGTTATGCGATGATTTTTCAAAAATCATGCATGATGAGTTTGAGATGAGTATGATGGGGGAACTAAACTTTTTCTTAGGACTCCAAATTAAACAATTGGATGATGGGATATTCTTCAACCAATCTAAGTACATCAAGGATATGCTTAAGAAATTTGGTCTTGAAGACTCCAAACCCATGAAAACACCCATGTCCTCCGAAACCAAACTCACAAAGGATGAAGAAGGTGAATCCGTAGATAGCACTAAATATAGAGGAATGATTGGTAGTTTACTCTATCTTACGGCTAGTAGACCGGACATTATGTTTAGTGTTTGTCTATGTGCACGCTTTCAAGAAGATCCCAAAACATCCCATCTTGAAGCCGTCAAACGGATTTTTAGATATATTGAAGGTACTACACATTTAGGATTATGGTATCCCAAAGGAACAGGAATAGAAACCATAGTGTATGCCGACTCAGACCATGCCAGTGACTATGTTGATAGAAAAAGTACAAGTGGTATTTGTACTTTTGTTGGACATTGTCTTACCGCATGGTTCTCAAATAAACAAACGGCCTTAGCAATTTCAACAACTGAAGCCGAGTACGTGTCTGCTGGAAAGGCGTGTCAACAAGCACTGTGGATGAAATAAGCTCTCGTCGACTATGGAATTGAACACAACGACATTCCCATTCTTTGCGACAACAAAGGAGCTATCGACCTTCGCAAAAATCCAGTCCAACACGCTAGAACCAAACACATAGAAATACGTCACCACTTCCTACGCGACAGTGTTCAAAAAGGAAACATCTCAATCGAGAAAGTATCCTCAGAGGACAACATTGCCGATATTCTCACAAAACCTCTTAAGAGAGTACCCTTCAACTTCCTTAGACTTGCTCTAGGATTAATGGAACCAAATGTGTAGTTAGAACCTTAGCTTAAACCTTAGATTAACCAAACACGTCAAAAACAACCAATTGTCAACTGGTTCCCACGGAACCAATCGATAACAGGCACGGAACCCACATTTTGGCTCCGCCAAATCTGTGGGTTCCTAAGTTAGTTTAGTATATTAAACAAACACCCTGTACTGTGTATCACATTCCCCAAAAATATACAAGCTACTGGAACTCGACTCAAAATAAACCAAACTCACAATTTAGGTCATCCCCTTCAACCAATTTGTGCTTTTAACCTCTCTGTAAGTATCCTAATAATATCTACATTCCTGATCTGAGTCTAGGATTTCTATTTCTTGCACAAAAATCAAAACTTGGGGTTTATGCATAATTTTTGCAAAATCATGAAGCATATTTACTGAATTGTATAACAAATCATGTTTTCCTTAGTTAGGAATTACATATAATAAGGCATTATCATAATTAATCAAAAACCCCATGAGAAATTTTTATAAAAATCTTCTCAAGACTAGGAAAAATGGTTTTTGCACCTTGTTCATACAAATACAAAACGTTATGTTTTAAACATCACTTGCATAATGTCTCTTGAATGCTAAAGAGAATACATAACTAATATGTATTTTCGGGTATATTTAATCATAGCTACATTGAAGTAGGAGTGTTTGGGTTATCTCTCGTTTTGTCATAAAACTAGCATAAATGAAATTTTCATGCATCAAAAGGAGTCGAGATAACCGCACCTCCACATTGTCCCCATGTAGGCACTCACTAGAAATTTATATACGTATTTTCAATAGTTTTAACTAAACTCTTTAATTTTCGTGCCTAGGATAACAACATGCCTCCCGCGACATACTATGATCACAAAGAAACTCTCAAATACCTACCTCAACACCATAAAACCAAAGGACTCTCTAGCGACCAAGTTAAAATCTTTAAGGCTTTAGAAAAACGTTATGTTCACGAGGGTAGAACTGTAGACCCCTCATTCTTAGAAGGAACCAATATCCGTGAACAACTAGCTGCCATCCAATTCGATTGTCTTCTAGACATAGATGAACCCATTATTCCTAGATTCATACTAGAATTTTATGCTAGTGTTATTCTTAGTTCAAACGACTATGGCCTCATGAGCATTCACTTCAAAGTTAACCAATATGAATTCACCATACCTTTAAACCAATTTGCGGAAGTCCTAGGAATTTCACTTGCCTTTATTCCGACAAGTGGTCATTGTCAATCTTAGATTCTCTTCATGATCGTATTCATCCTTATGACACACCACTAACTCCAAAAGAGACCATCCGTGATCATCTCTTCATACCTAGGACCTCCCACACTAGGACAAGTCGTGGTAAAGAAGTTGATAGAGACCCGTTTGGCATGGAGCTAAACGAGCTTAGGCCTCAATTTATAAAGTTGGAAGAAGTCCTTAGAGCTAACGTTTTGTGCATAATAGGAAATAGGGATCACCTAAATGCAAGCCTTTGCTACATGCTCTTTTGTGTGTCTACCCACCAACCATTCAACCTAGCCTATTATATCACCAAGAGAATGGCCAATATTCCAGTTTTAGGTACCACCGCCATGCCTTACGGGGTGCTTCTTACCCGTCTCTTTCGAGCTTTTGCACCCATTCCTCCAAATGCTAGAGGTTTCCTTCCCGACTACTCCGAAATTGAACATACCTTTGTACCTCTTAGTGACCATAGAGTAGCCGTGTCAAGAGAGAAACATGCTCATCCTCCAACCTCATCATCATCATCATCATCGGTTAGTGAGGATGATGGTTTGCCCAATTCTAGGATTCCTCCACCCGAATACATGAGTCAACTTCCTCCCATCGAGAACCAATCCGAGGAGTTCCGACAAACAAGAGGAATGATGAAGAATATTGGAAGTTAGATCATGAAGCTTAACAAGAAGGTCAATAATAATTGAGGATTAGGGAGTGTTTGGTATAAGATAATTTCAAACAATGATGTGATGAATTATTGTGTTTTTAGGATATTATGTTGGTATTATACATTTATGTGAACTAACGTAAGAATGCAGGATGATAACACTTGATGTTATCGATTTTTCGTATTTAAGCCACCGTTTGGCTTAACCTACTTATATGGTAAGTTCAATATCCTTGGTTTAATTTATATGTACACATGTGTTAGAACCTGTGTTTTTGTTTTTAATCAATCATAACTAAGTAGTTATATAAGTGATGTGCTCGTTTCGAGTGCAAGTTTTAAATTTATAACACGATCTACCAATGATTCAAACGAAACACATACGAGCAAGTATACTCATCCGTGTGTAGTAAGAGATAATATGGTAAGCCGTGGTCGTTCACTAGGATTTGTTTAGTTTTTGGGATGTGAGATTTTGAATATAATATCGAGCTTAATTAACGATTCTAATAGCAAGCAAATAATGATGATGTAAATTCAATATATTAAAGCTACACTTGCCTAGACTAGTTTTGCACAATTATCTGGATATGATTATGACAATGGTTCCATTTGATTATGATCAATGAATTAGGTGGTGTTCTAATTCGATTAGTGGGTATACTAATCCTATTGTTTCCAACACTTTCAATCCTCGTCAAGATTTTTAGATGACAAAAAACAATTTTTAAGATTTGATCAACCAAGACTAGCACAACTCAATCACTTGATTCGCTTTCGTTTCACAAGCAATTGACAACCACACAATTTTAGTTTTCCAAGTTTAACCAAGTTACTCATGAAATGGTCAATACATAAGGTAACACCCTCATAGAAAAAGGTTTACAACTGATTGACTAACAATGCCTTTTTCAACCCATTACACAATTTGCAATTAACCAAACTTGACAACTCTTTGGTGGAGAAAACTCTTAATAGCACAATTCGATCTTAGTATTAGCTTTTCATTTAACTAGAACCAATGAGTCATAATCAATCAAGAATCATGTCACAAACATCATCTAGGCAAGTGCTCGAGGCACTTAGCCACTCATGGCAAACAAAGAAAATAACCACAAGAAATTTATCACTTGAAAACATAATTAAAAAGTCTTACAAAAGTTGTAATGATGATTACAAGAATTAGGAACACTTGTGAGACGATCAACAAAGATTCCTTGAATGATTAAATTGATGATTGATGAATGTAAGCTTCTTCTTTTCCTGCGTTTTTCTTCCTTGTCGCCCCTTTGAGTATAAGATTAGTTGTATTAGTTGTTGATGTGTAGATAATAGATTATAGATTGTATATAGATATATCTTCTCTTATGGCCAAGCATACATATATATAAGATGAATCCCCTTGGTCACCAAGCAAAATACTTGAGCCCAAAGTGTCATAAAAATTCTGCACTTGGAGTAAATGAAGTGTAATGACAACCCATATGAAGAGTTAGCTCATTGAAGATAGTTATTAAGTGTGCCAGCAATTGTTTCAACCCAAGGTTGAAAGTATCAACCTAAGGTTCAGATTCCAGCCCAAGTTTTGGAGTAAGGATGGCTTGGCATTATTGAACCTTGGGTTGAACTTAAGCCTTAGATGTATTTCTTGAACCTTTAGTTGAAGAAGCAAGCCATAATTCTTTACATATAACTTTTCATTCAGTTCATCAATTCTTGATCTTTTCTTGAACTTGGAAATCATTGTAATCTTGATTCTTTATCTTTAACGATCCTTCCAAACCCTTTATTGTGAGAAGAATCTTACGTTTGTGGAAAACCTCTTGATTGAACAACTTTTCTTCATCTTTTTAGCCATTTACTTGAACTTGATTGTACCTGAACATGAATACATCTTTTGTACCTTTTTATGCATAATATGTTCATAAATACAACCAAATACAATGCATAAACATAGAAATAATGCAACTAAAACATGTATAAAATGAGCGTTATCAATAAGATTTAGGATAATTTTCAGGAATTGAACGGGTTTCGGGTATTTTGACATACCCTCTGTTAAGAAATTCCATCTGGCGGATATGGCGGAACCAACTTTTGGGTTCCGCCTGTTGAAAACTTTGGCTCTGCCAAATTTAGCATAGCGAATTTCGCGAAACCAAAATTTTGGTTCCTTATTTGTTATCGTTTGGATCCGCCATTCAAACAGTAACTTTTTCAAATTTCCCGTCTAATCCCGCTCCTTAGATTATTGATTCTACTGATCATTAGGCACATTAGAATAATTTAGGCACACTTAGAACTATAAGGAATCCATTTCCCACCAAAATTGGAAAATTCAAATTTCCATCCAAGTTACCTTTCTGTAACAAACAAGGAACCCTCAATTTGGTTCCTTGCAATCCGTGGATCAATCAAATCACTAGAATTCCACTCACTCTTGCATTTACTACACATCTTCACACTCTTGCTCAATTCCAATCTCTATGGATTGTATTTGATAATATGACAAACTCCTTTTTCTTGTTCCAAGTCATTGGAAACCAACATCTCTTTATGAATCAACATCCAAACACACTAATCCATGACACTTAGAGCCTATAAATTAGAAGCTTTAGATAATCACAATTCATATCTTCACCTTCATACAACCTTCTTCCACACAATGTCGAACTGAAACAACTTCTCAAAACCCAAACCACACAGAAGGACAGCAAGAATAAGTGTCAGACCATGCTGGCTCATCAGCCCCAACTTAACTCCGACAACACCTATCATCATCACCACTTCACCATCTACTATTACACATGTGGCTACCACACCACCATCCGCTCCGTCACCTACTCAAGTGACAAGATCACCACCCCCCGTGGCTACCACACCACCATCAGTGGCTAACACTGTAACACCCCCGTTTTTGATATACGCAGCGGAATAATAAGTTGGGGTGTTACTTCAAGTATCGTAGTCATGATAATAGAAAACGGCTCGAAAAGAAACGTTTTAAATAAAATTGTTATCATTCATTATTTAAATCAGAGTACATAATATATGTCCCAGAGGGAAGTTCGGAAATACGTTATAAAAGATACATTATTCTTTTGAATGATAACAAAATGGAAACTCTTTTATAAGAAAGTCCACCGCCACTCCGTGCCAAGTTCAGTTTTTTAATTACCTAAGATAAACATGCTAAAAAGTCAACACAAAGGTTGAGTGAATCCATAACGTTTAAATTTATAATCAGTTGAACACAAGCTAAGTAAAAAGAAATAAGTTATATCACAGTTCGGTATATTGCACTAAACCTCATGACACGCAATGCGTTAACAGTTTCCAGTCTCACAAACATAATAAAAATGATAGTGGTTTGCCCCCAAGTGAGAGCTTGCCAAAAACTCCTCATAGATTTCAAATATAATGCATTTGTCTAACCGACTACCAAAAAGATATCCATCCGATTAGTACAAATGGGTTGTCAGGCCAATAGATCTATTCACTATATTCGCGCTCACCCAGCAGGTGACTAATGGTGCATGATACGAGGGACTTTTAAAATAAATATAAATAGGCAAACGTTAACTTAGTGCAATAACAATCAGGAAAATACTTGTGTTCGGTTTTGTAGCATGTATCTCCCCACAAGTTTGGAAAACGTAATAAAAACTGGGATTACGAACTCACCTTGATAGTCTGGATGGAAAACAAAGTTAAACAGAGTTGATAAACGTCTCCGGCACGCAACCTGGTTCGTTATGTCAAGTTTCAGTAATCGTAGTCGAATATATATATATAAGTTTCAATGTTCGTTTCGTAACATTTTTGGTTGTTGATTAAATGTTTAATTGAGACAACATGAAGTCTCTTCAAAAGTTGGATAAGATTTTATCTTATTGTTCGTTTTTATGTTTCCGTTCGTTCGTTTGTTCGTTAAATATATCTCGTTCGTTTGTTATTGAAATAAACGTATTTCGTATATTAATTATAAATCGAATCGGAATATATATATTAATAATACTAATAATAATATTAATAATTATAAAATGTTATGCTTTTACCCCTAAATTTTCGTATATTGACAATTTATACCCCTGAACTTTCAGAAAATGGCAACTTTTACCCTTCAACTTTTATAAAATTACAATTTTTACCCTTCAACTTTGTTTAAATGACAGTTTCTGCCATATAGTTTTGAAATTGCCACTTTTTACCCCTGAGTTGCAAGTCGACAACAAATTAAGTCCATGATATAAAAACTAGTTAGAGTCTCGACAGAAAATACCCTCCAAGCTTTTTGTGCGTTACCCCCGACGTCCTTATTTTATTTAAACGCGTTATAAGTTACGAGAAAAGGCGAGACTTTTTACGAATCTTTTATACAACTTATTATCATCTTATTAACAACTTATTTTCAATTTATGGCCTGATGATTCGAGCTTGTTAGTCTCGTAAAAATTTATATAGTGCGTATAAAATAGTTTGCGATCAACAGTTTTTGGACACAAATAATAGCGAGGCGAGGGCATGATTTTACGTTATTCTTTTTCCTACATGTAGCTAGCTAGGTGGTCTTATTATTGGCCAAGTTTCATAATTTTTAGGGGCTGTCTGGATATCGAAATAATTTCCCAAAGTTGGGTCGCTGGATATCGAAATAAAAGGTTTAGTTCTAGCGATAGGACATATTTTGGATTCGTATAACTTTATAACCGTTCAACCTTTTTACAACGTTCTTCTTTCTAAAATTAGTTAGCTAGGTGGTTTATAACGTGGCCAAATTTCAGAATTTTTAGTGGTCTTTTGATGGGTGAAAAATAGGTTCAAAGTGGGCGAGTTGGGACTGTTACTCGACAGAAACAAAAAAGAGAAAATAACTTAGGTTTTTTATTTTAAACATTTTAACTAGTTTCTAAAGTACATTTACATCGTCTTAATCATATTTAAACCATCCCCAATGTATTTTAATGGTTTCTCGATTTGTTCTTAGAAAACAAAATATAGGCCGCTTTTGGTTTGTTCGAACCAGAAAGAAAAGAAAGGAAATATAAGTTTTGATCTATACTACCTATTGGAATTTGATTAGTGAACTATTTAAGAGCTTTTAAAGTTTAAACAAGGTAAGAAAAGGACTAGATATACTCACTTGATAGTTTAGTCGATTATGGGCTATTTGTGGCGAAATAGTTTGGAAACAAAATACTAAAGGTTTTCTTCCTTCTTGGCTTCTCAAACTTCCTTCCTAGCTTTTCTATGGCTGTTTTGATCTGTAGGTTAAATGTGGATGGATTACTTTGAGTAGGGGTCGAGTTGTGTGGGAAAAGAAAATGAATTATGGGTCGATATATATAGGAAAGGTAGGATTAGGGTTTCTATGTTTATGAATCATCTTATTAGGGTATGTAAGGAACATGATGATTTGGTTTAAGGGTTGTGAGGAGGAGGGGGAAAGTCGTGTATTATGTTGTGAAGTGGTGATGTGTTTGTTTAAGAAACCAAAGAAACTAACTACTTAGGGAGGCAAAATGATGTGGAAGGTTTTGGACTTAGGAGGGGACATATGGTGTAGGTTTTTATTGAGTAACTAATTTGGTTAGGATTTAACTAGGGTTCGAACTAGGAAAGGAAGTATGGATCGAATGAGCTTAAATGGTTGGTACTTAGGCTATAAGATGTTGTTCTTAGGGTTTAATGAAGTAACTAAGTTGGTTCAAGGCTTAGGTTTTGGGGTTTGTTGAGTAGAAAAATTATCTAGGATTTGTAAATATATATATATGTATCGAATTTTTAGAAAAAGGAAAAGAATTTGGTTCGTGCCTATAAGGGTTGTACTATAAGCTTTATAGAGTTGTACTAAAGGTTTAGAAAATAGGAAAAATATATTTTTAATGTTAGGTTAATTTTTATAAAGAATATGTTAGTTTTTTTTAAATTATAAAGCATATAAATGAGATTTTTGGATTTTGTGCATTAGTGTTGGGAATTAAATATTCAAGAAGTTAAATATCGGGTTCTTATCAAAGAAATACTCTAAGTGTGATTCTGCTACTAGTGCATTATGGTTCCTGCTGTTAATGTTGTTCCTGCTGCTAGAACATTTGATCCTGCTGCTAGTGATTAATGATTCTGCTGCTAGGCTTAGCATTCTGCTGCTGTTGATCCTGCTGCTAATGATACTTGTTCCTGCTGCTAGCGATAACTCGTTGCTGCTGATAGTGAACATTCTGCTGTTGAGTGGATAAGATTGAAAAGATATTTATTGTATTTTGGTCAACAATATACGGTAGATAATATCTTACCCCATGTGCTTAGTTAACAAGTTACGTACATAGATACATGTTGTATCTTATGTACTGACACACTCAAGTTGAGTTAACAAAGTAAGTCGGCTAAGACTTTAAGCAATATGTAAAGATCTCTTGGACTATAAAAGAGATCTTAGACTAGATATTATGGGTGTTCAAGTAGTCGAATAATTAACTCTCATATCTGTTAAGACATAGAAAAAAACACAAGTATATCACAAGTTGTAAAAACTTAAGATTCAAGGTTGTAACCCTAGTGATATTTCAAGATCACTCGTATTATTATCATTAATAATATTGAATCGTTTGGTGTTAATCTCTCATTTTTCATTGTCATAGAACTAACACAACCATTCCATTTCCACAACACAAATCACCTTCTAAGTGTGATTGAGTGAATTCCGCTCACTTAATCATATTAACTCAATATATCATACACACAAAGAACGTAAGGTTTAACCACCTTAACCGTGTGAACAATCCTAACAATTGGTATCAGAGCGTCAGGTTGATATTATTGATTTAGAAGAAGAAGCTAAAGAAATGGTCCAAACAAAAGCAGTGTTGTTGAGAGAAAGAATAGAACACTAATTGAAGCTGCTAGAACTATGTTAGCTGATACTAAACTACCTATAACTTTTTGGGCTGAAGCAGTCAACACTGCTTGCTATGTCCAAAATAGAGTTTTAGTTGTGCAGCCTCACAATAAGACATCATATGAACTCTTTCATGGTAGAACTCCTGCAATAGGATTCCTTAGACCTTTTGGATGTCATGTGACAATTCTCAATACCTTAGACCATTTAGGAAAATTCGATGGTAAGGCAGATGAAGGTTTCTTTGTTTGATATTCTCTTCATAGCAAAGCATTTAGAGTATACAACACAAGAACTAAGATTGTAGAAGAAAACCTACATGTGGAATTTTTAGAAGACAAATCCAATGTAGAAGGTCAAGGACCAAAAAGGCTATTTGATCTTGAATATCTAACCAAATCAATGAATTATGTGCCTGTTGTTGCAGAAACTAATGAATTTTCAGGTTCACAAACAACAGATGAGGCAAGGTTAGAAAATGAGTCAAACCAAGATCATGTTTGGATGCCAATATGGTCAAGTACAATTGTGGAATCAACTTTAACAACCGATGAATCTTCTTCTAGCAAAGCTAAAGAAGATGTTGAAGCTGAAAGAAAAGAAGATGAAACTCAGGAACAACAAAATGTTTCTGCTGGTAGTATTTCTGTTGCTGCTGGTAGTATATCTGTTTCTACTGCTAAGCTTACTGATTCTGCTGTTCGGCCAAATGACTCTGCTGCTGGCCCTTCAGAAACAAAAGATGTAGAATTCTCAGATAATGAGGTGGATTTCAACAATCTTCCATCAAATTATCAAGTTCCTTCTACTCCACAAACAAGAATTCACAAAGTTCACTCCCTAGATAATGTGATTGGAGATGTACAGTCAGGTGTGAAGACAAAACAACAATTGATGTCTTCAGACCAACAAGGGCTTCTTGATGCCCTTTATGCTTCAAAGTAGCATGAGCTTTCAAACTCTTGCTTGTTTGTATGTTTTCTCTCACAAGATGAACCAAAGAACATTCTTAAAGCCTTAGATGATTCAAGCTGGGTAGAAGCTATGCAAGAAGAGCTTCTTCAGTTTATGATTCAGAAGGTATGGGTGCTAGTTGATTTACCTGCAGGTGTGAAGGTAATTGGCACTAGATGGGTTTTTTAGAACAAAATGGATGAAAGAGGAATAGTGATTAAGAATAAAGCTAGATTAGTAGCTCAAGGGTACACACAAGAAGAAGGAATAGACTATGATGAGGTTTATGCTCCAGTAGCAAGGATTGAGGTAATTAGGCTTTTCTTAGCTTATGCTTCATTTTTAGGCTTTACAGTCTACCAAATGGATGTCAAGAGTGCATTTTTATATGGTAAAAATGAATAAGAGGTGTATGTTTCACAAACTCCAGGCTTCATTGACCCATTAAATTCAAAAAAAGTGTACAGAGTAGTGAAAGCTCTATATGGCCTTCATCAGGCACCAAGAGCTTGGTATGCAACACTAGCTTCCTACTTATTAGAAAATGGATTTCAAAGAGGAAAGATTGATCAGACATTGTTCATCAAACAGCACAAGAAGGATCTTCTGTTAGTGCAGGTGTATGTGGATGACATTATCTTTGGATCTACTAGGAAGGAGATGTGTTTAGAATTTGAGAAGCTTATGAAAGATAAGTTTCAGATGAGTTCCATGGGGGAACTTACATTCTTTTTGGGTTTGCAAGTTAACGAATCATCTGAAGGCATATTTATTAGTCAAGACAAATATGTTGCAGAGATACTTAGAAAATTTCAATTTGTTGATTCAAAAATAGCAAGCACACCAATGGACTCTGAGAAGCACCTTCTGAAAGATGAAGATGGAGAAAGTGTAGATGTACACACTTACAGATCTATGATAGGCTCTTTGATGTATCTTACATCATCTAGACCTGATATCATGTTCTCTGTTTGTGTTTGTGCAAGATTTCAAGTTACTCCAAAGGTTTCTCATTTAAATGCAGTCAAGAGAATTTTTAGATATCTCAAAGGTCAACCAAGGTTGGGTATATGGTATTCTAGAGAATCTCCTTTTGACTTGGTAGCATATTCGGATAGTGATTATGCTGGTGCTAGCTTGGACATAAAGTCAACAATTGGAGGATGTCAATTCCTTGGGTGTAGACTTGTCTCATGGCAGTGTAAGAAGCAAACAAGTGTGGCAAATTCAACAACTAAAGCTGAATACATAGCTGCTGCAAGTTGCTCTAGTCAAGTTCTATGGCTTCAAAACCAACTTCTTGATTATGGGTACAATTTCTTAAACACTGTTATTCATATTGATAATAGTAGTACAATTTTGTATTATTAAAAATCCAGTGCAACATTCTAAAACAAAACACATTGAAATTAGACATCACTTTATAAGAGACTGCAATGAGAAAAGATTAATTCAAGTTCTTAAAATTGCTTCAGAACATAATTTTGCAGATCTGCTAACAAAAGCTTTTGATGTTTCAAGGTTTTAGTACTTGGTAGCAAGTATTGGAATGCTTAATTTTTAAATTTTCAATATAATGTGTTTTTGTAAATAAATTTTTGTTGTTTCTGCTAATTTATCTAATACTGCTGTTATTACAAAAAGTTTGTGCTGCTAGTACAATTTTAAAATGTGTTATTCATATAATTGGTCTTATGATTATTCTAATGAAAGACAAGTACTTTTTACTTTGTTCTTTTGGTTTTAGACTAACAATTTCAGGTATGAATATGTGAACACAAAGGATGTTTCAAGTGAAATGGAAGCAGCAGAATTGAGATATTAACTGCTGACCATAATAGGTTTATGATGGACTGAGTTTGGGATTTTAAAACTCCTTAAAACTTCTTTCTTGAAATCTAGTTATGATATTTCATATTGAATTGATGACTTAGTTGATCAGATAGTAATTGATGCAACTCACTTTCTATCATTTTATACTTTTAAGTATAATGTGCAAGTCTGAGGACATCTGATAGAAAGAACAGAGAGTAAAAGTGAATCTAACACTTATGTTAGAGGCAACAATTACTATGAGCTGGAAAGCTCTTTGAATGAGTTTATCTTCACACAGGCAGTTATTTATAACTGAAAAACATTGGTTCTCACACAACAAGAGGTTGCTTTAAACCGAAATGTTGATTAAGTGTCTGTTATACACTTGATCCCTTCAAAATGGTTGAAAGTAGTATGATTTTACAATTCTAAAATCATGAACATACTACTAAGTCAAAAAGGTTTCTTAAAAGGATTTTCAAGTATTCACAAAAACCATCCATTGA
This sequence comes from Artemisia tridentata subsp. tridentata, assembly GCA_021014915.2. Classification (NCBI taxonomy): domain Eukaryota; kingdom Viridiplantae; phylum Streptophyta; class Magnoliopsida; order Asterales; family Asteraceae; genus Artemisia; species Artemisia tridentata. The sequence continues at coordinate 240,715,502 of CP139502.1, read as the reverse complement.
TGGACCATGAATCAAAATGTCCACTGATTCACCTCTCATAGGAGTTAACACACCTAGAAGTGATGAGGACAGTAACTTAAACTCTTAAGGAATTGATGGCTTCATGTACAATATTGTCTGACAACAAGTTATAGATGATGGATCAGATGATAAAAGAAGATATATTTTGGTACATAGTGAGATCTTCCAAACAAGGGGAGGAAACAAATTTTATTTGCTTCAGGGGAGGTAACAATCTCAGGGGAGGAAATAATAGCCCAGAAAAGGAAGAAAATCCAATTATGGAAGGAGAAGACAAGAGCATACAAGATGAGAAGGTTGAAAATGACAAGAACATTCCAAAGGAGAAAGTTCTATCTAGGTTAAACGAAAAAAAGTTTCAATTTCACTTCAAAGACATGCTGGTTAGATGATTTCACTTGTTGAAACAAGCATCCAAGATACACAGCATCATTGCCTCTTATAATTCCTCCATCCAAGGAAATTGCACCATCTTTTAGTCCAAGATTGGAGCAATATGTTTTGATATTGTTAAAGACAAAGAAGAACAAAACAGATGAATTACCGAGAAGATATTTAGTCTTGAAGAACAGAAGTGTTTGAAAGATCTTCACAAGTCCTCATTTAATTCAGAAACATTTTTGAAATGGATTCACATGTTTAGGGGAGGATTGTTGGGAATTAAATATTCAAGAAGTTAAATATCGGGTTCTTATCAAAGAAATACTCTAAGTGTGATTCTGCTGCTAGTGCATTATGGTTCGTGCTGTTAATGTTGTTCCTGCTGCTAGAACATTTGATCCTGCTCCTAGCGATAAATGATTCTGCTGCTAGGCTTAGCATTCTGCTGCTGTTGATCCTGCTGCTAATGATACTTGTTCCTGCTGCTAGCGATAACTCGTTGCTGCTGATAGTGAACATTCTGCTGTTGAGTGGATAAGATTGAAAAGATATTTATTGTATTTTGGTCAACAATATACGGTAGATAATATCTTACCCCATGTGCTTAGTTAACAAGTTGTGTACACAGATACATGTTGTATCTTATGTACTGACACACTCAAGTTGGGTTAACAAAGTAAGTCGGCTAAGACTTTAAGCAATATGTAAAGATCTCTTGGACTATAAAAGAGATCTTAGACTAGATATTATGGGTGTTCAAGTAGTCGAATAATTAACTCTCATATCTGTTAAGACATAGAACAAAACACAAGTAAATCACAAGTTGTAAAAACTTAAGATTCAAGGTTGTAACCCTAGTGATATTTCAAGATCACTCGTATTATTATCATTAATAATATTGAATCATTTGGTGTTAATCTCTCATTGTTCATTATCATAGAACTAACACAACCATTCCATTTCCACAACACAAATCACCTTCTAAGTGTGATTGAGTGAATTCCGCGCACTTAATCATATTAACTCAATATATCATACACACAAAGAACGTAAGGTTTAACCACCTTAACCGTGTGAACAATCCTAACAATTAGGCACTTGTATACTAGGTTTAAAGGCTTGTACTTATAATTAGTGAGTTTAGGAAAATTTATTTTTAAGACTTTTGTATGAAAGACTTGCAATTTGTGCTTTAAAATAAATATTATTTAGGGTTTTAATAAGATTTTTATTAATATATAGTTTTTATGCATAAATGACTTGTACATTATCTTGGAGGACTTGTACATTTATATTTTCTAAAAATCTCGTATAAATAAGTTAGGGTTTGTGAATTTAGTACATAAAATCATAGTTTTATGAAATTAGGGTTTTATCGGGAGTTATAGTGGAGTTAGGGTTTCTGTGCTTTAGATGCTTGTACCTTAGTTGAATGAGTTGTACTTTAGTATTTTTAGGGTTTTGTTACTTACACCTGTTGTTATAATAGTTTAAGGTTCTATAGAAACTCTATTTGATAAGGAATGTTTAGTTTATACGTACGTTAACAATTTAATGTAAAATGGCAAATGAGATATCTAAAAGTTTCATATGAAAATGTTTATTTAAAGTAAACATTAAGTATGTTGAGGTTGAGTTGCGTTTGAGTACGTTTATCGAGGATGTGAGCTACGTCACATAAGATAATAGTTATGATCATATAATAATAATAATAAATTTACACGCAGAAAAGGATAAGTATTTTGTAAGATAGTTTATTTTAATGTGGGATTTTCCCAGTGGTTATAGTATCCCCCCGTTGAGGGAATCTCGTCCCGAAATTCAGTCTGTGTTGGTTGAGAGGTTGGGAAAAGTGAAATATAGAAGGAGTTGGGCTTAGATTTCTAGCTTATTCAGATAGGGAATATGAGAATGGGAAATCGTACAACGATTTGATTTGGGATATGAGTTTGATATACTTAAAATTCCTCAAGTTTAAAAATAATATTATATATAATATTATCTTGTTTTAATGTTCTTTAAATCCAATAATATCGTCTCGCTATTATTCCTCGGTCATATCTTTAACCTAAAAGGGTCGTTTAGGAATTTCCATTCGATACTTAAGGGAACATAATTTTGTCAGTCTTATTCCTACTAGGTGAAATAAATTTGAATGTTTTGCCATCTAATAAATCCAAGGGCTGTGAATAGTATTGTGTAACGGTGAGGAATAGTGATTCTTAACGTCTATGAACAGTAAAATAACGGCTATGAACAGTAACATGTAACGGTCGTGAACAATGATTCCAACGGCTAGTTTTTCTTCCATAAATACCTCATTTTTAATCCTCATTCTTTCACTACTAAATTCCCTCATAAAAACCTCAAAATGCCGCACCTTATTACATTCCTAGCAATTGTTTACGTGGTTCTTGCGGTTTCCCATTTGGCTTACGTTCCTAATGGGTAGTTGGTGTAGACATTTGTATTAAATCAAAAAGTGATATTTTATGAATGGTTTATTTTGTTTCAATATTTTGTTTTTGAATGAAAGTTGTTATTAGAAAATCTGAAAAGATAACTGTCCAATTTACTACATGATTCTTCCTAAATTATACATAGTTGATCAGGCTATGTATAATTGAGGACCAAAGGATGTGATGTTTGGCTCAGTCTCTGTGGTATGTATGCTATTCAAAAAGTTTTAGATGGTGTACAGCGTTTTGTTTCTATAAAATAACTTCATAATTATTTTTCTAAGAGATAAGAAAATTTTAGTCCACACTACAGTGCTGGGTTAGGGGTTTCCTAGGGTATTAATGAGATATCCTCAAAATAAATCTTAGGGTTCGTCTAATATTCCTAAAGGGTAGTGATAGTCTATTGTTCCGTCAAAAATAATATTCACAAAATTTCCTAATGGTATACTAATGTTTTGCTAGGTACTAACTATGAACAGGGTAAGGAGGAATAGAATAGATATTGAAACTAAACGCAGATCGTGATTATTACAGAAATGTTACAGGATGAAGGTTTCATATGGTAGAAAAGTAGTTGTTACACTTAGGTTACATCCATTGTAACTAAGGTAAAGATTCAAAAGGATTTACAACTTAGTGAGTTCTAAACCTCAATTTATTTATCTATTACAGGGATTTATATTCTTTTTAAACTTAAGGGTCATCTTTGGATATGGTTGGGATTTCTTAATGAGTTCTTATTCCTTTGCACTAGTCTTATCTTTCCAATTGGCATTGTAGTTTGGGCATTGATTCCTGTAGTGCCCTTTTCCATTACATCCATAGCAAGTTACGGTTACTGGCAGTAGGTTGGCTCCTGTCTTCTTACAGTCTTTGGTCTGATGTCCTATTTTCTGGCATCTCCTACACTTAGCAAAACAAAATCCAGTATGATGCAACTTGCATCGTTGACATAGAGGTTGTTTTCCAAGATAACCAGCTTTGTTAGCAGGTGAGGCGATGCAGTTTCTACCAACTTCCTACCTGTAAATTTGTTGGCGATGATAGTTGTTTCAATCTTGAAGATGCTTGTGGTGATAGGCGGGGTCATTTATGTATTCATAGTAGGTGGGGGTGATGGTATTAAGTTTTCGCTTTTGGTTATTTTACTTAATTCCTAGGGCACGGTTGACGGTAGGTTTGGTTATTCTTTCTGGGCCTTTATGGTGAACTTTTCTATAACCCGTGAAACTTTCAGGGGTATGCCTACAAGACACAGTCATCTTCTTTTCTCCTGTGGCCATATTGTTACTATTCAGATGAGCTACTGCAGTCACTTCGAGCACTGCTGTCATGAAATTAATTATCAACCTTTGAACGGCTTCAGGAGTCATTGGTGGGGTATTTGTATTGTTCATGCTAGCTATCTTCTATTATTATCACAAGAATTACGAATTTAGAATTTATAAAATGACTATGTTATCGTAATTTGAGTAAACCTAGTCTTAGCAAGTGGTATCAATGCGAAGTCATAACCTATTGAGAATCATAATATTACGATGTGTCTGGTTAATATTGTAAATAAATGATTAACTCTTGGTATGAAACTGCTTAAGGTCAAACTAATTCATTCATCAAGTTTTCTTCCGAAATTTATATTAGGGGATTCTACAGTTATAGCCTAGTCATGGTGGGTATAGGGAATCATAATAATCTTAGGTAAAGTCATGGTAGGTCTGGGTATAATTACTGGAATTTTCATGATATTAATAACTTGATTGATTGTTTTTGCAAAACAATTAATACAAGGTCTTTTATTAATATTCCATGTGGTAGGTTAAGGATTTTCTGTCTCTAACATGAATGTTTGGGTCCCTTGTTGTCAATAGTGGTCCTAGTTTCTGTCACTTATTATGTTACCAGTTGGTCGGTTGTCTATGTTCGGAGGTAAGGAAGGGAACTGTTGTCTAGAGTGTAGTTTGGGTTGTGGGAGATCATTTGTCTACTATGGAGAATATTAAATGGTGAGATTTTTGGTATAGGGTCATGAGTAATCATTACATGTATGCACAACATCATAGTAAGACCTAACAGAATGAGTTTGTTCACAACAGAAAATATATAACAAAAGTAGATTGTTATAGATTTATAGGTTGATTACAACTCTGAATGCTTCAGGCTTATTTAGAAAATATAGGAAATACTAACCAAATACTATTCGGTTTAGTGGACACAACAATGATACAAGTGAATTTAAGATCATTTACGTCCTTGACGTAGATGCTTAATTTCAGTCTCAAGTTTCAGTTGTGCAGTTTCCATTTCTGAGAAACATTCCTGAAATTCTTGGTACAGTCGCGATGTTTTCGGTATCCGAGTCCGACATAAGAGTAATAGAATGAGTAGGGGAAACCATAACCCTGTAACCACCTGGTAATTATAAATATTTTTCTATGTAACTAAATAACTAGAAATAAACATGTATAAGTAGCGTTTCAGTAGCATTGTGGAACGGAGGACTTTGGTTAAGTTTGTGAAAAGTTGGTTATAGTCCAATGTTTGAAAACATTTGGTTCTCTATAACCATGACCTCTGATACCACTCTGTAACAACCCCGTTTTCAATATACGCAGCGGAATTATAAGTTGGCGTGTTACTTCAAGTATCGTAGACATGATAATAGAAAACGACTCGAAAACAGAAGTTTTAAATAAAATTGTTATCATTCATAATTTAAATCAGAGTACATAATATAGATCCCAGAGGGAAGTTCAGAAATACGTTATAAAAAATACATTATTCGTTTGAATGATAACAAAATGGACACTCTTTTATAAGAAAGTCCACAGCCACTCCGTGCCAAGTGCAGTCTTTTAATTACCTGAGATAAACATGCTAAAAAGTCAACACAAAGGTTGAGTGAATCCATAGCATTTAAAGTTATAATCAGTTGAACACAAGCTAAGTAAAAAGAAATCAGTTATATCACAGTTCGGTATATTGCACGAAACCTCATGACACGTAATGCGTTGACAGTTTCCAGTCTCACTAACATAATAAAAATGATAGTGGTTTGCCCCCAAGTGAGAGCTTGCCAAAAACTCCTCATAGATTTCAAATATAATGCATTTGTCTAACCGGCTACCACAAAGATATCCATCCGATTAGTACAAATGGGTTGTCAGGCCAATAGATCTATTCACTATATTCGCGCTCACCTAGCAGGTGACTAATGGTGCATGATACAAGGGACTTTTAAAATAAATATAAATAGGCAAACGTTAACTTAGTGCAATAACAATCAGGAAAATACTTGTGTTCAGTTTAGGAGCATGTATCTCCCCACAAGTTTGGAAAACGTAATAAAAAGTGGGACTACGAACTCACCTTGATAGTCTGGATGGAAAACAAAGTTAAACAGAGTTGATAAACGTCTCCGGCACGCAACCTGGTTCGTTATGTCAAGTTTCAGTAATCGTAGTCGAATATATATATATAAGTTTCAATGTTCGTTTCGTAACGTTTTTGGTTGTTGATTAAATGTTTAATTGAGACAACATGAAGTCTCTTCAAAAGTTGGATAAGATTTTATCTTATTGTTCGTTTTTATGTTTCCGTTCGTTCGTTTGTTCGTTAAATATATCTCGTTCGTTTGTTATTGAAATAAACGTATTTCGTATATTAATTATAAATCGAATCGGAATATATATATATATTAATAATACTAATAATAATATTAATAATTATAAAATGTTATGCTTTTACCCCTAAATTTTCGTATATTGACAATTTATACCCCTGAACTTTCAGAAAAATGACAACTTTTACCCTTTAACTTTTATAAAATTACAATTTTTACCCTTCAACTTTGGTCAAATGACAGTTTCTACCCTATTGTTTTGAAATTGACACTTTTTACCCCTGAGTTGCAAGTCGACAACAAATTAAGTACATGATATAAAAACTAGTTAGAGTCTCGATAGAAAATACCCTCCAAGCTTTTTGTGTGTTACCCCCGACGTCCTTATTTAATTTAAACGCGTTTTAAGTTACGAGAAAAGGCGTGACTTTTTACGACACTTTTATACAACTTATTATCATCTTATTAACAACTTATTTTCAATTTATGGGCAGATGATTCGAGCTTGTTAGTCTCGTAAAAATTTATATAGTGCGTATAAAATAGTTTGCGATCAACAGTTTTTAGACACAAATAAAAGCGAGGCGAGGGCATGATTTTACGTTATTCTTTTTCCTACATGTAGCTAGCTAGGTGGTATTATTATTGGCCAAGTTTTATAATTTTTAGGGGCTGCTTGGATATCGAAATAATTTCCCAAAGTTGGGTCGCTAGAACATTATTTTGACAAAACTGGAAAAATAAAAGGTTTAGTTCTAGCGATAGGGCAGATTTTGGATTCGTATAACTTTATATCCGTTCAGCCTTTTTACAACGTTCTTCTTTCTAAAATTAGTTAGCTAGGTGGTTTATAACGTGGCCAAATTTCAGAATTTTTAGTGGTCTTTTGATGGGTGAAAAATAGGTTCAAAGTGGGCGAGTTGGGACTGTTACTCGACAGAAACAGAAAAGAGAAAATAACTTAGGTTTTTTATTTTTAAACGTTATAACTAGTTTCTAACGTACGTTTACATGGTCTTAATCATATTTAATCCATCCCCAATGTATTTTAATGGTTTCTCGATTTGTTCTTAGAAAACAAAATATAGGCCGCGTTTGGTTTGTTCGAACCAGAAAGAAAAGAAAGGAAATATAAGTTTTGATCTATACTACCTATTGGAATTTGATTAGTGAACTATTTAAGAGGTTTTAAAGTTTACACAAGGCAAGAAAAGGACTAGATATACTCACTTGATAGTTTCGTCGATTATGGGCTATTTGTGGCAAAATAGTTTGGAAACGAAATACTAAAGGTTTTCTTCCTTCTTGGCTTCTCAAACTTCCTTCCTAGCTTTTCTATGGCTGTTTTGATCAGTACGTTAAATGTGGATCGATTGCTTTGAGTAGGGGTCGAGTTGTGTGGTAAAAGAAAATGAATTATGGGTCGATATATATAGGAAAGGTAGGATTAGGGTTTCTATGTTGATGAATCATCTTGTTAGGGTATGTAAGGAACATGATGATTTGGTTTAAGGGTTGTGAGGACAAGTGTGAGGAGGAGGGAGAAAGTCGTGTATTATGTTGTGAAGTGGTGATGTGTTTGTTTAAGAAACCAAAGAAACTAACTACTTAGGGAGGCAAAATGAGTGGAAGGTTTCGGACTTAGGAGGGGACATATGGTGTAGGTTTTTATTGAGTAACTAATTTGGTTAGGATTTAACTAGGGTTCGAACTAGGAAAGGAAGTATGGATCGAATGAGCTTAAATGGTTGGTACTTAGGCTATAAGATGTTGTTCTTAGGATTTAATGAAGTAACTAAGTTGGTTCAAGGCTTAGGTTTTGGGATTTGTTGAGTAGAAAAATTATCTAGGATTTGTAAATATATATATGTGTCGAATTTTTAGAAAAAGGAAAAGAATTTGGTTCGTGCCTATAAGGGTTGTACTATAAGCTTTATAGAGTTGTACTAAAGGTTTAGAAAATAGGAAAAATATATTTTTAATGTTAGGTTAATTTTTATACAGAATATGTTAGTTTTTATTAAATTATAAAGTATATAAATGAGATTTTTGGATTTTGTGCATTAGGCACTTGTACACTAGGTTTAAAGGCTTGTACTTATCATTAGTATGTTAAGGAAAATTTATTTTTAATTCTTTTCTATGAAAGACTTGCAATTTGTGCTTTAAAATAAATATTATTTAGGGTTTGAATAAGATTTTTATTAATATATACTTTTTATACATAAATGACTTGTACATTATCTTGGAGGACTTGTACATTTTTATTTTGTGAAAATCTGGTATAAATAAATTAGGGTTTGTGAATTTAGTACATAAAATCATAGTTTTATGAAATTAGGGTTTTATCGGGAGTTATAGTGGAGTTCGGGTTTCTGTGCTTTAGATGCTTGTATCTTAGTTGAATGAGTTGTACTTTAGTATTTTTAGGATTTTGTTACTTACACCTGTTCTTATAATAGTTTAAAGTTCTATAGAAACTCTATTTGATAAGGAATGTTTAATTTATACGTACGTTAACAATTTAATATAAAATGGCAAATGAGATATCTTAAAGTTTCATATGAAAATGTTTATATAAAGTAAACATTAAGTATGTTGAGGTTGAGTTGCGTGTGAGCACATTTATCGAGGATGTGAACTACGTCACATAAGATAATAGTTATGATCTGATAATAATAATAAAAATTACACGTAGAAAAGGATAAGTATTATGTAAGATAGTTTATTTTAATGTGGGATTTTCACAGTGGTTACAAACACACCACCACCCGCAACATCTGAAATGACAAAATAATCATCACCTCCTCATTCACCCAACTTACAACCCAATGAATTATTTGCCACACTCCAAGCCATTGATGAATCAATGTGGATCAACCAACCAAACACTCACGGCAATGAGGAACTTGATCCTCTCTACGCCTCTTCAAACATGTTGGACTCTCACTTACGTGATACAAATGATTTAGAATCCATTTGGCTTTCCTCCATCATGTCTTCACCAAATCCAACCAACCCTCCACAATAGATGCTAGGATCCTCTCCTTTGTTTCCTTTTTTAGGACTTTTTAGGACTTTTCTCCTTTTTAGGATATTTTCTTTTGTAACACCTTGGTTTGTGACTTTGATCACAAACAATTTTCAATGGAAGGATGTTATGTTAATGCTTATGTGTGTGATCACTTATTTGGCACTATATTTTGGTTGAATTATTAACACTTGCATTATTAGATGGTTGGTTTGACCAAATTTTACATAGTTGACTTTTTAAAGTCAAACGGGTTGAACTACAATGTTTGGTTGAACTCACATTATTTAGTTGGATTATCATGAACTAACCTTTATTTTGTAGCATTTCTCATCCTTGAATCATATATGTTGGTACCCTAGCAACGGGGAGTATTGATCAAGGGGGAGCATATCATGTACTAATCCTTGTTTTGTAGCATTCATAATCCTTGAATCACATACGTTGGTACCCTAGCAACAGGGAGTATTCATCAAGGGGGAGCATTACATACACTAACTTTTTTTTTGTAGGATCATTCATCATATCCTTGGCACTCCAATTAGGGGGAGTATTATCCAAGGGGGAGCTTTTAAGTACTCGAAATCCATGCATTATACTTGGTACTCCAAATTAGGGGGAGTAATCACCAAGGGCCATTTACCACATTCCGCTATGCATTTCTTCTTTTTGTTTTGACAAAAAGGGGGAGATAAGATTAGATTAAACTCATACATTGCATCATACACTGCATACATGTGTTTATGACAAAATTGATTTCAAAAGACTTCAAAATTTGCATAAAACTAGTTTTGATCTATATTTTTAAAAGACTTACACTTTACTTATTCGATTGCTTAAAAATAAACTTTATGTTTTGTCATCAACAAAAAGTGGGAGATTGTTAATACAAATATCGTCCTAAAAACGTTATTTATATTTTACGATCTTTGCTATATTTTGTTAATGACAATTATAAAGTTTATCTTTAGCAAAGCTTAAATATAAGTTAAAGTCTTTTACATTTATAGTAATAAGCTTTTAAAACTCATCATATACACGCTACATGATCACTAGGATACATGCTACATACATATATACATTTATACTATTTACATTTTAATTCTTAAAATGTAAATATATACATGACATACATCATTTGGATAGCTTGTAAGACTTTGTATAATATTTTGGAAAGATCTTCAAGTAATGAGTTGGATTGTGTAAGATCTTGGTAAGATATAGTAAGAGCTAGTTGTCATGTCCCGGCGGACCCAAACAGCTATAAGGGTGGAACCCAGAATTTGGGTCCGCCAAATCCGTACCTTGTCTGGTCAGTTTTGCCTATAAATAGCAAGCTGATCATTCAAGGTATCTCATCACTCATATAGCATAAATTGCATATACATTATTTCTTAGTTTACTAACCCATTCATTCATTCATTTCATTTGTAGAGATCTTTCTTTTGTAGAAAGAGATCAAGCATCAAGGTTCAACACAGTGTTGTAAACCTTTAGCGTAGTCACTGTGTGATTTATTAGTAGTTCACACATCATTGTTATACCAAACATTCAGTAGTGATCGGTTAGTGTTTTAGTCCTCAAAACACATAGAGTTTCGGGAGTGGTTGTACCCTTGTAAAGAACTTGGTATCTAGCTTAGTACCGGAAAAAGTGTAAGCGACGTTGGGAGTGGTTCTACCCTTGTAAAGAACTCGATATCTAGCTTAGTACCGGAAAAAGAGTAAGCGGCGTGTAAAGGTTTTCTCCGCCTAGAAGGGAGCTTGTTTCTTATTGAAGAAAAACTCTCGAGTTAGAGGCTCGAGGAGTGGACTAGGGCAAGGAAGAGAGTCCTTGTAGACCGAACAACTATAAACATCCGTGTTGTGGTTTGATTGTTCTTTCCTTACTTTCTTTACCTATATTGTTTGATTATTTGCATTAAGTTGAAATCACGTTAAGTACTCAATGCGAATTAAATTTAAAAATCGGTAAAAACTATTCAAACCCCTTCTAGTTTTCCACACGTTGGATGGAGAAGACAGAATCTGTGTTTACAGTTAGTAACTATGAGGAAGAACTAAAGTGAAGTATGCTACATTCACTTTGAAGGATGAGGCGTTAACCTGGTGGAACAACTATCTCATGTCGATTGGAAGTGATGTGGCTTATGCTATGACATGGGATCAGTTCAAGGCGTTGTTGACAAAGACCTACTGCACTCGTAATGAAGTTAAGAAATTGGAGATTGAGTTATGGAACCATAAGGTGAAAGGGACAGACATGATAGCTTACAACCACCGGTTCCAAGAGTTGTCATTGCTATGCCCTGAGATGGTTAGAACTGAGGCGCTCAAGATTGAGTGATACACCGATGGCTTACTGTTGGCTACTAGTATCGATGTGATTGCCGCGAACCCGACTAATCTTCATGAAGCCATCACGATAGCTCAACGTTTGATGGATTCGCTGGTTCTTGAGAATGCAGAAAAGGGAAGAAACGACAAAAGTAAGAGGGACTATCACTCTAAGGGTAGTGATACCCCGAACAAACGAAAAGAGGTCGCTAGGGTTTATGCCATCGGGAATCGAGAAAAGAAGGTTATGCTGGGAACAAACCGAAGTGCAACCGTTGCAAGCGTCACCACCATGGACAGTGTACCATAGTGTGCAACAATTTCTAAAAGGTTGCACACATAGCCAGGGAATGTAAGTCCCAGCCCTTTTTGATGGTTAAAACCACCCCGAGAAAGGATTCGAAGGCTAATGTCACCTGCTACGGATGTGGAAAGAAGGGACATTACAAGAATAAGTTTCGAGAGCCGTGGAACCGAGGAAACCAAGGAAATGGAGGAAACCAAGGGAACTGAGGGAATCAAGGAAACCGAGGAACTGGAGGAAACGGGCATAACCAGGAGAACCGAGGGGCAGGAGGAAATCAGGGTAAACAAGGCACTGTAAATTAGCAGGGAAATGTCGGAGCAGCCCCAAGGAAGGGCGTACATTATTGGAAAGGAGATCAAGGAGGACCCAAATGTCGTTACGGGTACGTTCCTTCTCAATAACCATTATGATTCTATATTGTTCGATACTGGTGCCGATAGGAGTTTTGTATCCACTGCGTTTATGCCTTTGCTTGAAATCGCCCCGACTGCCTTAGGTATTGTTTACGACGTAGAGTTAGCTAATGGTAACCTTGAAAGGATAGACACCATTATCCGCGGCTGTACACTGAACTTCCTAAATCACCCTTTCAACATCGATCTCTTGCCCGTCACTTTAGGTAGTTTTGACTTCATCATCGGTATGGACTGGTTATCCAAGTATCGTGCCAATATCATCTGCGATGAGAAAATTGTTCGCGTACCCTATGGAGATGAAATCCTAAACATACAAGGGGACATAAACGATCGTGGAAATCATTCCAGATTGAATATCATCTCCTGTACCAAGGCACTAAAGTACATCGAGAGAGGATGTCACCTCTTCTTAGCCCAAATTTCCGAGAAGAAGGAGAAGGAAAAGAGTGAGAAGCGGTTAGAGGATGTGCCCATTGTGCGAGACTTTCCAGAGGTGTTTTCAGAAAACTTTCCCGGAATCCCAACGGTGAGAAAAGTCGAATTCTAGATCGATTTGATGCTCGGTGCTGCACCTGTAGCACGATCACCTTATCGACTCGCCCTTATCGAATTGGAGGAGTTGTCAAAGCAATTGGCAGAGTTGTCGGAGAAAGGATTCATACGACCAAGTTCTTCGCCATGGGGAGCTCCAGTACTATTCGTGAAGAAGAAGGACAGATCCTTTCGCATGTGTATCGATTACCGAGAGTTAAACAAGTTGACGGTGAAGAACCGATACCCTCTACCTAGGATCGACGACTTGTTCGATCAACTTCAAGGATCGAGTGTCTACTCGAAGATTGACTAACGATCAGGGTACCATCAACTCAGAGTCCGGGGAGAAGACCACGTTCAGGACCCGCTATGGCCATTATAAGTTTCAAGTGATTCCGTTTGGTTTGACCAATGTCCCCGCAGTATTCATGGACCGCATGAATAGGGTGTGCAAACCATAATTGGATAAGTTTGTGATAGTATTCATAGATGACATCCTAATTTACTCAAGTAGTAAAGAAGAGCATAAGAAACACCTGAGACTAATCTTGGAACTACTGAAGAAGGAACAGTTGTACGCCAAATTCTCTAAGTGTGAATTTTGGATTTCAACCGTATAATTCCTGGGTCATGTGATCGATAGTCAGGGAATTCACATGGATCCCGCAAAGATCGAGTCCATCAAGGAATGGGCCGCACCTACAACCCCAACTGAGGTTCATCAATTTTTAAGACATGTTGGCTATTACCGGAGATTCATTGAGGGATTCTCTAAGATAGCTAAGCCGTTAACTAAATTGACTCAGAAGAATGTGAAATATGAATGTGTTGAAGATGAAGAGGAAGCGTTCCAACTCCTGAAGGAAAAGTTGTGTAGTGCACCCATTCTAGCCTTACCTGAGGGGAGTGAAGACTTTGTCATATACTGCGACGCTTCGCACAAGGGTTCGGGAGACGTCTTAATGCAGCGAGAGAAAGTGATTGCCTACGCTTCACGACAACTTAAGACAAACGAGAAAAACTACACAACTCACGACTTGGAACTAGGTGCAGTTTTGTTCGCACTCAGAATCTGGAGGCACTACTTGTACGGCACAGAGTGTATAGTATACACCGAGCATAAGAGTTTGCAACATATCTTAGACCAGAAAGAGCTGAATATGAGACCGCGTTGCTTGTTGGAGCTACTCATTGATTATGATTGTGAGATTCGCTACCATTATGGTAAAGTCAACATCGTTGTCGATGCCCTTAGTCGAAAGGAAAGAATACAACCGTTACGGGTCAGATCCTTGGGGATGACTATCAGTTCGCCGTTACCATCTCAAATTCTCGAAGCTCAAGCCGAAACGTTAAAGGAAGAAAATCGAACCGCTGAAAACCTCTATGGTATGGTAGAAAATGAAAACATCTTCGTAAAGCATTCCAAAGAAACTTTGTGCTTTGGAGACAGAAGCTGGATACCACTACATGGAGGAATTCGTGAGTTGATTATGCTCGAATCGCATAAATCAAAATACTTCATTCATCCCAGATCTGACAAGATTTATCAAGATGTGAAGAAGCTATACTGGTGGCCTAACATGAAGGCTGACATCGCCTTGTATGTCAGTCAGTGCTTGATTTGCTCGAAGGTGAAAGCCGAGAGCCAGAAACCATCAGGGTTATTAATACAACCCAAACTACCCTTTTGGAAGTGGGAACGAATCACGATGGACTTCATCACCAAATTACCAAGAACAACTAGTGGCTGCGACACTATCTGGATAATTGTTGATCGTCTCAAAAAATTCGCTCATTTCCTCGCTATCAACGAGAGCGATGGAGTGGACAAACTCGCCCGTCTATACATGAAGGAAATTGTTTCTCGGCATGGAGTGCCAATATCCATAATCTCCGATCGAGACAGTCGTTTCATGCCAAATTTTTAGAAATCACTTCAGACGGCCTTGGGGACAAACCTGGTTATGAGCACTGCGTACCATCCCCAAACAGACGGCCACAGTGAGAGAACCTGATAATGCTCCTTTTATACATATTTCTATGCGCGTTATCGATGCTTTTATGCTTATATATTGATGATTTATATGAACTTTCCATACTTAATATATTAAATATGCTATTGTAGGTTCATGGTACGTGTCGTGGAAGAATCGGAAAAAAACACGAAGATATGAAACTTAAACGAAGAAACAAATTCTAGTTAAAGATCTCCCGACATCTATCCACTGTTTTGGCCATAAGTTGAGGATACGAACTCCGATTTAGTTGATTCAAGTGGCCACGGGAAAGCTAAGAGATAGACCTACAACTTTGATTTTTGGGTCGAAGGCTGAAAACCCCAGTAACCGGTAACCGCCGTACATCTGTTCTGTCCAGAATCAGCATGCATATTTATGGCTCTCATTAACTCCTATCCGATCATATACCCCTTGGCTTGGTCCCTAAGTGTTAGAACACCTATAAATACCCCTAAAAATGCAAAGGAACATGTCATTATCATCTCTTATCAATTCTACCCAAGAATACCACTTGGAAGAGGAAATTTGTAAAAAAGGCTTGACAAACCTTTGATCAAACACCTTTGACACCACACCATCATCACCACCAACACAACCATGACTTCGAGTAGCCAAACACCATTTCCAGACCACATCACCGTGTTTCCAATACCTAAGAACATATACCTTTAGAGAATCAACCATAATGCTCTCAAATACTCCATATAAAACCCATTTCCAAATGCCCATGTTCGTCCACTCTTGGCCATTAGTTGCTGATTTTCAGAAGTTAAATGACATATCTTTGGTTAGTTCAGAAGCTCTTGGTGTTGGTACAATAGGAAATCATTGAGTTGGAGTATTGGTTCTTGGATACTAGTTGGTATTGGTTTCGAATTGTTCGTTTGTAAACTCTTGCCATTGCGAATTATTGGTAACTTTCGGATTTATATTTATGATATATTATTCTGAGTTTACTGATTATTTTATGCTTGTTATGCTCTCCTGCATGGAGTAGTCGTTTATGTTTGTTTGGGCATTTTGATCCATGATAAGGAGTGTTCGGAATTGTGGTTATCTTGTGATTTATGAAATGGTTACACATGATTTACCAAGTGTATAGGTCGAAAGGACATTAGTAAACCCACGTGTTATCATTTCAAATATTTATATATATTGGTTTAATAACGTCTATAGGTCGAAAGGATTCGTTGTTAATTGATATATAAACTCTTGTTACGTCTATGGGTCGAAAGGATTTGTAGCTTGAGTTATCTTGACTTCTAATGTGATAAACACTCTCTTAAGCACTCCATATCTATGTGATCATTGCCTAAGCAAACTGTTAGGAATATAAATATTCATGTGAAGACTCGGTCATCCCGAGTATCTGTTAGCATTAACTAGCCTGTAGAACTATTAGTATTATTATTATTATTAGCTTAGTTACCATTAGTATTTGTGGAGTGGGTCGGGTCTTTACCCACTGTCAGCTCACTTTACAGCCCACTCAGGGCACATATGTTAGTAAGTATAAATACCCCTCTCCCCCTAGGGAGAGGGTTGGAACTCCTCATTCACTTAATCTAATACATATCACTTTCTCTCTCTAGTTCCCAACTTCTCTTTCACTCTCTATATCCATTCGGCCAAATCACATCTTATGTTTGTTTAAGTGTTATGAATATGCTACAATTGGTATCAAGAGCCATGGTTAGGTTCGAGGGATTGCATATTCACGAATTTGTGGTGTGATTTTGGCATTTTTGGTTGGTTTTGTGTCGACTTGAAAAAAGGACACAAATCACGATTTAAGCTTTGTTTGTGGTTTAATTCGTTAAAAACTTGTACTTTTGTGTTCTTGCATCTTTCTTGACAACATACAGTCGTGTGGTGTTAGTTATTGGAAGATCTGAAGATTTTTCTTGACTGCGGTTTGTGTTTCGGTAGTACATTCTTCACTGCGGTTTGTCTCTCGATAGTACGTTCTTGATTGCGGTTTGTGTTTTTTTTTTGGGTAAGAACTTGTTGCGGTTTGACCTGTTTTGGGATTGCGGTTTGGATTTTAACTAAAACGGGAAAAAAGACAAAAAGGATTGACAGTGACGTCTTGTCCTGTAGCTGCTGCGGTTTGTCATTTCTTGTCTTTTGCGGTTTTTCGTTTTGCACTGCGGTTTGAGGTGTTGCGGTTTGACTTATTGCGGTTTAACCATATTGCGGTTTGACTTCTTGCGGTTTGACCAAGGTGTTGCGGTTTGACTCTTTGCAGTTTAGGGCTTTGCGGTTTGACTCTCTGCGGTTTGTGGTACTCTGCGGTTTGAGTTTTCTGCGGTTTGTGATATTCTGTGGTTTGTGTCTTCTGTGGTTTGACCAAGTTGCGTTTTGAGCTTTCTGCGTTTTGACCAAAGTTGACTTTTTACGTCAAAATTTCAAACGGCCATAACTTTTGAACCGTAACTCCGTTTTCAGCGAATTACCTGTCAAAACGATCGTGAGACTAAGGAGAAGGACACGTTGAATGAATTATTCATTCAACCCAACTTTCGAAGCCTGAAATTGCTCCAAAATGAATTTATGGAGGTTTTAAGTTTCCAGACCAAAATTTCACCGTAACAACTAGGGGTGAGCATCGGACCGGACCGGACCGAGGACCGAATTAGCCAAAATGCCAAGACCGAGGACCGGACCAAATGTGGTAGGTCCGGTCCGGTCTCGGTCAGTCCTTCGGTCGGTCCGGTCCGTTCGGGTCGTTTGCTCAGCCCTAGTAACAACTTGCATCAACAAAACCAAATCATTACTAAACAACAGATCACCAAGTCTACCAAACCTTCATCATAACACATAATCATTGTCGTCTCACGGTTTATTCTAGAATTTTGTAAAATCCCGCGAAAGAATCTACTTCTCGGTTTAAATCATAGAATTGTAAAATCCCGTGCACGTTTACATCATGTCTACTACTTCAGATTCTTTCATATCTGAGGTACTCAAGTTGTACGAAACGTACGATAAACATAAGACCTCCAATCCTGTACAACAAATAAACGTGTTTGATTCTGCTATTGCTAATATGGAATCTTTGTGCTCGAATTCGCAAGAGAGAGTGTTGCATCAGCCACAAAAATTGCACGATGATGCAAACGAAAGTTGCATAGAATGCTTTCGACTACTTCATTCACATCTCAAGGTTCTATCAGAAAGACCTGGATCCATGGGAGGATTCGAACGAGCATTTGCATCGCTCTTTGGTCAAGATGTTCAGACTTTCATATGCACTGTGTTCCTGAACTTAGATCAACTAGAACAACAACTTGACAAAGAAGAATTTCATGAAACTGGATCCATGGCTGCTCTTCGGGTGATCAACAAACAACTTCAATTGTTCATCAATTCACAATACACTTGGTATTATGACAGGCAAATGATAGAAAAGTGTTTTACTAATTACACTGGAATTGAAGTTAACATGTTCAGAGAAACATTACTCCAACACATGGATAATGTTAAGAAGTACATTGAGGAAAGAGCACAACACAAACTAATGTATGACATCAAGATGAATGAAAGTCGGATGCAATCAAGAGAGATTAAGGTTGATTCAAGTAAAGCACTGGGTGCTAGTTCAGTTGTCACAGAATGCAGTGGGACAAAGTCAGATAAGCATGATACAAGCAGCAGTTATGTGACTCATATCACACATGGTGTGGATGCTGATATCAGACCAGTAAATGACCAAGTGCCATTTGCTGAGGTACATTTAACTGTTCAACATAATGTCCTTGCTAGTGAACAACAACATACTGATCAATCTGAACCTGTTTATGACACATATCTGTTGGAAAAGGCTGATAGCAATACCATTCCTGATTTAACAAATATTAGTCATAAGGGGGGAGAAATTGACCAGGATGTTGAACATGATCAAGTTATAAGTCATTTGGTTAAGGCTGAGCTTTTCAAAATAAATGATATGGTTGAAAAACAAGTTTATAATGAACTTTCAAACATATTATTACAACTTGAAAAACATTATATTTCACTTAAAATATCAATACAACAAAAGGAAGAAAGTCTACAAACTAACAAACCATGTAATAATCCGGAATTTCCTGAATTTCGTGAATTTTTTGAGATAAACGATTCAAAAGCTCACCTACAAGCCAAAAACTTAACGATCAACAATTTGAAAACTCGAATTAATATGCATGAGAAAAGTAATGAAGCCAAGGTTAAACATGACATTGATGCAATTGAAACAAGAAACATCGAATTGGAACTTAAAGTGGCTAAATTACTTAAGGAATATGATGCTTTGAAAAAACATTACAGAGACCTGTATGATTCTATCAAAGAAACAAGAACTAAGACTGCAGAACAAACAACTTATTTGATTGCAAAAAATGATGAATTCAAAGCTCAACTTCAGGAAAAGGGTTTTACAATTGCAGCGTTGAAAAATGAGTTAAGAAAATTGACAGGAAATAGTGTGAACACTAAGTTTATAAAACCATCAATCTTGGGGAAACCACCACTTAGAAACCAATCAGTTGTTAGACAACCGACTGTATTTAGATCTGAACGACCAAAATCCTTAAAACCACGGTTTGCCTTCCAAGTTGATTCGAAACAAGTTTTATCAAAACCAGTCACTTCACAGTCTAGACCTAAGGAAAAGGAATATACGCTTGCAAAACCTTATCATATGAGTGCCTCTAGCTCTTTTAGGATTAGTTCAAAGCGTGTGTCATTTGTGACAGCAAAGGAACATGTTAGACATAAAACAGTGTTCAGAATCCCAACCTAGAGGATGCTAAGAAAAACACACATGAAAAGACTAGGAATTTGCCTGTTACTAAGAGTAGTTGCATATCGATTAATGCGATTCCTGTAGCAGATCACTCTAAGAATTCTAAATCTTTCTCTGAATCCAAACACTTTGTCTGCTCTACTTGTCAGAAATGTGTTTTTAAGGCAAATCATGATAATTGTGTAACAAAATTCCTGAAGGAAGTGAATGCTCGTGCTAAGGTTCAATCCTCTAAGACTAGAAACAACAACAAGCCCGTAGAACCAAAGAGTTATATTCAGAAACCTGGTAGGCAGATTGCTATAGGACAAAGGTTTTCTCCCAAAAAGTCTTTCACTGTGCATGAGTAACCAAACATTCCTAGATCTTGTCTTAGGTGGATATCGACGGGTAGAATTTTTAAGATAGCTGGTCTTAGATGGATACCTATTAGAAAGATGTTCACTGAGTGCAAAACCAAGGTTGACAGTGAAACCCCAAATGGTCTAGATGCTGATATCACTAACCCATATAAATGCGAACAAACTCTTAATGTCAGTGCAGGTAGTCTTCACTTAAGTGCAGGTACATCGTTCACTCATATTAATGAAAGACTCAGGGTTTGGGTGCCGAAAAGACTGATATCTCATGAATTAGGGGTTCAAGCAATTCAAGCTTGATGAACATCAATGAAAATGACGTATGCTCACATCAGTTCAGGCCTCGTTCTTCAACGACTATGACGTTTGAACACATCAGTTCAGGCCTCGATCTTCAACGACAAATGACGTTTGAACACTGCAGTTCAAGCCTCGAGCCTCAATGTCAACATAATGGCATCTACTGAAAACACTCTAGGCCCCCTTTCTCAAAGAAAAGAAAAGTGTACGCTTGAGTGCGCTTTATCTTCGAAAGAAGAGAAATCTTCTTGTTTCTGACCATTCTCGTCAACAAGCTTCATGTTCTTCCCATGCTCATTCAGTCACCAAAGTGGATCAACGTACATTGGAGTATATTCTTATTCACTCATTCAATAAAAAATGGCACTCATATGCAATTTTTGAGGGGGAGAAGTGTGAATAAACAACATGTCAGTTATCAGGTGGATCTACTTACCGTTGATAGTGTTCTTATTCACTCGTTTAATCAAAAATTGCAGTTGGCAGTCATATGCAATTTTTGAGGGGGAGAAGGGTGAATAAACTACGTGTTGATTGATGATTGAGAAATAGTCATACGGCTCCTGAATATATCAGTTCAGGAGCCGTGCAAACCAAGTTCCTCCAACACCAAATGTTCTACTAACAACGGATGACTGGGATTTATTAGTTCAGACGATGTTTGATGAATACTTCCAACCTCAAACGAATGTTGATCATCCAGTTCCTGATGCTCCTGCTCCGGTTCCTGCTGACTCAACTGGTTCACCTTCTTCAATCTCCATTGATCAAGATGCACCATCTAGAAGTACAACTCAAACTACTCAAGAAACCAAATCTCCAGGTATTCCTCAAGGTGATGATAATGACTCTCAAGATATTAAAGTTGCACACATGAATAATAATCCGTTCTTTGGTAGTCCTTTCCCAAACCAGGTTCTGAAGAATCTCCTTCATCACGGATTGTTGTTCCTTCCAATGTGCACTCTATAAATCAACCACAAGAACATAAAGGAAAATGTCAGCTAGAACGTCAAAACGGCAAAGAGTTTGGACATGGAATGTCAACTGATCATGGAGTTTATTTGGCATCCATTATTTGAGATTGAAGTGGATTTCATAAAGGCGTGATCTTATTTTAACTTGAAGTCGGGGTTGGTTGGATGCATGACTTTCAATGATAACTTGCTTGTGCTTAAAATTTATGATTGGGACTTGGATTATCTTGTTATACCCGATGAAAGGAGTTACAATGAAGTTCTCATGGGTTATAGCTATCACTTCAAGGAGTTACATTGTAGTGCTCAGTGTCATACGCAGATGCAGATGTGGATAGTCTCAAGAGGTGTTGTACTTCCTTCGGCTCTTAGTTGAGTGTATAAGGGTACTTAGGGATTTTCTTCTGCATCGTTCTTCAATCAACAACAGTGCAAGCTTAAGTAACAAATTTGGGGAATTCTTCATCAGTTTCAAGTTTGGTATATCGGATTTACTTCAACAAGTGGTCACAGCAATAGCCGACAGAACATAAGGGTTGATAAAGATAGTCAGAGAGCGTTTCGGTAGCTGTTGATTCTCACAGGATACATTTGAGCCAAGTTTGTTCTTCTCACAAGATTTCGAGTATATGTGCGTAAAATGTGTTGTTGATTATGAAGTAACAAAACCAGTAATGGGGAAGGAGACATACATCTAAACACACAACGACTACACGTGATGAACTTTATACTTCTTCGTAATTGAAGTTATCCCGGGAAGACAAATGTCATAACCGCAGAGAAAATCAGTGTTTTAACTCGTGGCTTTTGGTGTATTATTCCAACTACGTGGGGGAAGAGATGTAAGAAACAGTTTCTGATGATTAAAGAGGTACACAATTGTATGATGATTCCTCTGGTTAGTCGGTATCCTACAGAAGGAAATGTGTTCATCCGGGTCTTAATTGATCTTGATGTTATGTTTTCGACTTCATTAATGAGATTGAGTGTGTACTTCGGGTTTCGTTTGTGTTTCATACAATGAGACTGATTGCATCACTTCAACTACTTGGGGGAAGTGGTCTCTGGATATTTTCGGTATGCATTCCTTCAGATTTCAGCGGGAAGTAATGTGAGAAGAATTATTCAAGTGTAAGATGATTCACTGCTGATCTATTTGATGATCCCCCGAACGGAGAATCACGATGATTATTCTTAATAGGAGCAGCAATATTTGATGTGGTTTGCTACGGATTCCGCTGTACACTCACCTTATGTAAGCTTGAAAGAGAGCTTTGAATCTGCTCAAAAACAAGATTGTCGGTTTAGGGGGAAGCTATCAAAGCTTCACATTGAGAAGGCTCAAGTTCAGACGATTATTCAGGAGCCTCGAAAGCTTTGGTGGTGAAAGTTTAAGAGATGTTGACTATTGACTTCTACAACGTACAGAACGATATCCTTATTTCGGTATTCATGTCAACATTCTTCTTAAATTGAATAATATATTTTGTACATATCTTAAACTAAACTGTAAATAGAAAAATATAAAACCAAAATGTAAATAGAAAATTATAAAACCAAGAAAAACCATAAAAATCAGAAAAATAGAAAATACCAAAAATAGTTTTTCAAGGCATGTCTTCTGGTATCGATAACATTTATGGTCCTAGAAATGTCATTCAATAATGACACGGGTCTTTAAATAAAGTTCGAGCAGAAGTTCAAAAAGTTTTCAAAAACATGTCTCAATGGCTTGCTATTACTTTAGATAGCAACCCGCGCTTCAAAATGGGGAAAGCACGTCGCCAAAAAGATGGTTGTTCCTCCCACTAGGTGATGTTCACCCGGGCATGGATTACTTTATATCCATGTTTTCCCGATTTGATGTACGTTTCAGTGCATCATTTCTTGTAAAGGAAGAGAAATCTTCTTTGTATGCAAATAATTTTCCTTCTATGATTCTTCTGAAAATTATTTGTGAGACACATGGTGGTAACATGTTGGTTGAAATTCTTTCAGACTTGGATTGTGCATAAAATTTGTCACTCAATCAATGACTACAACTCTTTAACTAGAATACGGGTCATTGATTAAGGGGGAGAGTGATTTCAAATTTTATATCATCAATCGGGTTTCTTGGTTATCTCATAATTGTTAGAAAAGGTTTTGTAGTTAATGGGGTATTAGCTGAAGAGGATCTTACTAAGCTTTATCTCAAATGGTCACATGTGTTAGTTGTTAGAAAGATTAGGGCATTATGTGCAATTTGCTTATAGTATCCTAGCTTTATGTAACTATAAGGTTCATTTGTGTCACTTTGGAATCCTCGTTTAATCCCCTAAATACTTTAAAAACTCAAAATCTAAAAGAAGTTAGAAAACCCATTGTGTTTGATGTTCTTGAATACTCCACAGGCATTTGCATGATTTGATTGAATGAGTTTCGAATGTTGATTGACTTTTGTTAGTCGATAGCTGTTTAATTGTTGTTGACGTATTGCTTGTGCACTCAGAATATGCTTAGGTATGTAGCTATAGTGTTAGAATCATGTCCCTAAGATCCTGAGTTAAAAGTTGAAATATGTGTGAATTGCCATGTTCATGATTACTGATTGCTCTTCATGCTAGATAGCGGTTTGAGTTATTTCCTGACTGTGGTTTAATTATGAGATGAATATGGTATTATGAGTTGGCAAGCTGCTACGTGGTAGCTATTAATGAAAAGTGAATCTGTATGTATGTATATCTGTGTTGATATTCTTATGCAGATTCCATGGCCAATATGAATGTACCAGTTCCCGCTCTAACCACTTGATTAGATGTTCAAACTCTATTGACTGGCTCTGAATTCACCACAACAACAACATCGGCAGCAACAACAACAACAACACCTTCACCACCACCACCTTCACTTCAACAAAGCTTCACTAATTCTGATCTCGCCTAGTGCGGGTCTACAATACTTGTGAAGTTTTTCTTGGTGGATGGATAATTGATGTTGACTACTGACTCCCTCTGAGAAGCAGATGATCACATCGTCTGCGCAAAAAGGTCAATATCACTTGTGTCATAATAGTAACTTTGTGCATAATAAGCAGTGAATCTCCCTCTTAGATTAAGGGGGAGCATAGTATGTTCCATCATCAGAATATAGTAAACCTGACTACATTTTCTCCCACATTTTCTAACTTATTTAAATCAATTGGGATCACAAATCTCAAAAGGTTTGAAATTTTTGATCGGGGGAGAGAATGTGATTTAAATATGAAACCTAATGAAAATGTGATTACTTGGACTTAAGTGTAAGCTCTCCCATATGTGCTAAACTCTTTCGTATATCGATGCACATATTGAGGGGGAGCAAATGGTGTGTAATAGCAAAATGGATCTAGCATCTTATGTGAGCACGACTCAGACTTCACCAATGAATTGACGAAACATAAACTATCATTAATCAAAAGGATGCGTCCTGGCCGGGTAATAATTTCAAGCTGGTCTAACCAGTGATGTAAGCGTATCTCGAAGAGGACGTATCTGAGTAGAGTATACCGTTTCGAGAAACCTTCTGTGAATTTTATAACACCCCCATTTTCGGAACGCAACGGAATACAACATGGGGTGTTATCTATTAGTCACATAGTACAAGTCATAGGAAACATAAAAATAATTAAAGATGTTTTTTAAACAAAATTCACATTTGATATAATCAGAGTTTAACAAAGTTAGGTCCCAAAAGTTTTACACAAGTGTTTGAAAGCAACATAAGTTTAAACATAACATGAGTTTAAAAGTTTAAGTTTCATCAAATGTGATTTTAAAACGTGGGCCATCATTTTCGATATCCATATCCTTGCACCGCCCATCCAAGCATTAATACATTACGGACCTGGGATAAAACATGCTAAAACGGTCAACATAAAGTTGAGTGAATTCATAGAGTTTAATAAGTAATAAGTTGAATACAAGTATCATTCATAAATTGACATGTAACGAATACAAGTCGGGAAATAAGATTATAGCATCGAGCTCATGAAACCGAACCTTGACCTAGTTTTAATAATGCCCCATAAGAGGTAGTTTGCCAACTACCACGAATTCTCAATATTATGCTACCCGTTAAATAATGAGAGCGACTTAAATGGCAAAAGCTACTCAATAACTATAATCGTGTAATCGGGTCAAGCATACCAAAAGCTACTTGTATTCAGTTTTAAAAAAAAACTAGCATGTATCCCCCTCGCGAGGTTTATAAAGCATTAAAATGAGTAAAGGCGAGGCTATGAACTCACCGAAATCAAAAGTGAACAATCAAGTGAAGAATGAAGAAATAATCCGCAAGAACTCTACGAGCAACCTAGAATATATACGTGTGTCTTAGCTTTTATGAATAATGATACAATCATTATTATATGCTATATAAATTACGATCTCAATTATGCTTGGTACACAAAGTTTAAATAAGCATCAAGATTTAATTTGGTATTTAAAAATGACTCACAAGTATAAATTTTACTTTTCTTACAGAATTTCATGTTTCTAGTCCCTTTTTATTCCTAAGTCCAAAATAAGTACTAAGGTCCAATTTAACTCTAAGGGTTCAATTTAGTCAAAGGGGTCAATTCTTAGTCAAAAGGATCAGATTATGACTAAAGGTCCAAATTATATTAGGTGGTTCAAAATAGAACTTAGGCGTCCAAATTCATAAGTTATTAACCTTTTCATAACTTTTAACTCAAATTCTGATGGAATTTTGATAACTTAACCACTTTTAAAAATTCATATCTCTCAAACCGTAAGTCAAAAAATTATGTTCTTTATATCCCCGGAAAGGTATTCGACCATACTAACAATATTTGTGGGGCCCACTAATTTATAAGTTTCGTAACAGTAGTGAATTTATTATTTTTCCCCTTACTACCCAGTTATGAAATCACTAATATCACAATAGTCCCTCGAAAAATACAATATCTTGATTTTTACAAGCCCGATTAATCTCATTCTTGTGGTCACGTTTAAGTTGAAATGTTATCTACAAGTTTTATGTTTTGAGCAACAAGTGGTCATGTACAAAAAAATGACTTATATAGGTTTCAAATCTGTTACTCAGAACAAGACATGTTTCACGAAAACATTTTTAGTTTAATCATCGGGTGTCGTCACGGGAATCACCACACATGGAAATGACCAAAAGACTTAGATCTACAACTTCATATTTTTAGTTTAGGTCCATGGTCTACTGTTTCATCCAGTTAATTACGTTTTTACCCCTAATCAGAATAGTGTTGTCAGAATAAGTCCTTTTTAGTGTTTTCTTGTAATTTTTAACATGTACCAAGCATATTTAAGCATCTATAACTTATGAGGCATATATAACACATCAAGTGACATGTATATACAGTAGAGAAATGAAAAGATGAAGGTTGGTTCCTTACAAGGATTTTATAGATGAGAAGCAAGTGATTAAAAACAAGAACACTAGTCTAAGAATCACCAATCCAGAGACCCAATGCCTAAGTCCTTCACCCAACCTTTGAAGCCAATATTTACCCTTGATAAACCCTAAGATTTACAGCCCTTGAAAACCATGGAATAACTTCTAAATGATTTTGAGGAAGGCTTCAAGAAAACTTCAATAGAACCTTCAAAACTTTGATTCAAGACACCACCTTTTGTGAGCACCTTCAAGAAGATGCTGTGGAGATGATTTTGGGATAAAAATCAAGATGATATGAGTGTGTTTTTGTGTATATTTTCGGCAGCAAGGATGAGGGGAGGAAGGAGAAATGGATGGTTTTTGAATTAGAGTGAGATTTGCATGGAGGAGTGGAATGATTATGTTTCTTGGAAATGAGGAGTATGAAGAGTGTGAATATGGGTAATGGGGGTGAATGGTGGCCGGCCTAGGGCTTTAAAAGGAGTGGATATATTTTATTATTCCATAAAAATACATTATATACATGTTTTATACAAGTATCATAAGTCACGGAGTGAGTTTGAAGGCCAACGGGGCTAAACCGGTAATGTTTTATGCATAGTTTGTGAAAATAAATGTCACGTAGATAATATTTTCATAAAAATGTCACGTTTAACTTAAAATGACCCAAAATGATGTTTCATATATTTCCCGAGCCTTTCGGAGTGTTATTATGTCTTTAAAGCTTAAACCACGAGCCGAAAACGCGAATTACGCAGTACCGGGTGACTTGAAAACGTAAATTTTAGGAGAATGTTATAAAAATATTATGAAGTGTTAAAATGACTAATTTTAATATTTCATGGGAGACTTGGGTTTACCGGAGTGTTAAAACGGAATTAAAAATCAAAAACGCAGACTGAAAATGCAAGTTGATACCAAAATTTGACAAAATCGTGAAACGAAACATAAAATGTGAGATATAAAAGTTTTGAATATTAGGAGTATATGATGGAATATTAAATCACTTATGACATAAAAACGGATAGGAATCCTAAACACGGTTCGTGAATAGCTAGAAACGCGAAAGTCGCTAAATCGGGGAAAAGTAAAAATGAAATTTTTACTCAAGTGAAAATAGAAATAGAATATGTATTAGATATTGGCCTTGAAATTACGAAATGTGACAGTACGTACCCTTTAAGAGAGCGACGTCCCGGCGCTCAATTCGTCTTAATCGCCGTATGGTTTACTTGTGAAGAGATGAGGTTATAAACAAGTCATCGTCGAGGTTTCCAACGAAAGTTGAATGATGAAAAGCCAAAGCATGAATTATGTTCGATGAACAAGAGTGAATGGATTGAAGAATTCTAACAAGTCCTCAATTATTGGAATCGGATAATTGTACATTACTATTAGCTTATCAAGCTCGCGGCGGTCGATACAAATTCGGAAAAATCCACCTAACAAATTATGAGTCGAGATGAGTTCATAGCCCAAAGAATGATTCGTACGCATGCTATGGCGGATACACATAAGCCCACTCATTTATAATTCTTCACTTACATAAAGAGGCGTCCCAATCCATGTAAGTAAGGATTTATAAACTTATGGTTCGGCGGTTTATAATTTTCTTATTCAAATGAAGAGGCGTCCCAATCCATTTCAATAAGATGATTATAAATCATCTTACTTATGTATTGCCGACACAACACAATAAAAACAACACCAAATGCTATTCTTCAAAATCATAAGAAGTAACGAGAAAAGAATGAGACGTTAGTCAATCACGTTTCAAAGGTAAGTGTCAAAAGACAGCACGATCCGAGGTAACAAATTTGAAGTCATACTCCCATCAACTGGAAGAGTTCAAAACGATTGATTACGAAGCAATATATACGATCTTGAAATGTAGTGAAAGGATAGCTTGTAAAATAATAATAAAATTGTTTACAAAATGATAGTGAAATAGCAAGTGCAACGGACAGAAGTTGTCGCAACATGTTGATACAAAATAGTAGATAATTATGGGTTGAATAAATCTCACCACTTGGAGTAAAAATGTTATAAGATGATAGGTTAAAGTTGCGTTCAATTTAATTAATTTGTTTCTAGGTGATGGGTTACGAGGTGATGTAGTGTTCCAAAAGTTTAGGACAATTATTCAAATTCATTTTCGGAGGTGGATAGTTAGATAATCAAGGGGAATCGATAGACTGACATGGGTTTTATGTTAAACAATGATGTGTAAGGTCATGAAAAGTTTTTAAATTATCACTCACAATGTTTTGAAAATAAATGAGACTGTTGTGCCACCCACAATGCCTGAGAAAGTTTAAGGGGATCATAAAAATAAATAAGTATGTATAATAGTTTAGTAATTTTGGTTAAATAGGTACATAACTAGGAGGAGTAGGGTTTGGCATAATACCCTGAAGATTGAGTATATAAATAATAAGAATCGGTAAAACATTTATAACGATAAGTAGTCGAGAGAAAACAAAGTGCATATGAATAATCTTTATAAACATAGTATCAATAGTGGTGTTTCGGAAAGTAAGCAAAAATGCTCAGAAAACATGAGTTCATGGGGAGTATGACAACCAATAGAAATTGATAAACTGCAACATGTTTTGATGTTATATGAAATGATATTACATACGGTTATGAAAGAGTTTAGAGACCATTGTAATCGCAAACAATGCATGAGAAATAAGAGAGACCATTGTAATCACCTACAATGTCTGATAAATAAGAGAGACCATTGTAATCACATACAATGTCTGATAAATAAGAGAGACCATTGTAATCACTTACAATGTCTGATAAATAAGAGAGACCGTTGTAATCACATACAAGGTCTGATAATAAGAGAGACCATTGTAATCGCATACAATGTCTGACAAATAAGAGAGACCACTGTAATAACATACAATGTCTGATAAATAAGAGAGACCACTGTAATAACATACAATGTATGATAAATAAGAGAGACCATTGTAATCGCATACAATGTCTGATAAATAAGAGAGACCACTGTAATAACATACAATGTCTGATAAATAAGAGAGACCACTGTAATAACATACAATGTCTGATAAATAAGAGAGACCATTGTAATCACATACAATGTCTATAAGATTTTAGTATTCCCATGGAGAAACTTCAAAAAAAAAAATATATATATATATATATATATATTAGCGATGCTTTAGGAACAAGCAAGATAGTCGAACAACATTTGAAGTACATATAGTAATATTCATTATACATATATGTATAGCAAGGGTGCACTTGAAGATGTGTATAAATTTTTGGATGGAAATTTATAATGCTCATGGATAGAATAAAATACAACAAGGAAGTTTAGTGCACAAAAGCTTATATATATAAGAAGTGATACTTTCGCGGATTATCGGACGAGTTAAGAAATAATTATAGTGCTTCTATAATTATCCTTAGTATAATATAATAAAGATATATACTCAATGGAGTAATAGGAAATTTAGGAAGTAGGCGCGCACGGATATCGGACAAGATGATGGAACTCGTGACTTTTGAAAAATTAAAGGTTATAGTCTAGGTTTTTAAAAGAAAATGACCTAGTTCACTATAACTTATGCTCTGATACCAATCTATAACACCCCCATTTTCGGAACGCAGCGGAATACAACATGGGGTGTTATCTATTAGTCACATAGTACAAGTCATAGGAAACATCAAAATAATTAAAGATGTTTTTAAACAAAATTCACATTTGATATAATCAGAGTTTAATAAAGTTAGGTCCCAAAAGTTTTACATAAGTGTTTGAAAGCAACATAAGTTTAAACATAACATGAGTTTAAAAGTTTAAGTTTCATCGAATGTGATTTTAAAACATGGGCCATCATTGTTGATATCTATATCCTTGCACCACCCATCCAAGCATTAATACATTACAGACCTGGGATAAAACATGCTAAAACGGTCAACATAAAGTTGAGTGAATTCATAGAGTTTAATAAGTAATAAGTTGAATACAAGTATCATTCATAAATTGACATGTAACGAATACAAGTCGGGAAATAAGATTATAGCATCGAGCTCATGAAACCGAACCTTGAACAAGTTTTAATAATGCCCCATAAGAGGTAGTTTGCCAACTACCACGAATTCTCAATATTATGCTACCCGTTAAATAATGAGAGCGACTCATCCGGACAGGCTCGTCAAGCCAAATATGCATATTCATAATAATAGCGTTCCCCCATGGAATTAACGGTTCATGAAATTAGGGACTTAAATGGCAAAAACTACTCAATAATTATAATCGTGTAATCGGGTCAAGCATACCAAAAGCTACTTGTATTCAGTTTAAAAAAAAACTAGCATGTATCCCCCTCGCGAGGTTTATAAAGCATTAAAATGAGTAAAGGCGAGGCTATGAACTCACCGAAATCAAAAGTGGACAATCAAGTGAAGAATGAAGAAATAATCCGCAAGAACTCTACGAGCAACCTAGAATATATACGTGTGTCTTAGCTTTTATGAATAATGATACAATCAGTATTATATGCTATATAAATTACGATCTCAATTATGCTTGGTACACAAAGTTTAAACAAGCATCAAGATTTAATTTGGTATTTAAAAATGACTCACAAGTATAAATTTTACTTTTCTTACAGAATTTCATGTTTCTAGTCCCTTTTTATTCCTAAGTCCATAATAAGTACTAAGGTCCAATCTAAGTCTAAGGGTTCAATTTAGTCAAAGGGGTCAATTCTTAGTCAAAAGGTTCAGATTATGACTAAAGGTCCAAATTATATTAGGTGGTTCAAAATGAAACTTAGGGGTCCAAATTCATAAGTTATTAACCTTTTCATAACTTTTAACTCAAAATCTGATGGAATTTTTATAACTTAACCACTTTTAAAAATTCATATCTCTCAAACTGTAGGTCGAAAAATTATGTTCTTTATATCCCCGGAAAGGTATTCGACCATACTAACAATATTTGTGGGGCCCACTAATTTAGAAGTTTCGTAACAGTAGTGAATTTATTATTTTTCCCTTTACTACCCAGTTCTGAAATCACTAATATCACAATAGTCCCTCGAAAAATACAATATCTTGAGTTCTACAAGCCCAATTAATCTCATTCTTGTGGTCACGTTTAAGTTGTAATGTTATCTACAACTTTTAGGTTTTGAGAAACAGGTGTTCATGCACACAAAAAATGACTTATATAGGTTTCAAATCTGTTACTCAGAATACGACATGTTTCACGAAAACATTTTTAGTTTAATCATCGGGTGTCGTCACGGGAATCACCACACATGGAAATGACCACAAGACATAGATCTACAACTATATATTTTTTTTTTAGGTCCATGGTCTTCTGTTTCATCCAGTTAATTACGTTTTTACCCCTAATCAGAATAGTGTTTTCAGAATAAGTCCTTTTTAGTGTTTTCTTGTAATTTTTAACATGTACCAAGCATATTTAAGCATCAATAACTTATGAGGCATATATAAAACATCAAGTGACATGTATATACAGTAGAGAAATGAAAAGATGAAGGTTGGTTCCTTACAAGGATTTTATAGATGAGAAGCAAGTGATTAAAAACAAGAACACTAGTCTAAGAATCACCAATCAAGAGACCCAATGCCTAAGTCTTTCACCCAACCTTTGAATCCAATCTTTACCCTAGATAAACCCTAAGATTTACAGCCCTTGAAAACCATGGAAGAACTTCTAAATGATTTTGATGAAGGCTTCAAGAAAACTTCAATAGAACCTCCAAAACATTGATTCAAGACACCACCTTTTGTGAGCACCTTCAAGAATATATTGTGGAGATGATTTTGGGATAAAAATCAAGATGATATGAGTGTGTTTTTGTTTAGATTTTCGGCAGCAAGGATGAGGGGAGGACGGAGAAATGGATGGTTTTTGAATTAGAGTGAGATTTGCATGGAGGAGTGGAATGATTATGTTTCTTGGAAATGAGGAGTATGAAGAGTGTGAATATGGGTAATGGGGGGAATGGTGGCCGGCCTAGGGCTTTAAAAGGAGTGGATATATTTTATTATTTCATAAAAATACATTATATACATGTTTTATACAAGTATCATAAGTCATGGAGTGAGTTTGAAGGCCAACGGGGCTAAACCGGTAATGTTTTATGCATAGTTTTTGAAAATAAATGTCATGTAGATAATATTTTCATAAAAATGTCATGTTTAACTTAAAATGACCCAAATTGATGTTTCATATATTTCCCGAGCCTTTCGGAGTGTTAATATGTCTTTAAAGCTTAAACCGCGAGCCGAAAACGCGAATTACGCTGTACCGGGTGACTTGAAAACGTAAATTTTAGGAGAATGTTATAAAAATATTATGAAGTGTTAAAATGACTAATTTTAATATTTCATGGGAGACTTGGGTTTACCGGAGTGTTAAAACGGAATTAAAAATAAAAAACGTAGACTGAAAATGCAGGTTGATACCAAAATTTGACAAAATCGTGAAACGAAACATAAAATGTGAGATATAAAAGTTTTGAATATTAGGAGTATATGATGGAATATTAAATCACTTATGACATGAAAACGGATAGGAATCCTAAACACGGTTCGTGAATAGCTAGAAACGCGAAAGTCGCTAAATCAGGGAAAAGTAAAAATGAAATTTTTACTCAAGTGAAAATAGAAATAGAATATGTATTAGATATTGGCCTTGAAATTACGAAATGTCACAAATTTGACCAGGCCGGGTAATAATTTCATGCTAGTCCAACTAGTGATGTAAGCGTGTCTCGAATCCGTCATGTTCACTAAAAGTGGATCAATTCAAAAAGTGTAATCTCTACCCAACATGTGCAAATTTTAAATTAAAACATATGAGCACATGTTTAGGGGGAGCATTTGAAAAATATAAAACTCTCAAAGTGTTAGCAAAATGTGTTTCATAATCATAAACAGTTTGAGAGATTTTTCAAGGATTTGGTTAACGGCAAAATAAGATAGTCATGAATTTATAAGGTGGCTAAGGTTAGGAAAACCGTCCTATGATCCGCTAGAGCCGGAGGGATCTACCCAAGGACAATACCGAATAGTTAGTATTAGACAGTCCTTAGGTACGATTATGAAAAAAGGAGTAATATGAGAAAGGAGAAAGAAGGGGTTGAAGAATTAAAAAGAAAAGTAATGTGAAAGGGTGAAAAGAAATAGCCCTCTAATTATTCAACCTTAGGGCAGAAACCGGGTTCAATTCATATGCTACCGGTTGTTACTAAGGTGACTCCAGTATTGAAAACAAGACGTCATGGACCCAGTGACACCCTGCACTAAACCTTCTAAGCCACTCAAGTTCTCTTAAAAGGACTTGTTTCATTCTTACGGGGAACCCTGCATAATCTATCGACAGCTCATTACGAGTTATGTTGATATTGAAACAGGAGACACCGCTCCAGTCTCTGACTACCAAAATGCACTAATCGAGTCTAGAGCCACGAGATGCATCATAAGATCTCATAGGAACACGTGTTACTTCTACACTGGTTGTTCAACATCAAGGACACCAGTTGTAAACTTATAAGTCCTACGCAGATCTTAGCAATCTGCCAGAACATTTATGAGGGAATTTACAAATGTAATTCTCAGTGATTCAACGGAGATTCCTACTAGGGTCAACATCAAACAGCCCTAAAATCAGGTCACTTCGGTAATTCCTTGTGGATTACGCTTAGTGGTCGTGGCGGTTTCAAACAGTCTACAGTCGTGGAGTGAACTCCAGCGACTCACCTAATTGTTGATTTACTACGGTAGATCTTGTAAGCCCTCTGGGGGTTTTCGATTTAGGAACGGCCTTGGTAAGGATTAGAGAGAGTTTTCACACTATGCTATTAACAATCTCGAAGTCCGAACCTGTAAGTACCGGATGTTTTATTGCTAACTGTCGTATGCGGGAATTCCTGGCGGTTGTAGGTGATTGCAGAAAAGATGCCGATCCATCACTCCATGCTCACACTTCATCATCATAATCAAAGTAATCATGATGTCTAAAATACCTTCAACACTGCTTCCGCAACTCTGACGCTGAAAATCATGATCTAGAAAACTGTGAGCATGTCGACTCAAAGATCACAATATCACATGGAGACGATACTGCAAAAGGATGACTTCAAGAAGTATGTTGGATGATAACCTCAAAGAATCCTCAAAGATCATCCAATACAAAAGATCAGTCATCAAAAGTTCGCTACTGAACACACAAAGATCAAAGACTTTGAAGAATGAAGAACTACGAGCTAAGAAGACAAATACACATGATAAAATGCTAGAAGTCAAAATATTATTTCTGGGGTGACCTCCCTTAGGGGGAGATTGTTAGGAATATAAATATTCATGTGAAGAATCGGTAACCCCGAGTATCTGTTAGCATTAACTAGCTCGTAGAACTATTAGTATTATTATTATTATTAGCTTAGTACCATTAGTATTTGTGGAGTGGGTCGGGTCTGTACCCACTGTCAGCTCACTCTACAGCCCACTAGGGGCACATATGTTAGTAAGTATAAATACCCCTCTCCACCTAGCTTTGTTGAAGTAGATTCCGCATACTTAACAAAGTATATCAGCGTTTCAATATTAGTAGTTTTGGATTTATCCAAGGTTGCTAAACCCTTAGACAAGCTACAAGTTAGTTTGGTCAGAGTATATCGATCCAACAAGTGGTATCAGAGCTTGTGTGGAGACTCTGATTAAGCAGAAACCCTTAAAACCGATTTAACCACAAACCCTAAACAATGACGACTGAAGTTGCACCAATTCCATCCATCACCTCATTCAGAATTCCTATCATCAAGAAGGGAGAATATGATCTCTGGAGCATGAAGATGCGGCAGTACCTTGCTATTACAGACCATGCTCTATGGGATGTGATTGTCAATGGTAATGTTGTTCTTGATGAACCTGTAGCAGTTGAAGGACAACCTAAACCACCTCAACCAACCTTGCCAGCAGCTACAAAGAAAAATCAAGATAAGGCTCTCAACATACTGTTGTCTGCTATTCCTGATGGTCACCTACTAAAGTTCCATGATGCTAAGGATGCAAAGCAATTATGGGCTGCGATCAAGACAAGATTTGGAGGTAATGATGCTTCTAAGAAGATGCATAGAAACTTATTGAAACAGCAGTTTGAAACTTTCACTGTTGGTGAAAGAGAAGGTCTTGATGCTACCTATGACAGATTCCAAAATTTATTTAGTATGCTAGAGTTGTATGGAGCAGAGGTAACCATTGAAGATGAAAATTTGAAGTTCTTAAGGAGTTTGCCATCTGTCTGGCATGTGGTTGCTACCATGATTAGAGGACAACCTGGATTGGAATCTATGGACTTTGATGATCTCTACAACAATTTGAAGGTGTACGAGCAAGAGATGAATGGTCACAGTTCTCAGAAAACTCACAACATAGCTTTTGTGTCTTCTGAAAACAGAAGCAATACTTCTACTAAAAGTACTGCTTATCCTTCTCAAAGTACTGTTGGTGATACACAGCATGATTGCACAACCACTGTCACCCACACCCCATCACCAACAAACAACACCAACTCTGATGATGTTGTATGTTCCTTCTTTGCTCAACAAGCAACTCTACCTGTTACCTATCAAGAAGACTTGTTGCAGATTGAAGAAGATGCTTTAGAGGAGATTGACATAAGATGGCAAGTTGCCATGATCACTGCAAGGATCAAGAAGTTCATGAACAAGACAGGAAGGGGAATTGATTTCAAAGCCAAACAGGGTATAACTTTTGACAAATCCAAGATTGAATGCTTCAATTGTCAAAAGCTTGGACACTATGCAAGGGAATGCAAGTTTACAAAATATCAAGCAAACAGAATGATTGAACAACCCAAGGTTGAAAGAAAAGAGGTTCCTATTACTGAATCTCAACCAAAAGCTTTGGTGGCTCAAGAAAATCTAGCTGAGATTGACTGGAGCAGTGAATTTGATGATGAACCTGTAACCTATTCTATGGTTGCAATGGAAGACTTTGATTGGAGCACAACTTTTGATGAGGAACCAGGATATGCTGCTTTGGAATCAAGAGATGATCTTGGAAGCTTTGACTGGAGCATGGAGAATGAAGATGAACCTGTTCAGATTGCTATGGTAGCTACTTCACCAAGTTCATCCTTTGTCTCTGAGGTATGCTCTAAGTGTAATGATGTGTATCAAAAGTTGCTTAAAGACTATGTGACTGAAAGAGATAATTGTAGAACAGCTAGGTCTGAGGTAGCTGGTTATCAATTAACTTTAGAGTCAATGGAAGCCAAAATATTAACACATGAAAATAATGAAATGGCTTGGGGAGAGAAATATGAGCAACAAGATTATCAATTAAAATTAAGTGAATGGAAGTTAGGATGTAAGGTGTCTGAATTTGAAAAGATTACTAAGGAAAGAGATGCTTTGTTAGAAAAACTTGCTAGTATAAAACAGACTGGTCTATCACATGTTCAATTTGTTGAAAAACAAAGAAGAATAAACAGTAGAGATGTACTAGGTTATGGTGTTGAGGATAGTAGTTCAGATGAGACCCCACCTAGTGATAAGGAAGAGATCTCACATAGTGATGATGAACTTACTAGCTCAGAAGAATACACATCTAGGAATGAGGAACCAATTAGTGAATCACCTCCTGAGTTTAAGAAAGATAAGGAGTACCACTCAGTTCCTCCACCCACTGGTAGGCTTCAACCACCTAGGACAGATGTTTCTTGTTATGGTGTAGACAACCTAGAGTTTAGGAAGAAGCTTACTGGTCAATCTAGTTCTGAGAAACCCAAGGATGATTTTCAAAGGGGTAATGATCAAAAGTTTCCTACAGTCTTTCAAAAACAAGCAGTACCTCCAAAATATTTTCAAAGTACTGATAGACATTCAGCAGTACCTCCAAGAGAAACTTTTCAAAATACTGCTAACTATAGGAAACCTTTTAATCATAGAAGAGGATTTGGGAATATAGAGCGAAAATTATGTTATGTATGCTATAGTCCTGATCATTTGATTAAGCACTGTGACTTTCACTCAGAATATTTAAGTCAGTTTCCAAAGAATAGACCTGCCAACCATAAGCCAAGGGAGACTAGACCAGTTTGGAATCACTCAAATAGGGTTAACCATAGTAATTTCTCAAAACACTATAGGTACCCTGATGCGTGGTTTTGCGACCTTACAACAGGTTTTACCTCTTGAGGGATCTCAAGAAGCTTGCAATCCCTACCAGGCAGTGTACCTGACCGATGTAGTATAGTGTAGTGGCAAGTACCGGGGGATTGATCGTTCTCTAGGGGAATAGTGTCGTTAGGATTGAAAAACTACTCTAATAGGTCTAAGGGTGAGCGAAGATTCTTTTTGGTATTTTTATGTTTTTTTATAAAAGCAAGTAAAATCTCGGGTTTGAAGGAGTGGGCGGAATTAGTTGCTAGTCAACTAACCCAAATAACTACAAATGCAAATAAAATAAAATAACTGAAAATAAAAAGGTTGTGGAACTTATATGGGGAGAAATGTGTTTACTTAGATGTCCTTACTCCCTAACTATCTTTTACCGGTTGATTAGTGTGTATTATTTGCGTGGATGACGGGTGTATTCCTTAATACCAATCGTGGGGTGGCGTACGTACTTCCCCAACTCTATAAGCTCCTACTTCACTCCTATGTCGAGCCGGCTAAGAAGCTCCTAACATGGGATCATTAGAATTCGCTCATGCATTAAATACAACCATAAAAACCTTAGTACGCATTGGTTCATGTTTCTTAAGACGTTCAAGCAAGTTACCGTATAGGAGGTTAGCCAGTTTTCTTAAGCCTAACATCGATAAACAATCATCCAATACAATTAATAACACACCAACAACCAATAATCAATAGTTAGGTTTCATTAGATCTAAGCAAACACAAGATAAATCTAGCCTAGCATGTTAAATAAAAGACAAGAACAAGATATAATCAAACAACACATAGACATATTGAATGATTAATTGATTACTTATCTTCAATTGAACATGGGAGATCCAAGGATATAAAACCCTTAAAAATGGCAGAAAAATCGTCTAGGGTTTCTCCTCACAAAGTTGCACACTAATGACTAAAAATTGCAAAACTATATATAGAATTTAGGGGCTGACGGCGTCACGTTGTAGGAGGTGACGCCGTCACCTCGCCGCGTCTAGGGTTCCCGGATGGTCTTCCTGACGCCGTCCCTCTTTAATCCTCCAAAATCCACTCTGGCGCGTCAAGGGTTGACGCCGTCACAATTGTGCTTGACGGCGTCTCTCTTTAACTTAAACCGTGACAGCCTTGATCACCTTAAAGGGTGACGCCGTCAGACTTCCTTTGTAAAACTTTCTGGCGCGTCACGTGTATTTGTCATACCCACCTCTTTTGCCAAGCCGTGACGCCGTCAGGAGCAATCCTTGACGCCGTCACGTGTACTTTTCCAGCAGCTTTGGAGACTTTGTCGTTTTCTTCACTTTTATGCTCCAAAAATGTCCAAAATGCTTCCTTTTCCAGATTTTTTCTCCAAAGTACCTAAAATGACAAAAGGAGCGATTTAGGGCAATATTTGATCAAATAAATACGATTTAGGGCTTAAATGACCCCCTAAAAGCGGTACACTTTTCGCTTCATCAAATACCCTTACACTTGAGATTTGCTTGTCCTCAAGCAAATGCGCTTTTATTCTAATCAAAATACAAGTTAGGGGTCATTTAACGCTAATATAAAAGTAATTACAACAAATAGTCGTTCCACTTTAATCATAATAAGCACGGAGATTACACACTAGCACCTCACAAGTAGTGTTTAGATACTCACATCTCTCAGGTGTCATAAAAGTATATCTCATAAATGAAAATGAATAATATCTCTCACTACCTGTCATAGCAAATAGATTACCATAGGCTTAGGAAAGGATCAAAAACCTCCTCCACTAGGCGTAAGCACCTAAGATAAACTATCAAAGAGGGCTTTTAAACGGGTTATAACGTTAGGTGTAGGGATATGATAAACACGGTTTTGTTGGATAAAGGATATTTTACTGGTGGCGAGTTAAAGATCTTGATTAATTACATGTACAAAATGGCGTTGCTAAGCCAAGACTAGACTCGACTTAAACTAATGAAAGAAATAACAAAAAGATAAAATAAACATAAAATGAAACGGGATGGTAGTCCGTATGTTTTTTTCTAAATTTTATTTTATTTATTTTTTTATTTTTTTATTTTTTTTTTGCATACTCTCTTGCCCTACCATCCAAAATAATAGATCACAGGGGCCTCGGTTCTCCCCTTACACTTGAACTTTTACATAACTTTACAATTAACTATTCTAATGACGCGAATTAAGATAATCAAAACACTTGGAGTACTTTTAAAATATTTAGCACGTATGGGGGTAATAATGTTGTTCTTCCCCATTACTCCATTGCACTAGTACTTTACCCATGAGTCCCAATCGTCCCAAAACAATATGTACAAGGATATGACTCGACTTAGCAACCATGTAATCAGTTAGATAATTAACTTGGGGTTTAAACAAATGTTGTCACAATAATGCACTAAAAATGAGTGCATACAAGGTAGGCTAAGGCGATTTGGGTGTACATTTAATTGGGGTGTAAACAAATTCTTTCTTTAAGTAAAATGCTTAAAGTTAGAAACGAAAAGATAGGCTCTGAGGGGTGTACAAGGGGTATCGTGTACTAAAAATGAGTACAACGCAAAGGGTGTGGGAGAATTACTTGACCAATGTAGCCAATGTAATTATAACAAAAACACAGGTGTAAAACAATGGGTTAATCCTAATGCCTCTTATCATGTAGTAAATCTAACTACACGAATGTAGTCTCACTTGTGGCCTCGGAATGGTCCTAATGCAAGTTCTAGAATCTAAGTGCTACCGGTACACACATCATAGCATAAATGCTTTTCCTATCAATTCTAGGGGCGAACCTCACATATTTGGGTGTGGAAAATTTTTTAGTGGTACGGTTTTGTGCTAGTCATATAACTCCTATCCGTGAGACGCTCATTAAGACCAAAGTTTCACTCCTATATGTTGTAAAAAAATTTAAATTTGGCACTAAAATTGTCTTAACAGGTATTTCACTCAGTTTTATTACACATCTACCATTAAACAAACGAAAAATCAAGCGTAATAGCATTCTCTAAGGTGTCGTACTTTACCCCCCCCCCCTTACACTTAAGATGAACATTGTCCCCAATGTTCAAATAACAAGATGTAAAAGTAAATAAGGTAAAAGAATGAAATCAAATACTCCCCTGATTCGCTCGGTGGATAAAGAGGTAACATGGTTAGATCTTCTTCCAAGGTAATGTTGAAACTTCAAGATTAAAGCAGCTCCAAAAGCTAGATTCCACATACATCTCCTTGTCCAAAATAACCTGTTAAACCTGAGAAAACAAACACGAAAACCTGCATAACATCGGCGAGATAAATCTATATAAGGATATAATGCTTGTGGAATGATTATTTTGCAGATTCCTGGAGTTTTTAAGTTAGAGATTTAATAAAGCATTTTATGATTCCGGAAGAAAAACAAAACTTTCAACAAAAAAAAAAAAAAATCCAGAAAACTGTTCCTGACGCCGTCAGATTGGGGTCTGACGCCGTCAGAAGTGATTTGACAGATTTTTCATGTTTAGTTTCCGGAAAATTTCTGGAAAAACTCAATCCTTATTTCCTGGAAATCCTGCAAAATATCATTATGACTCGATACAAGCATTTGACTCAAACAATTACTAATATGTATGTTAATTTAATATTTTTATGATTCATGTTCATTTGTTCTAATAAACCGATTTGGATTTCCCTTACACTTATCTTTTGCAAAATACCTTTATATGTAGTTAAGACGAAGTTAAAAACAAGATAAAGCATTTTCACAATTTAGTTTCGAACATGAATCAATAATAATAAAAATTAAACATACATACGGAAGCAAATAAAATCAAACAAACAAATAAATAAACACACAAAGAAAATAAAGCTTGGGTTGCCTCCCAAGAAGCGCTTGTTTTTGTTCGAGTCACGAGCCTGACTCTGCCCTTATTTAACGGATAAAGGAGAGGTTTTTTCTACACTTAGGATTAAGTGCGGGTGATAGTAGCGATACACACCATCTTGGTGGAAGTATGCCGCGTGAGGAAAGAGTGGTGGATGAATTATATACTCAAAGATGTGGGATCCAATCATCATAACCTTACTTAGTTCAATTGGGTCAATGGGTGAATTGAAGTTTTCTCCTAGAAAGGGATCATCTTCTATCAACTTCGAGAGACTCCTAGTTGGGAATCCATCTTGACCTAATAAACCCGGTTTAAACCCATAGTGTTTCTTGTGATTAATCATGAATGGGTGATGTAAGTATGAAAGGTTATGGTTCACTCCTATGTCAGCTTCCTCTCTACAAGGCTTAGAGTCTACTACCTTCAACGTAAAACTACCCGGACTATATGGTTTGATGGGTGGATCGGGACCTTTTTCAATTCCTAAATTCACATCTAAAGATGGAAGATTAGGTAACGGTCTTGGTTGAGGCTCCGGTTCATCCAAACTAGGAACTTCTATAGAACTAAGAGTAAGGTTGTGACTACAAGTATTCAAACCTATATCCTCTAGTTGTGTTTGGTTTAAAGGTTCTACCTCCATCGGGATTCCTAAAGTCTCTTTTACTTCTTCCGGGTAAGTCACGGGCGGTGTATATGCCTCAAATGATGGTGGGACTTGTGGGGTGTTTAGTGGGCTAATGTTACTTACCTCATCATTCCTTGTGTCAAGATCACCTATATCCCCATCATGTGTTTTAGTAGGA
Organism: Artemisia tridentata subsp. tridentata; assembly: GCA_021014915.2. NCBI lineage: Eukaryota > Viridiplantae > Streptophyta > Magnoliopsida > Asterales > Asteraceae > Artemisia > Artemisia tridentata. The sequence continues at coordinate 240,672,661 of CP139502.1, read as the reverse complement.
TCTAACCCAAACACATTCCTAAGTATCTCAAATCCTTCTCTAGCCATTTGAAATACTAAGTCCGATTCATAGTAATATTCAACTTGATTACTATGTTCCAATTGCCTAAAGGATTCCTCATGCGTGTCATATGTTTTGGTGAAATCTATCCCACTCATGCAACTAGGTAGTTCAACACTAACCATCTCACAATCTTGGTACAATTCAAGGTCCATGTTCTTAAAAACTAGGTCTTCTTGCTCATGGTACCTATAGTCGGATAAATCCTCCTCATTTGTTTCCTAAAGTTGTGATGTATATAAACCCATCAATTCATTCAACTTATGGTTCACGGTTAGGAAGCTTTCCTCAAATTTTTTCCAAAGGGTTTCACTAAAAGGAGTTGATCCTAACAATGATTGTTTAATAGAAGCCGCACATGCACATAATTCATCAAACCTATCAAACTTTACACCCATCTCCTCTTGTATATATCTAAGATCACTTAAAAATTCATTGGAACAACAGGAAGCAAATCTATCCGTGTAAAGTAATTGTTCCCCTATTGTTAATGATCTAAATGGAATTTCATCCGCCATGGTGACAAATGAAAATGGTTTTACAAACAAAGGATACAAAGAAAAAGATAGACTAAAGAAAACCTAGAAAAATAAAATAAAAATCTCACTAGAAAGGAATCTAGTGAGTAGACCTAATAAAATAAAAATTCAACCTAAACAATAACTATTCCCCGGCAACGGCGCCAACAACTTGATGCGTGGTTTTGCGACCTTACAACAGGTTTTACCTCTCGAGGGATCTCAAGAGGCTTGCAATCCCCACCAGGCAGTGTACCTGACCGATGTAGTATAGTGTAGTGGCAAGTACCAGGGGATTGATCGTTCTCTAGGGGAATAGTGTCGTTAGGATTGAAAAACTACTCTAATAGGTCTAAGGGTGAGGGAAGATTCTTTTTGGTATTTTTATGTTTTTTTTATAAAAGCAAGTAAAATCTCGGGTTTGAAGGAGTGGGCGGAATTAGTTGCTAGTCAACTAACCCAAATAACTACAAATGCAAATAAAATAAAATAACTGAAAATAAAAAGGTTGTGGAACTTATATGGGGAGAAATGTGTTTACTTAGATGTCCTTACTCCCTAACTATCTTTTACCGGTTGATTAGTGTGTATTAATTGCGTGGATGACGGGTGTATTCCTTAATACCAATCGTGGGGTGGCGTACGTACTTCCCCAACTCTATAAGCTCCTACTTCACTCCTATGTCGAGCCGGCTAAGAAGCTCCTAACATGGGATCATTAGAATTCGCTCATGCATTAAATACAACCATAAAAACCTTAGTACGCATTGGTTCATGTTTCTTAAGACGTTCAAGCAAGTTACCGTATAGGAGGTTAGCCAGTTTTCTTAAGCCTAACATCGATAAACAATCATCCAATACAATTAATAACACACCAACAACCAATAATCAATAGTTAGGTTTCATTAGATCTAAGCAAACACAAGATAAATCTAGCCTAGCATGTTAAATAAAAGATAAGAACAAGATATAATCAAACAACACATAGACATATTGAATGATTAATTGATTACTTATCTTCAATTGAACATGGGAGATCCAAGGATATAAAACCCTTAAAAATGGCAGAAAAATCGTCTAGGGTTTCTCCTCACAAAGTTGCACACTAATGACTAAAAATTGCAAAACTATATATAGAATTTAGGGGCTGACGGCGTCACGTTGTAGGAGGTGACGCCGTCACCTCGCCGCGGCTAGGGTTCTCGGATGGTCTTCCTGACGCCGTCCCTCTTTAATCCTCCAAAATCCACTCTGGCGCGTCAAGGGTTGACGCCGTCACAATTGTGCCTGACGCCGTCTCTCTTTAACTAAAACCGTGACGGCCTTGATCACCTTAAAGGGTGACGCCGTCAGACTTCCTTTGTAAAACTTTCTGGCGCGTCACGTGTATTTGTCATACCCACCTCTTTTGCCAAGCCGTGACGCCGTTAGGAGCAATCCTTGACGTCGTCACGTGTACTTTTCCAGCAGCTTTGGAGACTTTGTCGTTTTCTTCACTTTTATGCTCCAAAAACGTCCAAAATGCTTCCTTTTCCAGATTTCTTCTCCAAAGTACGTAAAATGACAAAAGGAACGATTTAGGGCAATATTTGATCAAATAAATATGATTTAGGGCTTAAATGACCCCCTAAAAGCGGTACACTTTTCGCTTCATCATACCCTCACCAGAAAAGACCTTTTTCAAAACCATCAGTACCCTCAAGTACTGATAAGTCTAAGGTTTCTCAAGCAGTACCCTCTAAAAGTACAGCTAAGTTTTCACCCAGTCATGGTACTGCTAACACTTTTTCACATAAAAGACCTAAGAGATTCACTTCACATAAATCTAAAAGGTTTTATACCTCAAGCAGAGTACCTAGGTCAGAGAAACCTAAAGTAAAACGAAATTGGGTTAAGAAAGAAAGTACTGATGGGGAACAAGCAGTACTTTCATCAAATAAGGGTGAAACAGGGAGTGTTGTTGGTAATACAACACAGGACATAGGACCAAAGCAAATAATAATTGACAATGCCTTCAAAACCAGTGGAGATTACATACTGAAGGAATTCAAGTATGTCACTCCACAAGGGGAACACAAGTCAGTAATGGCTTGGGTTCCTAAAAGAAACTAACCCTTTTCCTTTACTGTGTAGGGCAACCCAGAGGAGGAGCTTAAAGATCATATTATTGTTGATAGTGGTTGCTCTGGTAGCATGACAGGGGACAAGGAGATCCTGTCAGATTTTAAGGCATATTATGGAGGAAGAGTTGCATTTGGTAATGATCCTGATGGAGGGAGAATCACTGGCAAAGGAACCATCAAGGCTGGATGTATTGATTTTGAGAATGTTAGATATGTGAAGGAGCTCAAGTTCAATCTTTTGTCAGTTTCTCATATTTGTGACAAGAAGTACCCAATTCTGTTCACTGATACAGAATGTCTTATTCTCTCTCCTGAGTTCAAGTTTGTTGATGATCACTTGGTAACATTGAAAGTACCAAGAACCAATGATGTGTACATTTTAGACTTAAAGAGTCTTAATTCTGCTGGAAGAGCAACATGTTTAGTAGCCAAGGCATCATTGGAAGAAGCACATCTATGGCATAGAAGACTAGGTCACATTAATTTCAAGAACATCAAAAAGCTGGTCAAAGGCAATTTAGTTAGAGGTTTACCTTCCAAAACATTCAAGACTGATCATTCATGTTTGGCTTGCAAGAAGGGTAAACAACATAAAGCTTCATGTAAGAAGCTTGAGGACAGAGTTATTAGAGAACCTTTGGAGTTGCTACACATGGATCTGTTTGGACCAGTTTCAATAGAAAGTTTAAACAAGAAGAAGTACTGCTTGGTTGTGACAGATGATTGTAGCAGATTTAGTTGGGTCTTTTTCTTGGGATTTAAAGATGAAACCTTTGATGCTATTCATGACCTGATAGTAGCCCTTGAAAATCAATTGAGACTCAAAGTAAGAGGTATTAGATGTGATAATGGAACAGAATTCAAGAACAAGCATATGGATGAATTATGTGCCAAGAAAGGGATCAAGAGAGAGTTTAGCATTGCTAGAACTCCACAGCAGAATGGTGTTGAAGAAAGAAAGAACAGGACATTGATAGAAGCAGCTAGAACAATGCTTGCAGATTCACAATTACCTATTCTCTTTTGGGCTGAAGCTATAAGTACTGCTTGGTATGTTTTAAATAGAGTATCAGTAACTAAACCTCAGATGAAGACACCACATGAGCTGCTCATGGGAAAGAAACCAAACATTTGTTTTCTAAAACCTTTTGGCTGTCCTCTGACTATTCTAAATACTAATGATTCTCTGGGAAAATTTGATGGTAAGTCAGATGAAGGATATCTATTAGGATACTGTACAAATAGCAAAGGTCTTAGAGTATATAACAGGAGTACCAAAAAGGTTCAAGATTGTCTTCATGTTGAATTTTTGGAAGATAAAGAACCTTAGAGAGGAAAAGGTCCTGATTGGATGTTTGATCTTGATCTCAAGTTCACTCCATCTATGAATTATGTGCCTGTTAGAGAAGAAAATCAAGCTAATCACAAAGAAGATGATTCTCAGTACATTGTTCATGGAGTCAATGTTAGACCAGAAGATGTTCCTGATAAAGAACCTGAAGTTACTAATAAGGAACAAAGTACTGCTCAACCAACCAATACAGTATCTGATGAAGATCAAGCCATACAAGATGAACTTAATAGGATGTTTTTTCAAGAAACTTTTGCAAAATCCTATGAAGATGAACAAAGGAGGGCTTATGATACTGCAAAGAAACAAGGTAAATTCAAAGATACTGCTCATAGTACTTTTGATCAAAGTACTGATGATCCTTTTGACAGTACTTCTGGTGTGTTAGAACCATCAAATTGGAGCAATGATGATGATTCCAATGTTGATGATGATGATTTGGATAAAGCTAACATTCCTGGGTTAGAAGAAATTGATGATGAGCTCAATCATGAAGGTATTTTCTCAACTACCAATGAAGAACCTGATGTTACTAATTTGGAATCTGATCTTCCAGTTCCACCAACTCCTACATTGAGAGTTCATAAAGCTCATCCTCAAAGCAATATTATTGGATCACCCTCTTCAGGAGTGGTTACAAGAAACAAAGTTAAAGGTCTCTCTAAGCAACATACTGCTTTACTTAGCTTTGTTTACAAACAAAACAGGATGAATCTCAAGGATCAACAAACATGCCTGTTTGCTTGTTTTTTATCTCAAACTGAACCCAAGAAGGTAGCTCAAGCTTTAACTGATGAAAGTTGGGTTGAAGCTATGCAAGAGGAGCTTTTACAATTCAAGCTTCAAGAGGTCTGGGTATTATGTGATCTACCAGATGGCAAGAGAGTCATTGGTACAAGATGGGTTTTCAGAATCAAAAGAGATGAAAGAGGGAATGTTATCAAGAATAAAGCTAGATTGGTTGCACAAGGATATCGCCAAGAAGAAGGAGTAGACTATGATGAAGTGTTTGCTCCTGTTGCAAGAATAGAGGCAATAAGGTTATTTCTTGCCTTTGCATCATACATGGGATTTCCTGTCTACCAAATGGATGTGAAAAGTGCCTTCCTTTGTGGCACAATTTCTGAGGAAGTTTATGTTAAACAACCTCCTAGTTTTGAAGATCCTGCACATCCAAACAAAGTCTACAAGGTGATCAAGGCACTGTATGGCCTTCATCAAGCTCCCAGAGCTTGGTATGAGAGACTCTCTACTTTTCTATTACAACATGGTTACAGGAGAGGAGCCATTGATAAGACTTTGTTTATCAAAAGAGATAAGAAGGACATTATGTTAGTCCAAGTCTATGTGGATGATATTATCTTTGGAGCCACGAAGAAGTCTATGGTGAAAGACTTTGAAGAACTTATGCAGCGGGAGTTTCAAATGAGTTCTATGGGAGAATTAACTTTCTTTTTGGGGCTTCAAGTTAAACAAACAAGAGATGGAATCTTCATTAATCAAGAAAAGTATGTTGAAGACATACTTAAAAGATTTGACCTTCCAACTGTCAAGCCTGCCACCACACCTATTGATAACAATAAACCATTAGGCAAGGATGAAGATGGACAAGCTGTGGATGTGAAACTTTACAGATCTATGATTGGTTGTCTTATGTACTTAACTGCATCAAGACCTGACATCATGTTTGTTGTATGCTTGTGTGCAAGATATCAGGTTACACCCAAGGTTTCACATATGTATGCAGTCAAGAGGATTTTTCGATATCTCAAGCATCAACCAAAGTTAGGATCATGGTATCCTAAGGAGTCACCTTTTCACTTGGAAGCTTTTTCAGATAGTGATTATGTAGGAGATAATTATGATAGAAGATCAACCTCTGGTGGATGTCAATATCTTGGAAGAAGATTAGTCTCATGGAAATGTAAGAAGCAAACAATTGCAGCAACCTCCTCTACTGAAGCAGAATATGTTGCTGCTGCAAGCTGTTGTGGACAAGTTTTGTGGATGCAAAATCAACTCTTGGATTATGGATACAACTTCAAAAATACTCCTATCAACATTGATAATGAGAGTACCATCTGTATTGTGAAGAATCCAGTTTATCACTCCAAGACCAAGTATATTCAGATTAGGCATCACTTCATTCGAGATTATTATGAGCACAGGCTTATAAATGTGGTCAAGGTTCACACAGATGACAATGTAGCTGATCTACTCACAAAAGGATTTGATGTTTCAAGATTCAACCACTTAGTTGTGAGCATTGGGATGATTAACTACTAGGCTACATTTGAGGGGAGGCTTTAGTATTAGTTAGTATACTTTCCTTCAGTTCTTCATGAAAGTATTGAATTGTTAGTTCAGAACCTATGTTGTATTTGAGACGAGGCAACATAGTTATTAGTTAGAACTTATGCATGCGCCATCATATAAGTTCTTGGATTAGTTTGAAGTTTATTTGGATCGTTTAGTAGTATAAGAGGATGGAAAGTACTGATCTTGCAACGTACTGCTTCAAGGTACTGCTTTGAAGAGTACTGGTTAGGTGGACGTACTGCTTACGTGGAAGTGCTGTTCCAACGGTCAAAAATGTGGGGTTACAGTTAATTACTTCATTACGGAGGGGGTAAAAGCCAAATACAACGGTAACACTATTAATTAGGCTTTGATTTTTTAAATCTTACCCATATTTACCCTATCCCATTATACCGATTTTCACTCTTCACTTTATTCTTATCCATCCATTTATTCATTCGGTATCTACGATTCTAATCGCAATTTACCTTCGCTTCACACATTCTTTCCCTCTTCACAATCAATGGCTACCCGTGATTTTTGCTCTATGCATAACGTGGTCGCGAACTTGGATAAAACGGAAAAGAATATTTATTTTCATGCGATAATTGATTTCTTGATTGGGTCATCAATCAATTATGCTATTTTAATAAACCCTGATGTAATTGGACCATGGATTCAATAGTTTTGGTCTACTGCTAAGTCTGATGAACAAGATGGTGTTCCTTTTATTCGAGATAAGGTTGCTGGTCGAGTACTTAGGATTACTGAATCTTCAATTAGGGAAGATTTGCAGTTTAATGATGCAGGGAGTGCTATTCGTTTTGAAAGACAAGAGCTTTGGGATACTCTCAAGGATATTGGGTATGAAGGTGATCTTACCATACTTACTTTTCAGAAGCCATTATTTAGTCCGCATTGGAAATATCTCATACATGTTCTACTTCACTGCTTGAGTCCTAAGAGTACTTCATGGGAGCAGTTTGGTCAGAACATTGCTTCTGCATTAGTGGGTTTAGCTACAAATCGTCCTTTCAACTTTTCAAGGATGATTTTTGATGGAATGCTCTTACACATCACTAATGGTTCACCATTCTTGATGTACCCAAGGTTTATTCAGGTATTCTTAAACAAACAACTTGAGGGAATTTCTAAGCCTCAAAGTTTTCTACCTACTGTCACACTTCCACCAAAGGTGTTTACATTTATTGCTAAGAAGAGTATTAAGTTCTTTGGGAGAAATACACCTTTGACAGCCCATACATTGGAAGTTGCACAAGCAGTTAGGGATGCAGAGCAATAGCAAGAACAAGAGCAAGAACCAGCTTCCAGAGAAGATAGTTCTTCACAACATACTGCTTCTCAACATACTGTTCCAGTTTCATCTCTACAAAGTGCTACTCAGGCGAATTCACCTCAGGATGAGACTCCACCACCAACTCCCACAGATAGGCATCAAACATCTGAGAAAGATGAGGAAGTGGTTGAGGATGTCTTGACCAACTATGCGCTTTCAAGGGAATTAAGGAGGCTCAAGAAGGTCACTGATGATCAAGCTGATCAGATATTGGATTTGACAAGAAAGTTCAGACGGTTAAAGAAGTTTGTTTGGCCATTAGTAAAGCAACACAGGTTGTGGGTAAAGTCACAGAAGAAGACTGGTCAATACTCCAAGAAGTCTAAGTCAAAGAAAAGAAAGATCAACAAGCAGTCTTCATTCCAATTGGGGAGGAATTTAGAGAATTTGAATGAAGATACTGAGTTCAATGAAGATACTGGGCTTTATGATGATACACCACTTGAAGATATTCCTCATGAAGATACTGTTGAGAGGAAAAGTGATGAAACAGAGCAGATAAACATTGAAGATGCTACTGTTGAAGTAAAAAGTGGTGATACTGAGGAATTAAATTTGGAAGGAACTAATGATGAAAGTACTGCTCTTCAAGGTACTGCTCATCAAGGAACTATTACACAAAGGACTTTGGATTTTCAAGAAGAAGTTGGCCCTTCCAATCCAGTTCAACAAGAAGAAGAAGTTCGAAAACATACTGAAAGTGATGATGAGACTATTGCTGACATCATGTTGAATATGGCTAGACCAAAAGGCATAAGTATTCTTGATGTTGAACAACAACCTCATACTTCTTCTCAACCTATACAGGAATTAGATCCAAAAGACAAAGGTAAAGGGATCATGGAAGAAACTAAGAAGAAGAAGCTTACCTTGAAAGAACTAAGAGCTATTCAGGATGCTAAAAATGAGGAAGCTGCAAGGAAATTACAGGCTGAATTAGATGTTGAAGAGTCAAGGAAACTTATCAAACCTAGAAAGCCACAAAGTAAAACTCAAGAAAGAAATTCTATGATGGCTTATCTCAAAGGTAGAGGATATACAGGTTTGGTGAAATTGACACATACAGAGATGAAGGATTTGTATGATGCTGTTAGGGAAGCTGTAGAAAAAGATCTTGCAAGCATTATTTCTTTTGAAGATAAGAAGCTTGAAGATAGCAGAAAGGAAAGAGTTGTTACAAGGAGCTCAAAGAGGAAAAGAACAACAACTAATGAACAGTCATCAAAGAAGCTTAAGGATTCTATTGAATTAAGAGTAGACACAGCTGATGAGCTAAGAAATTACTTGAGAGTTGTTGACTTTGAGCATCCAAAATCAAAAGAAGTTGCAGATAAGAAGTCCAAAATTTCTACATTCTCAGTTGTAGATTCACAAGAAGGGGACTATTTGATATTTCATAGATAAGATGGAAGTTTTAGAGTATTCAACTTGTTATGGAATATTTTACATCTGATATACAGAGAGGATTTGCTTCAGCTATATCTACAAGTGCAGACTTATTTTGAACATATTCCACCACAAGGAGTGGGTTTGGTTCTGGTAGGAGATCTCACAACCATCTGGGAAACAGAAGAGACAAGTGATAGTGCTCTCTGGGAAAACCAAGAGGATTGGGAAATTAACAGATGGAGGTTCTTTGAATCAGTGGGAATACATGTTTTGGAGCTAGAAGATGGAACAATGATCCACATGTTAGCAGAGCAAAGATATCCACTTACTAGGGATCTGATGATCAGAATGCTAGATTATGGAATGGAAGTGGAAGAAGAAAGTGAAACTGCATTGATGGTGATTGGATTGTTCATCAAATGGACAATGTTGGCTGAAGATTGATGCATAGCAACTGGTATGATATTTATAATATAAATTTTTTGAAAAATAAGTACTTTATTTAAAAGTACTGCTTGACAAATAGTACTTTCTCAAAGTACTGCTTGCAGCATGAAACCAGTAAAGTTTTTTATAAAATCAGTGATTTTTGAAAAGTGCAAAAACATTTTGAAGCACAAAGATTTAAACAGCAACAAATGGTATTCATCTCACCATGTTTAAGTAAAAAGAAAGAGTTTGACTCATCATGAGGGTACGGCTCTGATGTGATTATCAAATCCGTTTTTAGTTGACAATTTACTAAAAATTGTATGGTTTTCAACTCACCATATCTATGTTAGTGAAGAGTTGGCTAGCCCACAAGATAATGGCTTTGTGGTAAAGGCTGTGGAAAACCATTGTATGGTAATTAGTTCACCATGGTAGTGATTGTGCTAAAGGAACTAGCTAGTCCAAAAGCAAACGGCTATTGGTAAAGACTACTCAAATCCGTTGATAGCTGATGATTTGCTAAAAATCATATGGTTATCAATGTACCATGGTTCTTAAACCTAAACATTGGCTACTCCAGAGTTAATGGCTTTGGTAAAGAGACATCAAAATCCATTAAGTTTTCAATGATTCACCTCTCACAGGAGTTAACACACCTGGAAGTGATGAGAATAGTATGAAACTTTTAAGATCTGATGTACCTATTTCCAATATGATGCTGAGTTGCTGAAAAGATGTGTTGCTGAAAAGATCTGTTGCTGATAAAGATTGCAGTTAATGATTACTTTGATGATGACAAAACAAACATGAGACAGAAGTTAATGATACAGTCTTTCCTTGAAGATAAAAGTGTTGAAGTTAAAGAAATACAAAGGAACTTGAAATCAAGCAAGTGGAATTCAAGTTAGGGGAGGATTGTTGGGCTACAAAGTACTGCTCGTGTTCTAAAGAAGTCAAAGTACTGCTAAAGATAAAGGACTGATATGCAAATACGTTTAAGGATTAATGTGTAATTCTAGAATGTTCTTAGAGTTATTATTAGATTATAATTAGAATTACTTGTCGTTCAAGTATTGTAAACCGACTAGGGTTTTCCTTGTGCCTATAAAAGGACCCCTAGGTTGGCATTAGACGTATGAGTTTAGACGAGATTTTAGAGAAAAGTATTAGTCGATTATTAGAGTATTAGTGTTTAGAGTTTGTTAGTGAATCTGTGTAAAGTAAGCAGGTTCAAGGTTTAATATAATCAAAGTTTTGTGTTAATTCTTCTTAGCTTTGTTGAAGTAGATTCCGCATACTTAACAAAGTATATCAGCGTTTCAATATTAGTAGTTTTGGATTTATCCAAGGTTGCTAAACCCTTAGACAAGCTACAAGTTAGTTTGGTCAGAGTATATCGATCCAACAGTTGGAACTCCTCATTCACTTAATCTAATACATATCACTTTCTCTCTCTAGTTCCCAACTTCTCTTTCTCTCTCAAAATCCGTTCGGCCAAATCACATCTTATGTTTGTTTAAATGTTATGAATATGCTACACAAACATAGATTAATCATTTGCATGAACCATCTCATTACTTTAGTTATAATCTTGATTATTTACACATTTGGTTAGTTTAATATGTGATAATTGAATTGACCTTAGCACCATTGTAAACCTTTTGAGAAATCTACAATTCTCTTGGGACGACCTGGAATTACCTATGCTATATTACACTAAAAAAGGTACACTGCCCGTGTTGTGTTTTTAGTCGATTAACCGGTATTTCTAGTAATATAAATTTAAAGCTTTTGAAACACATCAAAGGTTTTGGCGCCGTTTTCGGGGAATTGTTTTAGTTGTTATCAGTTTGTTTGCTTGTTTTAAAGCTTTAATTTGCTTAAAACGTGTTTTTAATCTAGCAAAATGTGAAATATGTGCTTCAGAATCTGCAAGTACGGCACACTTTATCATAAGTACGCTGGTGACGTTGTTATTTTCTTCACCATTTTATTTAAAAATCTAAAAAGCACGGCGGTTTTAAACCAAAGGCCGCCGCACATTTGTGAACCAGGAAAAGAATTTTCAAAACTTCATAAAATCTTTGTATATAAACTTGCTTAAGTGCTTATTCGAGGTTCTGAGATTGCTTATGTGATTTCATTCTTCTAATTAACTTTTATTTGTTAGCTTGTTTTCGTATATTTTTTTATTTTAATTTGTTTTATCAGTTATTTATATTGTTATTGCGTTAGTTCTTAATTTTTGCTTATTTAGCATTTCAGTTTTATTTGCTTATTTGCTTATTTCGTTTGATTGCTATAATCTAAAAATTAAAAAATCAAAAGCATAAAAAACAAGAAAATCGGCACTCTTTTCCTAGAGTACGCCGCACTCTAATCCAAAACCCAGAAAGTCGCCGCACTTGAACTCAAGTGCGCCACACCTGCCTATCTGAACCAAAAATAATCCTTTAGCCATTTATCCTTATTTTATATATATATATATATAATATATATTATATATATATATATATATATATATATAAATATTATATATATATATATATATATATATATATATATATATTATATATAAAAATATATATAAATAAAATATAAATTAAAAAATATCTAAAAAATATAAATCTTATAAAAAAGTAAAAAATATAAATATATTTAGAAAAAAAATTGTTTTCTTTCTTTTAAACATTTTTTATTTAAGAAGTTAATTTACTTTTATAAAAAAAATTATTAAAAAAGAAATATATCTCTTTTTGCAAATTGCTTAAAGTGTGTATAAATCCACGATATTGGGGAAAACAACTCGTAAACCCGTTATCTAAATTAAATTAAAATTTGAAAAAGAAAACATGTAAACTTAAAAGGACAAAATAAGAGTTTGTTCAAATCGAGACACTTAAATCTTCTATCGAACATCCTAAAATTAATGAAATTTTCATCTTAAATAATGACTCAAATATATTCAATGAGGATATCGTACCCCAACCCGATTCACAACCTCAAATAAGTCTCGATCCTAATGATCAACCCATGTGAGAAAGTACTAAGATTGTGGCACCAACTGCTGGTTCTGTCATTGTTCGACCCGATGTTGATGACAACATTGTTATGAATGGAACCCACTTAAAAATGATCCTAGAAAATAAATTCAATGGTCATCTGCTGGCCGATCCGCATAACCACATCCGTGAATTTCTCACAATCTACGACATGTTCAAATACGGTGAAACTCAAAATGAAGTTGTGAGGGTTTTGATATTTCCTTTCTCTTTGTGCGATGAAGCTAAAATCAGGTTCAACGAACTCAACAAAACGTCAATAACGTCGTGGGATCAAATGAGAAGAGCTTTTATAAGTAGATTCTTTCCACCCTCATTATTTGAACGTCTTTGACTCGAAATCAAAAAATTCTCTAAAAACTTATGTGAAAGTCTAACCGAAGCCTGGTTACGACTTATGAGCATGCTTCGACAATGTCATGGGCACGGTCTAACCAAAAAAGCTATTATCCAAATATTCTATCGTAGTCTAGATGAATCCACTCAAAGAATTCTTGAGGGAACATCCGGAGGAATCTTCCTCTAAAAAAAATGTCATGGGCACGGTCTAACCAAAAAAGTTGTTATCCAAATATTCTATCATAGTCTAGACGAATACACTCAAAGAATTCTTGAAGGAACATCCAGAGGAATCTTCCTCTACGAAACTCCAAATCAAGCTTTTGAGCTCCTTGAGGACAAAGTTATTTTCCAACTTGACTGGTCCAACAAATCTTAAAACAATCATCATCAAGAATCTGTTGCTTTTGACGATGGAAGTAGCAGTGATGATAATAACTCACTATTAATGGAAAAAATGGAGGCTCTGACAATTAAAATGAATTCTCTAAATGAAGAACTCACAGAAATGCGTAACAATTGCAGATGTGATCACGCTTCTAAAAACTACATGAACAATGACACGCCGATGTGTGAACGTCATGAAGCGAATTACATCTAACTTGAAAATCGAAATTCTCTTGATCAGTATTCTCGCCTATCCAAATATGAACAACCACAATCGAATAATAATTCCGAAAAAACGCTCACAGAATTAAACAACGAGGTAAAAAGAGATTTGGGTAATTTCATAAGATCCTACGGTAACATGAGAACTCCTCTCGATCATCTTTTTGAACATCCATTTTATAAACCTGTCGGGGTTCCACCACAAAATGCTAAGTCTAACCCGAAGCCTCTGTCTTCAAAAAAACCGTCAAACAAGATAAACCTCAATCTAAAACCGATCTCGAAAAATCAATAAATAAATTCTTGGATGGTCAAAGAGTTTCTAACATGTTTGAGAAAAACTTAATCAATGACCTGAATCTAAAAATGAAGCAAAACGAAAAGAATAACCAAACCATAATTAAAAATATGGAACGAAAAATATATGAGTGGTCTAAAACACAAAACCATGTCTCATCAGAACAAACCAGTAGGACTGACCCACCTCCTCCAGCTTAAACTGAGCAAGAGAATGCCGTATTCACCATGAGTGGATAGACCGATGACCCTCCAAAAATACAAAAAGATCCACCACCTCCCGTAATCATTAAAAATAAAGGCTTGTTGCATATGCTAAATCCAACCGTGATGCCTACGAAAGTGTGCTTTATGAGTATGATATGGTGGACATGAGCTTGAAGATTACTATGAGTATGACGACTATGCAGATCAAGTATACGATCTACCAGGATAATTGGACGCTTTTTATGATTTGTATGATATCAAGCCCTAAGGTCGTGTTAGGAAGTAGTTATTGTTTTTCTAGTTGTCATGTTTTCTTATGTTTAGTGGTTTATTTCTTGTACTAGAGGAAAGGAAGTGTCTTGTTATGTAAGCTCTTTCGGCTATGTAACGGGCTGAGATATGGGGTTCCACTCATATCCTTTGTACTTAAACGCTTTTTGGAGTAATACATTTACCGGGTCTTTTGACCTTTTACCCAAAAAAAAGAAAGTGTGCTTTATGATTTTACGCTTTTTGTAGTTTTTGTCTATTTTGCAAATTTAATAAATAGGTGGAGCTATGATTGGTTGGTGATATCTCATATTTAGGGAGCTTATATATATGGATGATTATATTTGTTTGAATTCACAAGCTTTCGATGGCATTCTGTTTAGTGCCGCATCTTTCAGAATTAAACCAAGCACTTAAGAACCCCGGGAAGTCTCGTTTCTCTTATATATATATATATATATATATATATATATATATATATATATATATATATATATATTTCCCATTTATCCTACTTTTAAGTTATTTTTCTAATTACGCATATTGCATAACTTAAGTGTGGGGGGTGTTAGGAATTATTAAAATAATATTTAGTTCATTACTGCTGGTAGTAGTATGGTTCCTGCTAGTATTGGTTCCTGCTGGTAGTATTATTTTGTTTCTGTTGTTAGTTTTATTCTTGCGTGTAATAGTAATAGTCAACTCGTATTATTAGAAGGTATGGATATGCATGAGATATATTAGGAACAGATATTGCATATCTTTTACACGTTTTTAATGAATGCCGAATTAGGGTTTCTTGTAGTATAAAAGAAACAAGACGGCTATGAACATGGCACGCTTTTGATAACAACTTTATTAGTGAGTAAAAGATCCATAGAGGATCAAAGTTTATTAGTTATATTCTTCTTCAACTCTTGTGTTTAGTTTCCGCATAAACATAAGTTTCATTGTTAGAGATTCTCTTAGAGTGTTTGTGATTACATAAGCATTCTACCGGCTCAAAGATCTATCAAGGAGGTCAATCCAATAAGTGGTATCAGAGCCTGGTGAGGGTCTCTGTCGAAGAAGAAAACTTGTCAAAAAAATCTCTTAAACCCTTATTCAATGGCTGCATCCGAAACTGATGAGTCTGTTATAAATAATGAAAAACCCCAAACACAAAACGTCCAACAAATCCTTACAACCACAGTCTCTAACAGCAATGCTAAATTCCCTTACCTCAAGAAGGATGAATATGAGATCTGGGCCATGAAGATGGAGTACTGGATCTCAAACAGTGACCATAATCTCTGGAACATCATTCTAAATGGTAACAGCAGGAAGAAAACTGGAAGAGATGAAAGTGGGAACATCATTATTCTTCCTCCTATTACTGCTGATGAACATATTGCAGTTCAGAGAGAGACTAAAGCAAGAACTTTGCTACTTCAGTCTCTCCCAGAAGACCACATGGGTGATTTTCATCACCTAGATGATGCAAGGGACATCTGGTTAGCTGTAAAAGCCAGATTTGGTGGGAATGATGAGTCTAAGAAAATGAGGAAGTCCATGCTGAAGCAGGAGTTCCAAGAGTTCAAGATCACTGAGGCAAAAGGACTGCATAAAGGGTATGACAGGTTCCATAAAATACTGAGCCAACTCAATCAGTTGCAGGCAAGGCCAGACAATGAAGACTGCAACACCAAGTTCTTGAGGGCATTGCCTCCTTCCTGGTCTCAGGTATCAATCTCACTCAAGGCAAAGGGTGGTCTTGATTACTTAAGCTTTGATGATCTGTACAACAAGCTTAGGACACTAGAGATTGATATCAAGGGAGGTTCGAGCTATTCCCCGGCTCCAACTCACTCTGCTTATGTTAGTACTACCAGTACTAATAACAAGTTGTCTTATGCTGATAGTCCAACCTCATCATCTTCATCCTATACCCTTGCTACACCAAGAACACACTCAAAGTCTGGTAATGTAATGGAAGATGTGCTTCATTCATTTGTTGCTGAAACTGTTCCACAACAGCAACTTGCTTATGAAGACTTTGACCAGATTGATAAGCTGGATTTGGAAGAATTGGACATCAAGTGGCAGATGGCTATGCTTTCATTGAAGGTGAACAGGTCTGAAAAGAAGGCAGGGAGGAAGATTCCGTTCAACAGGAAGGATGGAGCAAGGTTTGATAAAGGAAAGGTTAAATGTTATAACTGCTCACAACTGGGTCACTTTGCAAGAGAATGCAAAGAAAAGAAGGTAGATGATAACACAAGATATTCTGCTTTCAAGAATAAAGAATTGGACTCAAAGGAGCCCAAAGCCTTGCTATCTGTGGATTCCATGGTGGACTGGTCAAAGCATGAGGTTGATGCTGAGGAAAGAGGAGCTGCTCAGGTGTATGGAATGCTTGCTGGAAAGGAGACAAATGTGGATGAGGAATTTGCTTTGATGGGTTACTCATCACAGGTACAAAATTGTCCTTTTGGTTGTCATAATATGTATGCTGAACTTAAGAAAGAATTTGATGATATAGAGTCTCAGTATAAAGATTATTATGTTAAGGTTCAAGCTTATAGTAATTCTCTCAAAACCTTAGAAAAACAAAAGGATTGGTACCAAAATAATCAATTAGCATATGAAGAAAAGATAAGGGTGTTAGAAATAGATTTGGTAAATACTACTAATTTGTTAAAACATTCTGAAAGAGAACATGATAAGGTGATTTTAGAGAAAAAGGATTTACAGGCTAAGTTTGATAAGGAAGTAGCAAGGTGTAATTCATGGCAAGAATCAGCTAAAAACCTAGTCAAGTTGAACAATAGCACTCAGTCTGTAAGGTGTAAGAGAGGGTTGGGGTATGATGTAGGGCCAGATGATGTTTATGACCCTAATGAACCAAGTATATTTGACCTACCCCTAAGGAGGTAAATTACCAAATTCCTGTTAAGTATGTTAAAGAAGGAGGAATGAATGGTGTTCCTCCACCTATAACAGGAGTCTTTAAACCTACCTCTTCCCACACAGACTTTGATGAATAACAAATGACATATGGCAAAAAGTCAAATGACTTGCCTGATCTTGATTGTGAATCTAATTATTTTGTCTCTTGTTCTAACAGTGACAAGTCCTCAGAAATCAAGACCAATGACTTTGCCTCATGTGATTCAAGTGACAAGTCTACCACAACCAAGTATGAAGATTTCTCCTCAAGAATAGCTGATGATGAATCTAATTCCAAGACAGCTGCTTTTGAAGACATTTCTTCTGATTTTGATAAAAACAATGAAGTTTCTAGTTGTAATTTTGTTGAGAACAATTTTGTTACTAATTTTGGTTCTGTTAAAAAAATTTTGTTTCATGTTTTGGTTGTGATAACTTTGTGTGCAATAAGAAAATTCAGTTTAAGAATAAATCTTTTAGAAAGAAATCTTGTTTTGTGTGTGGTAGTTATGCTCATCTTATCAAAGATTGTGACTTTTATGAGAATAGGATGGGTATGTGTGCTGGTCAACAGCAATCTAGGCTATTATGGAACAATGTAGATAAAATACCCCCATTTGTTCCACAAGCAGAAAAAATCAGCTCTTGTCGAGCTACTTTTCCTGCTGGTAGACCAGTTCCTGCTGGTCAACCAGTTGCTGCTGGTAAACCAGTTGCTGCTGGTAAGCCAGTTCCTGTTGGTAAGCCATTTCCTGCAGGAAAACCAGTTCCAGCTGGTAATCCCAATTCTGCTGGTTGGAAAAGAAATGCTGCTAGACCTTTCTACAGACCTACAAGCTCTTATTTTCAAAATGATTATAGGTCTGTTTATCATGACTCAATGCAAAAGGAGGGGGGCAAGATGGGAAACTGCTGTTAAGTCCTCAGCAGGTTGTTCTTGGAGACACAATGGCCAATATATGAAAATGGGGTCCAAGAACAATGGTGGATATCATCAATCTCCATGGTTTACTTATTATTGATCCACTAGGCAGGCTCAAGTCAGTGATGGCTTGGGTCTCCCATGTAACTAATATTGTTGTATGTTCTTTTGCTATAGGAAAATCCTCAAAGAAGTAAGGATGTAGGTATTGTTGACAGTGGGTGTTCTAGAAGTATGACAGGAAACACAGAGAGACTGCATGATTTTGTACCCATTAATGGAGGGAATGTGACATTTGGAGGAGGAGATGGCAAGAAAACAGGGAAAGGAACTATAAGGACATCCAAGCTGGATTTTGAGAATGTCTATTATGTAAAAGAACTTCAAAATTTCAACTTGTTCTCTGTCTCACAAATTTGTGACAAGAAGAACAGTGTTCTCTTCACTGAGAATGACTGTCTTGTGCTGTCCAAAGACTTCAAGTTACCTGATGAGAGTCAGGTTGTACTTAAAGTTCCAAGAAACCACAATCTTTACAGCTTCAATTTAAATGATGTCCAGCCTGAGGGTGATTTGCTTGCTTGGTGGCAAAAGCATCTGTGGATGAATCTAACAAATGGCATAGGAGGATGGCACATGTGAACTTTAAGACCATCAACAAGTTGGCAAAGAATGGATTGGTACAAGGGCTCCCTCTCAAGACCTTCACAAATGAACACAATTGTGTTGCCTGCAACAAAGGAAAGCAACACAAAGCTTCATACAAGACCATCACAGCTGTGAGCACCATCACTGAGCCTCTTCAGTTACTTCATATGGATCTTTTTGGTCCTAATTCCATCAGAAGTATTGACCATAAGTACTATTGCTTGGTGATTACAGATGACTTTAGCAGGTTTTCTTGGACTTTCTTCTTAGGTACTAAAGATGAAACCTATCCTATAATTAGGGACTTTATTGCCTTAATTGAAAACCAGCTAAATAAAAAGGTTAAGACTATAAGGTGTGACAATGGGACAAAGTTTAAAAATTCTAACCTAATTGAATTATGTGGGCATAAGGGGATTAAAAGGGACTATAGTAGTGCTAGAACCCCACAACAAAATGGGGTTGCTGAAACAAAAAATAGAACCCTTATAGAAGCAGCTAGATCAATGCTGGCTGACTCTAAGTTACCTACCATGTTTTGGACTGAAGCAGTTTGTACTGCTTGCTATGTTCTGAATAGGGTATTCATTACTAGTCCTCACAACAAAACACCTTATGAGCTTTTGTCTGGGAAGGTTCCTAACATTAGTTATCTTAAACCTTTTGGATGTCATGTAACTATTTTGAACACCAGTGATCACCTAGGTAAATTTGAAGGGAAGGCAGATGAGGGGTTTATTGTTGGTTATTCTGCTCATAGTAAGGCCTATAGGGTTTATAATTTATCTGCTAAGAGGATAGAAGAGACACTCAATTTAAGATATCTTGAGGATAAACCTAATTTACAGGGTGCAGGTCATGAGTGGTATTTTGACCTTGATTATCTGACTGATACTTTAGGTTATTCAAGATTCAAAGCTAATCAATCTGCAGGTACACATGATTATCAAACTAACAATGCAGGTACCTCAGATGACGAGTCAGACTCAGAGTGTGATGAACAACCCATTTTTTTCCCTTCTTTTCCCTCTAACCACTTTGCAGGTACTGAGCTTAAAGGGACCAACAATATTGCTGAAGGCGATTCAAGTTTTTCAGAAGATCTTGCTAGGCTTCAAAGACAAGAACATGATGCCAAGGAAGCAGCTGAAAATTTTGGTTTAGAATTCACACAAGAAACAGAGGAGCTCTTAAGAAAAGCTGCAGATGAAGCCCGCAGGAATATGGATTCTGCTGGTGGTGTTCCGGTTCTTGCTGCTACTACCAATTCTGCTTATAGCTCTTCTGTTCCTGCTGTTGTTACCACTCCTGCTGGTGTCACACCCCCAAATTTCGTGACTTGCAGCGGAATAAGTCATTCAGGGGCACGACTGGTCATAGCACCAAAGTTGTAGTTATATTGAACGACCTAAAGTGTCGTTTAGAAAATACATCGTTTGATTATTTAAAAACATTCAGAGTTATAAAGCTAGGTCCCAAAAGGTGAAACAAGTTTTCAGAAAACAAGTTCATACAATTCAAACGATGGATAAGTGCATAAAATATAAAGTGAGACGCGTCGACTCCGCGACTCCATGATGTCCATATGCAAGCCAACATGCGATACCTTAATTACCTGAAAATACATTGCTAAAAATGGTCAACAAAAATGTTGGTGAGATCATAGGTTTATGTAAATGAAATGATTGTAAGGAAACCACAAGTATAAAGTGTATGACAAATCCATGCCACATAAAAATGATACATTAGCTCTAAGCTCATGACCCCGAAGCTAGACTGAATGAAATGCCCCAACCGAGTGTTTGCCAATCACTCCAATATGACAGAAATGAAATGCGTTCGTTTGACCAGTTGGTGCTACCAACCCGAACGGAAGAGTCACCCTCAATAGATCTATCCACTCACTCTCGCTTACTAACAATTAACGGTTCATGATAATATAAGGGGACTTTAATCTGGGCAATGATGTAACTTAAGCAATGTAAATGAGTTTGTATACTTTGGTCCGCATATAAAATGGTGCAATGTATTCTCCCCTAAGAGTTTAGAAATCAATAAACAATTTAAAACGGGGCTATGAAAACTCACCTGATATGATATAGCAACAATGATCACAATGGGTATGATGAGATGAGGTTCGGTTCCTAACCGTGACCTATCATGAATGATATGATCTAAGGTAAGCAAATGAAATGTTGTTACTCATGCAAACACGTATGTTATCGATACCACTCGAAAGTTTTGAAAACAATGTTTATCGTCGAAAAAATACATTTTGACGTCTTGTTAAGTTATAAACCACATTTCGCGTAAATATGTTAAAACTACACTCCATGATACTTGTTTGGTGTTCTATTGGGAAATATAATATTTTCACCGCAAAACAATACTTTTCATACTTGTGAAAATATATCCAAAACGGCCTCGCAAAACTAGTCGCGAATTCGTGCACGTTAAGTGTTGTGAATGAATTTGACGTCCTTGAAAATAAAACATTGTTACAAGTTTTTCGTGTCGTGTTATTGGACTTTTGATCATACGCGTCTTGAATAGATACAAAACCGGCTATCAATGTAATGGCTTGTAAAAATGTTAACGTATATACTTAGAAAAATACTTTCTATTAGGGCTTGACAAAATAGAATAGAGTTCGTCGGCTTCGAACGTGTATATCTCGGTCGTTATAAGCTCGTTTTCTACGTTCTTTATATCCACGGATTCGCCATAACATGAACTAACATAATATAAATAGTTCGGCTCTCCTAGATCACGTCTAACACCTCGTTTGGTCCTTTAAAGTTCGGCTAACAGCACGCTTATTTTCAGAAAATTAGTTTTCGTCGTCTAACTTCGAACGATCATATCTCCTTCGTTATAAGTCGGTTTTTAGTGATTCTTGCGGCCACGGTTTCATTTTTGAAAGAACTTACTGAATATGAAGGCCAAAATATGCCAAAAATTACTGAGTTTTCCAGTTTACACGATTTTGGACAGTAGGTATATATACGTTTTAAAAACTCATTTCTATGGTTCTAATCTTGATCATACAACCTCAAATCAACTCCACAAGTTCGCAAATCCTACCATACACCTTCTTAGGGTGTCATGGAGTCCTAAACATCACCAACCTTGGTGCATCTCATGTGGTTATTAGTGAAACTTATAGATCTAGTGTTTGTGATAGTTTATAAACAAAATGGTATCAAAACATAAGTAACTTGCAAAAGTAACTAGTATAACTGATGCGTGCGATGTGTCATTGCGGTTTAGCAGTATTAATGCCTACTCAAGTTTTAAATTTATATTTAGCCGACTTATCAATAACACACACACTTAACGAGCAGTGTACCCGGTCAGTATTAATATAATGGTAAGTAGAGTGTCGATCACTAAGAGTGGAACGTATTATCTCGTTATTCTAATCAGTATTTTAATAATCTAAGTTAGCTATACAACCTAATCTAATGCAAGGGGATTCAGCCTGAGAGACTGGCACGATTTGGTTGCAATTAAATAATAAACTAAACAAATAGGCACGAATCAGCGAATAGCACACACGTACACAGATAAATACTCGAGACAATAAGAAGATCTGTCCTTATGATTAAGTAGATTGTCACTTATTTTATTGATAGTTTTATATGAAGTGTATGTAGTTAACCCTTTCTCGTTGGTCCTATTCTTATCGGCGAGTAAACCCTTAATGATTACTTATGTCTAAAAGTTATTCCTAAGTGATCAATTTAGTAACAACCGTGGGAGCCACATTCTCTTCCGTAGTCAAATGCGCAGGCCACTAATAAACACAGAGGTTATCAATGCACTAATAAGTAGTAACCAAAGACATCAACGTATAAACATTAATTGATGGGAAAGCAGTTTTAAGGGAGTGCAACCTTTCCGTTGTCACATTACAAAGCCACCAATCCTGATGAATTAAAGTTTACTAACACAATAAAACAAAACTACTTAATGAATTAAACACATGCAGCACCTTCTTACAGCTCTTGTATCTTCGTTCGGGTGTGTCTTGTGCTGCCTATTCGTCTGAATTCGGCCTTAGGTTTCTCTGGTCTTCGTACTTCGTATATATTATATCCCCCGAAATTCGTCTGGTCTTGGGGTATTTATAGTTTCTGTCTGAGGGTAAGATGCGGCGCATCTAGTAAGTAGATGCGGCGCATTGACTTAACTTCGCGTGGGGTCCAAGATTAATATATTCAGGAATATTCGTACACCGCCAGAAGATGCGGCGTAACTCCATAAATAGATGCGGCGCATGTCCTCTTGTATCTTGGATCGTATCTGGTGAAATCTTGATAGTGATGCGCCGTATGTAATAAGTGAGATGCGGCGCATCTGGAGCAGATTTGTCTTGATCTTGTACATTTCAGTAGACTCTTAACTTCTTGCTTGTTTTGCTCCATAATTAGTCCAAAATCGCTAAGTTTCACCAAATGCTTGTTTTTACCTGAGAATTACAAAAGTAAACGATTAAGTATCAATCCTCATACATAATATAATAAAACAAGTCAAATTAATAGGATAAATGATAGTAATAAAATGTACTTATTTGAGTTCATCAATAACCTTGAAAATACATGATCATATAAAGTAAATAAAAGAATGAAAAGATCAAAATGATTTTATTGAAGTTTACTTACAATCTTGGAGTGATTTGATGAGAAAGGTGCAATAACTTGAGGTTTTGATCACAAGACCTTAACTAGGATAGTAAATGGAGTATGTTTATGCCTTGTTCTTGAAAAATATATGGATTTGGATGGTGTTCATGGTTGTGGCCGATTGAGGTGATGAAGGGATGAGAGGTTTTGATCTTTATTTCACTAAAATGGTTATGTTGTATGTGTTTGTGTTAGTGGATTTCTAAATAAATGAGTACTAATTCCATTAATGCAATTTGGAAGTATTAAGCTAAATGGGATGGTAGGGGGAGGGGGCGGCACACATGGGTTAAATGGGAAGGGTTTGATGAAATTGTGCCAAGTGTCCCATTAGTGTAAGTATTTAGTTAATTTGTGTATACATTGAGTGTTATCGGGTACCGAGTTAACTAGAAATAACTCGTGACGAGGTGAAATGAGATACGACGAAGTTGTAAAAATTGTAAAATCATGTTCCTTGCAAGAATCGGGTGTTAGAATGATAATCGGATTGAAATTTCGTAAATCGACGGAGTTATAAGCGTCAAATGAGAAATGTAACGATTGATTTAAAAACACCGGGTAAAGTAATAATATAATCTCTATATCATTATAATTAGCTTGAAAATGTATTAGGATCATTGTCTGGAGTATTTGGTTTACTGTTGATAGAAATGACTGAGTGGTAACGTTAATTAAATAATTAAGCATACGTTAAGGAAAATCACACAGACACATGCATGAACTGATATGGTACTGATATTACTAATGATATGCAGACTACTCTAGTCTGTATGATGTGTCCTTACTGATGATGCATGAATACATAGCTAAACCTAACTGGTTACGCGCATTTGAATACTCGTAAACCTAGTTTACGACATGATGAATGATGCCTATGAATAGTAATTTTCTTTCGGGAATGAATAGTGTCATGTGAATAGTAAAATTTTTGACGACTTCTCAAAGTCTCAAACTGGCTTCAAAAATGATGAATAGTGAAAATGATGAATAGTGATAGGTGAATAGTGTTTTATGAATAGTAACTCATGAATAGTAAATTGTCGGGGTTTGGAAAATGACCTGAAATTACGAGTTGTGACAGTCGACCACCCTAAAAGAAATTCAGTCCCTGAATTCAGCTGATGTTGTTCTCTGGAGTGGTCTCGGTGAAAAGATGTGGGTATTTGAGTCGCATCTGGTCTTTCCGTTCCAAAGTAAACTCAGGACCTCTGCGAGAATTCCAGCGAACTTTGACGATCGAAATTCGACTTTGCTTCAACTGTTTGACCTCCCTGTCCATGATTTCTGCTGGTTCTTCCACAAAGTTAAGCTTATCATCGATCTGAATTTCTTCCAATGGAATTACAAGACGCTCGTCTGAAAGACACTTCTTGAGGTTTGAGACATGAAACGTGTTATGTACATTGCTGAGCTCTGACGGAAGCTCAAGCCTGTATGCTACCGGACCAACCTTTTCCAGAATCTCGAATGGTCCTATGTATCTCGGGTTCAACTTACCGCGCTTCCCGAATCGTATCACGCCCTTCCAAGGCGAGACTTTCAACATAACTTTGTCTCCAACTTGAAATTCTAATGGTTTGCGTCGAACATCGGCGTAACTTTTCTGTCGACTTCTGGCTATTTGGAGTCTTTCTCGGATCTGATCCATAGTGTAAGTCTCTTTGATTGGAATGAAATGAGATGACTTGGTGAGACGATCAACTATTACCCAAATAGCATCGAAACCTCCTGATGTTTTGGGAAGTTTAGTGACAAAGTCCATTGTAATACGTTCCCACTTCCACTGGGGAATCTTTGGTTGTTGAATTTATCCTGATGGTTTCTGGTACTCGGCTTTCACTTTAGCACAAGTAAGGCATTTACTGACATACGTAGCTATCTCTGCTTTCATATTGGGCCACCAATAAAGCTTCTTGAGATCCTGATACATCTTATCAGAACCTAGATGAATAAAGTACTTCGACTTATGTGATTCGTGCATGATCAACTCTCGTATTCCACCATAGAGAGGTATCCAACTTCTATCCTTGAAGCATAATGTTCCATCTGATCTCCTTACTAAACCGTTTACATTATCTTGCATTCCTTTGAGTGTTTCACTTGGTAGGTTTTCTTCCTTGAGTGCTTCTACCTGAGCCTCTAGGATCTTTGATGGTAGTGGTGAAATAATTGTCATTCCCAATGATCTGACTCTCAAAGGCTTGAGTCTCTCTTTCCGACTAAGTGCATCTGCCACAACATTGGCTTTTCCTGGGTAATATCTGATTTCGCAGTCGTAATCACTAAGTAGTTCCAACCAACGACGTTGCCTCATGTTAAGCTTTTGTGGTCTGTAAATACTACACACTTTGTTCCATAAAGATAATGCCTCCAAATCTTGAGTGCGAAAACCACGGCACCCAACTCTAAATCGTGAGTAGTGTAGTTCTTCTCATGCTTCTTAAGCTGACGAGATGCATAAGCTATCACCTTCTCGTTTTGCATTAACACTGCCCCAAGTCCTTTGTGTGAAGCATCGCAATATACCACGAAGTTTTCAATCCCTTCTGGCAATGACAAAATTGGCGTGCTACAAAGTTTCTGTTTCAACAACTGGAAAGCGGCCTCTTGTTTTTCTCCCCAATCGTACTTCTGGTTCTTTTGTGTCAACTTGGTCAGTGGCTTAGCTATTTTGGAAAACCCTTCAATGAACCTCCTGTAATATCCGGCAAGTCCTAAGAATTGATGAATTTCTGTGGGAGTTTTTGGCGTTGCCCAATCTTTAACTGCCTCAATCTTTGCTGGATCAACCTGTAGTCCTTGACTATCAATGACGTGACCAAGAAATTGTACTCTTCTAATCCAAAAATCACACTTTGAAAATTTGGCATACAGTTTCTCTTTCTTGAGCAGTTCTAAGATTGTTCTGAGGAGTTCTCGGTGCTCTTCTTCGCTCTTTGAGTAGATCAAGATATCGTCAATGAATACGATCACAAACTTGTCTAGATACGGTTTGCATACCCTGTTCATGAGATCCATGAACATAGCTGGTGCGTTGGTTAATCCGAACGGCATTACCTGAAATTCATAATGACCATAGCGTGTTCTGAATGCTGTCTTCGGGATATCCTCCTCCCGAACCTTAAGCTGATGGTAACCCGAACTCAAGTCGATCTTGGAGTAATAACTGGAACCTTGCAATTGATTAAATAAATCGTCGATCCTGGGAAGTGGATAACGATTCTTCACCGTTAATTTGTTTAGCTCTCGATAATCAATGCACATTCTGAAAGATCCATCTTTCTTCTTTACAAACAAAACTGGTGCTCCCCAAGGCGATGAACTCGGCCTAATGAATCCTTTATCCAAGAGCTCTTGCAATTGGTTCGACAACTCTTGCATTTCTGAAGGTGCAAGTCGATAAGGTGCTCGCACAATCGGTGCGGCTCCCGGTACTAATTCAATCTGAAATTCGACTTGGCGAGTAGGTGGCAGTCCTGGCAAGTCTTCTGGAAAAACTTTTGGAAAATCTCTAACTGTTGGCACATCCTCAAGTCGCTTCTTTTCTGAATTCTTTTCTGTGATATGAGCCAAGAATGCATAACAACCCTTCTTTATGTATTTCTCTGTTTTAATGCACGAAATGATGCTGAGTCTAGACCCACTGCGTTCTCCGCGAACGACCAATGTTTCGCCATCATAAGGAAGATGAACAACTTTTTCATCACAGATGATTCTGGCATGATGTTGAGATAAACAATCCATACCGATGACAATATCGAAACTTCCAAGTTCTACTGTACCAAGCTCGAGGAGCTTGATGTAAACCATACAGTGCTTTCTCTACTTTATATACTCTATCTGGAAAGTCAGGATCTTCAAAACCAGGAGGTTGCATCACATAAACCTCTTCATCAATCTTTCCATACAAGAAAGCACTTTTCACATCCATTTGGTACACTGGAAAGTTCTTGAATGAGGCATAAGCCAAAAACAATCTAATAGCCTCTATCCTTGCTACAAGAGCAAAGACTTCGTCATAATATATTCCTTCTTCCTGAGTGTACCCTTGAGCCACTAGTCTTGCTTTGTTTCTCACCACAATTCCTCTTTCATCTCTTTTGCACCTGAACACCCATTTTGTACCAATTGCCCTCTTCCCATTAGGCAAATCAACTAGTGTCCAGACCTCTTGAAGCTTGAACTAGAACAGCTCCTCTTGCATGGCTTCAACCCAACTTGAATCTTGCATAGCTTTATGAATATTTTTGGGTTCCTCTTGTGATAAGAAACAGGCAAATTTGCAATTTTGTAGGTCCTTGTGGCTATTTCTTTGATGCAATGATTGAGCAAATAAACCTTGATGGAGTAGATCACTCACTCCTTTTGTTTTACTTCTGGTTTGTACAGCAGATTGTACATCACCAATTATCTGCTCCTTGGGATGGTTCTTATGTATCCTTGTAGTTGGAGTAGGACTGACTTGAACAGTAGGTTCCATATTTGTCAAATCAGCTTCTGCTCCAAAAACATCCACAACATCATCATCTGTGTCATAGTAGATTTCCTCCAACTCAGGCATATGAGGAAAGTCAACATCATCATTAACATCTTCATTAAAGTCAGCAGCAGAATTCTTTGGAACAGCAGTAGAACTACTAGGCTTAGCAGCAGAATGGGAGATACTGCTGCTAGCTTCATTTCTTGAACTTCCATGCTTTGCTGACTTTTCAACAGTCTTGCCATCATTAGAAGGTTCATCATCACCTTCTGCATCATCCTTTGGTACTTCCTTATGAACAGCATCATCATCAGAACTCTTTCCCTCTTTATCTGTTGGAGTGAAGAACTGATTAAACTTCCACTTCTCAATCAAAACAAACTCCTCTGCAGATGCATCCTTCTTTGCTTGTGTACCTGCATTGGGGTTAGTTTGTGTACCTGCAGACATGTTAGTTGTACCTGTAATCACTGGTTGATAATTCATACTCTTGGTTAGGGAATCAATATCAAACAGCCATTGAGGTCCTTTTCCAGCAACACTAGGTGTGGTTTCACTAAACCTAACGTGTAGATTTTCTTCCACATGCATTGTTCTTTGATTAACTACCCTAAAAGCTTTGCTATTAGTTGAGTATCCAACAAAGAAACCTTTGTCTGCTTTCTCATCAAACTTGCCTAGTGAGTCAATGGTATTTCAGATAGTAACAGGACACCCAAATGGTTTTAAGAAATCTATCATAGGTTTCCTACCATGCAACAATTCATAAGGGGTCTTGTTATGAGGCTTTACTACCTTACTCCTATTTTGCACATAGCAAGCAGTGTTAACTGCTTCAGCCCAAAAAGTAGTGGGTAACTTTGACTCAGACAACATAGTCCTAACAGCCTCAATTAATGTCCTATTCCTCCTTTCAGCAACTCTGTTTTACTGAGGAGTTCTAGCCACACTAAACTGCCTTAAAATACCTTTTTCCTCACAGAACTGATTCATTACTTGATTCTTAAATTCAGTTCCATTGTCACATCTGATTACTTTGACCTTATGATTTACTAGGTTTTCTATTCTTGTAATGAAGGCCTTAAGAATTCGAGAGGTCTCATCCTTAGTTGCTAAGAAAAACACCGAAGTAAACCTACTAAAATCATCAGTGACAACTAAGCAATACATCTTCTTATTTAAGCTCTTCACAAAAGTTGGTCCAAACAGATCCATATGCAACATATACAAGGGTTCAGAAATAAAGTTCACCACTTTGGACTTACATGAAGCTCTGTGTTGCTTTCCCATCTGACAAGCAACACAGGTTTCTGAATTTTCAAAAATCTTTGAAGGTAACCCTCTGACAAGGTTGCCTTTTACCAATTTGTTTATTGTTTTGAAATTTAAGTGGCCCAATCTTCTATGCCAGAGCTTGGATTCATCAATGGTGGCCTTTGCAAAAAGACAGGTTAAATCTCTTTTAGGAATGATGTTCTTAATGTCCACACTGTATATATTGTTTGTTCTAGGGACATTAAGTAGTACTTCAGAATCATGAGGTAACTTAAAGTCGGGAGACAAAACAAGATAGTCAGTGTCTGTAAAAAGAACAAAATTTTTTTTTTGTCACACATTTGTGAGACACTAAAAAGATTGAACTTAAGTCCCTCTACAAAATATACCTTTTCAAAATCCAATTTTCCTGTTCTAATAGTACCTTTACCAACGATCTTGTCACCTTTTGGATCATTGCCAAAAAGTAACATAACCACCATCAAAAGCCTTAAAATCTTCCAAGTTGCTCTTGTCTCCAGTCATATGTCCAGAGCATCCACTATCAAAAATGCATTTATCCTTTAGCTCCAATTGTAGACTGCCCTGCACAAAAAGTAAGAGAGTTAGTTTCTCTTTGGGACCCAAGCCATTACTGACTTGGATCTGCCTTGTCCATCAAAGTAATCATATTTCTTGAAGTCCATTGATGCACTGCTGTGTCTGGTTTTGGGTTTCCAGACCCAGCAAGCTGAGGCCTTAACAACATAGAAATGAGTGCCCATAACTATATCAGTAACCACTTTTGGCTTAGCAGCAGAATGAGAAATACTGCTGCTAGCTTTAGCAATAGAAAACTCTATTTCCTTTGGAATGGGCCTTGGTGGTGCAACAGGAGAAATAGTCCTAGAAATACCATTTCTCAAAAAAATCTCCTTAGGAACCATGTTTCTTTTGGGATGTGGGTGAGTCTTTCTTGCAAAGTTCCTATGGTTCACCCTAGTATTATGGTTCCATACAGGTTTTGGAGCACTATTTTTCTTAGGTATAGAATAATAACAATCTTCTTGCAAGTGCTTAAAACTACCACGGCTATGACATGCCTTATTAACCAGTTCAAAGTCACTACCTAACTTGTGTGTGATCACCTGGTGCAAGTTTCTCTGATTTCCTCTAGGCAAGTCACAAGTCTTCCTAGGATAATCTCTAGGTTTATCATCATACTCAGCCACTTTCCTAGAGATTCTACTTCCTAGCACAGGTTTTACAAACTCAACATTTTTAGCTTTAATTTCAGTTGTATTAACCTGTGTGACATTTGGTTCAACAGTCCTAAGAATTTCTTTCTTTTTAGCTTTGTGTATTGAATCAATCTCATCATCATCACTATCTGACACCCAATCTTCAATGATCACAGTATCAGACTTCTTTTCTACCTTAGGTGCACTAGTCTTTTCAGATGTTTCATTGTTTACTTGACTTGTTTCACCTACGGATTGTGCAGCTAACTCAGATATAAAGGACAATTCTTTCCTAGCTGGTGCATAAGCACTTTTAAGAGGGGGAGCCACTTCATTGTATCCTAGGCCACATCCTCTTTTATTTATCTGAGATTCAACTGCTTTATTTGCTAGAACAGATGCATATTGTTGTTTATTGGTATGTGCTTAAACACATACCATTTTTAGACCAAAACCGGACCCAAAATGACCAAAAACCCGACCAAAATGCCAAATATATTGTGTTTTTGTGTTTTTACATATGCAGGCTCGGATATCAAAGAAAAGGACAAAAATCAAGCAAAGACCGGGAAACCGAGCACGAGATATGGAAGTGTTATTTGTAGCCGATGCCGAGGAGAAAATATAGTCAAAGTCAACCCGAGGTCCTTCATATTTTCAGAGATTGTCAATTTCATCACTTGGATCTACTTTGGAAAATATGGCAAGATTGGTCCCTGAGATTTCAAGATAATTACATTTGGTCCTTATGATTTTAAAATACCCTATCCTTAACTTTAAACACAACCTATCC
Organism: Artemisia tridentata subsp. tridentata; assembly: GCA_021014915.2. NCBI lineage: Eukaryota > Viridiplantae > Streptophyta > Magnoliopsida > Asterales > Asteraceae > Artemisia > Artemisia tridentata. The sequence continues at coordinate 240,641,395 of CP139502.1, read as the reverse complement.
TTAAATTAACACAACCTTCGCCTCAATCCAACCCAACATAAACACAACAAAACCATCCTAGCCCACTACCACCGGCCCAACCTTTACTAATCCCTTACCCGACCCAACACTTAAAACCGGTCAAAACAAGATAAAACCCACACCCGGTCAAAGCTTTCTTAGCTAAAAAAGGTCGGTCAACCAAATAAAATAAATCACACACCCACCCTTTCTCTCCCACACAAAACACCCGCCCCTTATCCTCTCAATAATTACTGTTTACCAAGAACCCTAAGTATTACCGAACAAAATTACCACAATTAAGGGTAAGATTGTCATTGCACGGACTTCGAGGATGCTACTGACGATAAGAATGACGCGTGGCAGCAGGCGATTGGACCGAACACGCAGCTATTTTGATCGTACAGAGGAAAATCAAGCTTGGAGAGCAAGGATAGATCCAAGGGTGAAGATTGACTCAAGTGCACGCGGATCGCCAGCATGGCAAAGACCAGAAGGTTCGGATCGAGCTTATAAATAGAGGAGAGGTTACCCCATTTTCGGATGTAATTTTTATTTTAGCAAAGTTATGCTGTCAAAATGTTTTCTTAATTTTCATTGTAATTTTCTTAAGTTTGTTTAATTCTAAAGTCTGTTTCGGATATTATTTTGTAATTGTTAATTTGAATTAATGAAAGTTTTAGTTGTAATATTTTAATTGTTGTTCAAGATTGATTAATATTGTGTTCGGTAATTTAGTGTTTCATTCGATTTGAGTTTTGTAAAATTTAAAGTTTTAATGCAAGTTAAATTTTGAAGTTACTTTTGTTATCCGAATTCTCAGTTAATTTGAGGTTTTTCTTTTGAAGTTTAAATTGAGTTTTGAGTTTTTCTGTTTATTTGTTTTAACATCTGATCAATCAAAAAAAAAAAAAAAAAAAAAAAAAAAAAAAAAAAAAAAAAATTCTCTGATAAGTAGATAAGTTGGTGAATAAGCTGTGGAATGGTGTGGAAAAAGCTGATGGAAGGAAGAGTTGTTCATTTGGGATTTATATTGGCTTAATAGCCTGGGTTGTTTGAATATTCTGGGATCTCCAAATAAGGTAGCAGGATGAGCTAGTGAGTGCAGTTTTCTTTCTTTTGATTCCTGCGTTGTGTTGCTTTTCTTATTAGCTTGCTCATTTTTATTCATAGTTCATAGGTAGTCTGCTGTTTTTAATTAATATGGATAGTTGTTAAGCTGAAGTTAGTTATTGATTAGAGTTGCTGGTAATTTGATGTTAGTTTGAGAGTAAAAATCTCCTTGTTAAATTGTTGCTTAGCTAAGTTACTGCATATTTAGTCCATTTTAGGTAGTGTTTGCTGGTTAAAAGTTTTGAAAGTTTGCTGCTATATAAGTGTTTGCCAGGAATTTTGAAATTTTGATTTACTAAATATTAGAATTAGTAGTTGTTGATTTCAGCTATTTAGTTGTTGTTTTGAAGTACTGAAACTTTTGGTAGTGTTTTTTTTTACTCTTTTCTGTTCTAAAAATTAGTATTATTTGTTTGTTAATTGTTTTGCAAAAGAAGAAAAAAAAAAGAAAAAAAAAAAATATATATATATATATAGTTGGGTTAATTTGCGGAATCGAACCTGGGGCTGTTGATTTTGAGAAAAACATTTTCAATTTTCAGTTATTAAAATTCAGTCCTTAAGTTTCATTTTAAACAAGTTTGGTACTTGTCTTTACTTTAAAAAGAGTTAGTTTAATTATAGTTTCAAAAATTACACTTAAGTCCTTTTCTTTATTCGAAAAACGATTTTAGTTTTAATAAAGTTTCAAAAAAAAATACAATTTAGTCCATGTCTTTGTTTAAAAAAGTTTTAGTTTAAGTAGAGTTTCCAAAATTACATTTTCAGTCCTCGTCTTTCATAAAACCTTTATTTTCTTAAATTTCTTTTATAAAACCAGTTTTTTAATAAAATTCATTTTCATCCCTTAGACTTTATTTTTATTTTTATTTCTATTTTAAGTATAGTTTTGCTAATAGATTTATAAATTTCGGGATTAGCCCGGGACTTGCATTTATTTGAATTTTCTTTGTGTGCATTTATTCTAATAGCGTAGATTGCTTTTAATTTTTCTTATTATAGTGTAATCAATTCTAAAAAAATAATATCTTTCACGTCACTTATTCACTTCACATTTTCACGACTCCGATTCGACAAATTCGCCGTCAAACCTTCGTTGGGAGAACGACCCGGGGGAATATTCTCACGAATATTTCTTTGGAACAAATAAAAATATATAAAAACGAAACATCAATAAAATGGCGCCGCTGCCGGGGAAGGCTTGAAACGAGTGCGTCGATTTCGTCCGTTGTTTTTGTGATTTGAAGATCCTTCCTTGGAAGTTATTGTTTTTTATAAAAATATATAAAATACAAAAATATAATAATTAAAAAACACTTTTCCTAAAGTGTTTTCACCATTAATAATAAATCCTCCGTCTTCCGTTGAAGGAGGGCGGTTGTAAACCATTCCAAATAACAACAAAACAAATCGTGTAATTAATCGTTATCGGATTACTTTATTACTACAACCTAATTACGGGGTTTAAGGAAGCTTGACATTAAATTGTCGAGCTGAAGAAGGCGGGTTTTTAAGCATCTTCGGAGCTACCTTTGCCTTCCCGCCACGCTGCGCGTAGTTTTAAAGGAAACGGTTACGGTTAACGTAACGGTTACCAAAAAGAAAATAAAGACTTTTGTTTTCAATATATTAAAAAAGCCAAAAATAATTCCTAACCAAAAATACAAAAAGATTTTTGATTTCAAATTTGATTTTCCTTTTTGATTTTTGATTTTGTTTTTTGGTGTATGCACACCCGTTCTTCTTCTTCTAATCCTCTTCTTTCACCACTATCTAATCCCGAGCGGATTATTCGTCAAAACAACCGTGTTCATTTCTCAACCGTTGAGGAAATGGCCAACAACCAACACAATCAACCCCCGCCGGTGGGTGTTGACAATCACAATCAAGGACAAGCTCCCGATCTCCGCACTATGCAAGAGTTACTCCAGTGTCCCACCGTGGGATACGGAGATGCTATTGTCATACCCCCGATTCGAAATACAAATTTTAAACTCGAGACCGGTTTAATTCAACTTGTCACGGGAAATCAATTTCATGGTTTTGATCGGGAGGATCCTCACAATCACATCCGATGGTTCAATAAATTAACCTCAACACACTACCATAAGGATGTCCCTCACGAAACAATCAAATTGATGTTATTCCCATTTTCGATCGAGGGGGCGGCCCGAATTTGGCTCGAGAAAGAACCTCCTCAATCAATCCGTACTTGGGAAGATCTCGTCCATAAATTCGTGAACTATTTCTTTCCTCCATCTAAAATGACCAATGCTAGGAATGAAATCACAAATTTCCAGCAACGATTTGATGAGAATTTCGGTGAGGCATGGGAACGATTTAAGGATCTCCTACGGAAATGCCCACATCACGGATTCTCGGAATTACATCAAATCGATACGTTCTACAATGCTTTAACTCAATCAGATCAGGATTCACTCAATGCAGCCGCCGGTGGCAATATCATGAGTCGAATGCCGAGAGAAATTCTTTCAATTATTGAGAACAAATCTAAGGTACCTACCTCAAGGAACAAACCGGTTGTTTCTAAGGTGAGTACCCAAGCTTCTAGCAGTGATGCTAAGATCGACAAGCTTGCAGATATGTTCCAAGCTTTCCTTCTCTCACAAAAGGAACAATCTTCTCCACCAGCTCAAGTGAAAGCGGTGCAAGAAAATTGTGTTATTTGTGGTGGTCCCCATCCATATTATGATTGTCAAGCTACCGACAGCCAAGTTTGCAATGCTACTGCAGCAGTCGCAAACTACAATCAAAATCAAGGATTCCGTCCTCAAGGTGAAGTTAACTACCGAGTTAGCAACCAAATGGGACCACCCGGTTTTACACCCGTTCAAAACAACCAAAACCGTTTACCTCAAATCAATCAAGGTTACAATCAAAATCAAAGCTACAACCAAAATCGTGGAAACAATTATCAAGCTCAACCGCAACAAGTCTATCAACCTCCTCCTCCCCAAGTTCCACTTCCTCCCGACTTTGTGAGTTATATGAAAGCAACCGATGCTAGCATACGAACTATGCAAGGTCAAATCAACAATATGAGAGCTGACTTTCGGAAGGAGATTGATACGACAATATCTCGACAAACAAACGACCTTAAGCAAATGATGAGTGGATTTTTTCAGATGAATCAACCCTCAACCTCGGGTACTTCTTCTCTTCCTAGCAACACAATTGCTAACCCGAGGGGCGATGCTAAGGCGATCACGACTCGAAGCGGTGTTTCATATGATGGACCCACGGCTCCGGGTACCGCTTCTTCTCTACCTCCCAAGGTAGCCGTCCGTGAACCCGAGGCGACCAAGGACATGGAACCTCCTACTAACAACGGAGGAACCAAAGACGTCCAACCTCCGGTCATCCATCCATCTGAACCAAAGAATGTTGAGCCAAAAGAAATTCCCGTCAAAGCAAACCTTCCGTATCCTTCAAGATTGAATGATCAAAAGCTCCGCGAAAAAGCTTCAAATCAAATGGAAAAATTTTTCCAAATTTTTCAAGAGTTACATTTCGATATAAGCTTCGCGGATGCTTTACTTTTGATGCCTAAGTTTGTTTCGACTCTCAAAAGTTTGCTGAATAACAAAGAAAAATTAATTCAATTAGCAAAAACTCATCTGAATGAAAACTGCTCAGCGGTAATTCTCAAAAAGCTTCCGGAAAAGCTTGGAGATCCCGGAAAATTCCTTATTCCATGTGAATTTCCGGGAATGGTTGAATGCTCCGCCTTGGCCGATCTCGGTGCTAGCATCAACCTAATGCCGTTGTCAGTATGGCAAAAGCTTTCTCTGCCCAAACTTACCCCCACTTGCATGACCCTCGAGCTTGCGGATCGTTCCGTAACCTGTCCCGAAGGTATAGCCGAGGATGTCTTCGTTAAAGTGGGGAAGTTCCATTTTCCTGCAGATTTTGTGGTTGTTAATTTTGACGCTGACCCCCGGGTTCCTCTCATTCTCGGAAGATCATTTTTGAGGACCGGGCGGGCTTTGATTGACGTATACGCAGAAGAAATAACTCTGCGAGTTGATAATGAAAAAGTTACGTTTCAAATCAATCCAAACTCGAAACCTCAAACCGACAAATGCAATGTCGCTACGGTTGATCAAAAGTCCGATCCCGTAATTGCTCCTAAAAGAATTGATCCAAACCTTTCGAGATTCACGGTCAAGAGTATTTCAGAAAAACGTGCTGAGCTCAAGGCTATGAAAATCAATCCTGGATCGAGCAAATGGTTTGAGTGTTGTGCTGCAAATACTAAGAGTATTCTTGATGATGATGAATCGGATTCGGAGACCACAACGGAAGAGGTGGAAATTGCTAGCTCTAAGAGCACACCTCTTGTCCCACCTCCGGAGACGGTTTATCGTGTAGAGATGATTGATTCTGTTCTTTCCGACTCTTCCCATCCTTCTCCTCCGATTGAGGGAAGTGAAATACCGAGGGATGAGCTCGAGGTGTTGTCTGATCCTGCTCCAATTTCGCTGGAAATTGTTGAGCCCGATAGTGATCCAGGGGAAGATGTCTCGTTATTAAAAATGAAATTTGATGAACCTTTATTTTCCCTTCCCCCGGATAATGTTAATGAAAAACCACCTAAATCCGTTCAATTTGTTGATTCAAAATCAGAAGAGCAAAGTAGTGGCAGTACCACTTCTTACATTGATTCTCTTCTTGAGGAGTTCGCCGATGAACTTGCTCACATCGATCCAATCCCACCGGGGGATGAGGACGATAACTTTGATTTTGAATCTGACTTAAGAAAATTGGAATCTTTAATGAACCAGGATCCGTCTAAATATGATTCTTATCACGAGGAGTTCACCGATGAACTCGCTCACGATGATCCATTTCCATCATATGATGATGATCTCTTTGACGTTCATGCTGATTATAAAGAAGTTGAAGATCTTTTGTACCATGCTCCATCATCTGATTCTTACTCCGAGCTTAATGATGATGATGACCTCTTCGATTTTAGGGCCGATCAAACCGAATGGAGAAATCTTTTATATGGCAAACCTACTGAAAAAGGCCCTAAAATTGAAACCATAACCGAGGATGCTTCAATTGTCTCTCATGACTTAGCTCCTTATTCTCCCGAGGATGATTTCTTTTTTGAGTCCTCCATTGAGTACCCTGCTGAATTTCCTTGTGAGGACAAAGTATTTAAGCCAGGCTTACTCATTGATGGTGAAATTCATCCTTTGATGAAATTGACTCGTGCTAAGAATTTAAAGTTTCCTGCCTCATCTAAGGAACTTTTATTTCTGAAGAAAAATGATTCCTCTCTACCTCTTTCTGTTCAAAAACTCCCATTCTGTCCGGAGTCATCTTTGCTTGAAACTTTACTATCGTTTCCAGCCGGAAACGAAGACAAAGTTTTTGACCCCGGCATCACCGCTTTCATCTTCTAAAAGCCGTGGGTATCTCAATCGGAGTGGAACTTTCGTGCGCTTCAATGTTTATTCAAACATCTTGAACGAAAGTCCGATTGAGATTATCTCTTCCACTTGCTCCCCCATGGACAACTAAATTCGGGGTCGAGTCAAGCTCATGTGACTCGATTAACAAAAACAAGCGCTTCGTGGGAGGCACCCCATGCTTATCCATCTATCTTCTTTCTATTTTCTTAATAAAGAGGAGGGGATCCTCCTCCATATCTTGTGTTTCGTGTTTTCTGTGATATGTCCAGGAATGCCCGATGATGAAGACTCTCGTGCTCGTAGTTTCCTTCACGCTACTCGAGTTTCATCATCCGCTGCTTATCAATATCCTAAAATCTTATCGTTTACATCTATCTTTTGGCATAATTAATAAACGGCCTTAGATTTATGTAGGAGAACCCGTACCTTTAAGACATTGAGGACAATGTCTCGTTCTAGTCTGGGGGGGTAATCTTGCGATTTGATTTTTGCCTTGCATTTTTGCTATTGTCTCGTGCAACCCCGTTTTTCCTCCAAAATTGAAAAAAATCCAAAAAAAATGAGAAAAATTTAAAATTTTTTGCAAAAATATAATAAATTTTGACATTTTTGTTGATTTTCCGCTGGTGAGAGTAGAAATAAAATTCTGACTTGATCGGGCGTGTTGAGCCCTAGCTTGTCTCCTTAACCATTTATAATCTATAAGCTCGTGCTAGTCTTTTACACAAGGAGCTTGAAAACGCGAATTCTTTTTAAGAGTTTGCAAGTTCCCGTATTTGACTTTATATATGCATGGCTTGATTATTTGGCTAAGCATTCGCGGATCTGATTATTTAAGATTTTAAATTTGCGAAGAACGAGAAATGATAGAGTTGTTTATAAGTTAGATTGCTAAACGTGGAGTAGTGGTTCTCTTTAGAGCTCATCGAAGTTATTTGTGGCTTTTTGTTCCCATAAGCTTGTTTCACTCAAAAATAGAAATCTAGGAATAATTAAAGCTATTTTGGTTTTGGCGAAATTTAGTTTTTAATCATTCTTAAGAGAATCCTTGCTTATGGAAGTTGGGTACACATCAAGGTACTGCCAGTGTTACGGTGTAATAGACTATTCCATCTTGCCGGCTCACAACCGATGTTGGGATTGTTATAAAAGCCGTAGGACTCGGGATTTGGCAAAATATATAATGAATAATAAATAATAATAATAATCCAAAGCCATAAAAAGTTTTCTGCATCTTGCCGGTTCGCAGCCGATGTTGTAGACTTCTAATAAAGGCAGAGGAAAAATTCCAAGGTCATAATAGACTATCACATCTTGCCGGTTCGCAGCCGATGTTGTGATTGTTATAAAGGGCCAAGGATTAATAATAATAAGTGCTTAATAATGTTAAAAATGCCAAATTTCGACTCCGAGGTATCCTAATAAAGGCTTCCGTCTCTGGACTCGTAGATGAGTTGTTTCGGTCGCAAATAAAAGGGATATTCTCAAAATCGTGTTAAATCAGAGACCTTGATGTGGACCTCATTTTTGTGTGCAACGGTTTTCGAGGGAAGGTTTGGAAACTACTTAGCGTCTAAACTTAGGTATCTTTATCGGCTCTAAAAATTATCGAAACGAGAATTTGAAGAAATTCATTTCTCACCAAAAATAAAATAATTAGAGGAAAATAGGAATTTGGGAACGAGAAGTCCACAATTAGCTTTCTGAGTAGTGTTGGCAGTCTAACTTGTAGATGACAATGATTTCGTTTTTAAGCTTAGTTTGGGGACTCGTGAAAAATCAGGGATGACGAATTTTATCCGTATGGTCACTTCTTTATGAGTCGTGTTTCCTACTCGAAGACCCTAAAAGTTATCATTAGATAATGATTGTCAACAAAAGCCGTCACATGAATAATGAGAAAAATATAAAAATATAAAAATAGAATAAAAAGAAAAAATGGGGAGTTCTTATAACATTGCATGAGGACATTGCAATAGCTTAGTCTGGGGGAATTTTGGTATGTGCTTAAACACATACCATTTTTAGACCAAAACCGGACCCAAAATGACCAAAAACCCGACCAAAATGCCAAATATATTGTGTTTTTGTGTTTTTACATATGCAGGCTCGGATATCAAAGAAAAGGACAAAAATCAAGCAAAGACCGGGAAACCGAGCACGAGATATGGAAGTGTTATTTGTAGCCGATGCCGAGGAGAAAATATAGTCAAAGTCAACCCGAGGTCCTTCATATTTTCAGAGATTGTCAATTTCATCACTTGGATCTACTTTGGAAAATATGGCAAGATTGGTCCCTGAGATTTCAAGATAATTACATTTGGTCCTTATGATTTTAAAATACCCTATCCTTAACTTTAAACACAACCTATCCTTAAATTAACACAACCTTCGCCTCAATCCAACCCAACATAAACACAACAAAACCATCCTAGCCCACTACCACCGGCCCAACCTTTACTAATCCCTTACCCGACCCAACACTTAAAACCGGTCAAAACAAGATAAAACCCACACCCGGTCAAAGCTTTCTTAGCTAAAAAAGGTCGGTCAACCAAATAAAATAAATCACACACCCACCCTTTCTCTCCCACACAAACACCCGCCCCTTATCCTCTCAATAATTACTGTTTACCAAGAACCCTAAGTATTACCGAACAAAATTACCACAATTAAGGGTAAGATTGTCATTGCACGGACTTCGAGGATGCTACTGACGATAAGAATGACGCGTGGCAGCAGGCGATTGGACCGAACACGCAGCTATTTTGATCGTACGGAGGAAAATCAAGCTTGGAGAGCAAGGATAGATCCAAGGGTGAAGATTGACTCAAGTGCACGCGGATCGCCAGCATGGCAAAGACCAGAAGGTTCGGATCGAGCTTATAAATAGAGGAGAGGTTACCCCATTTTCGGATGTAATTTTTATTTTAGCAAAGTTATGCTGTCAAAATGTTTTCTTAATTTTCATTGTAATTTTCTTAAGTTTGTTTAATTCTAAAGTCTGTTTCGGATATTATTTTGTAATTGTTAATTTGAATTAATGAAAGTTTTAGTTGTAATATTTTAATTGTTGTTCAAGATTGATTAATATTGTGTTCGGTAATTTAGTGTTTCATTCGATTTGAGTTTTGTAAAATTTAAAGTTTTAATGCAAGTTAAATTTTGAAGTTACTTTTGTTATCCGAATTCTCAGTTAATTTGAGGTTTTTCTTTTGAAGTTTAAATTGAGTTTTGAGTTTTTCTGTTTATTTGTTTTAACATCTGATCAATCAAAAAAAAAAAAAAAAAAAAAAAAAAAAAAAAAAAAAAAAAAAAATTCTCTGATAAGTAGATAAGTTGGTGAATAAGCTGTGGAATGGTGTGGAAAAAGCTGATGGAAGGAAGAGTTGTTCATTTGGGATTTATATTGGCTTAATAGCCTGGGTTGTTTGAATATTCTGGGATCTCCAAATAAGGTAGCAGGATGAGCTAGTGAGTGCAGTTTTCTTTCTTTTGATTCCTGCGTTGTGTTGCTTTTCTTATTAGCTTGCTCATTTTTATTCATAGTTCATAGGTAGTCTGCTGTTTTTAATTAATATGGATAGTTGTTAAGCTGAAGTTAGTTATTGATTAGAGTTGCTGGTAATTTGATGTTAGTTTGAGAGTAAAAATCTCCTTGTTAAATTGTTGCTTAGCTAAGTTACTGCATATTTAGTCCATTTTAGGTAGTGTTTGCTGGTTAAAAGTTTTGAAAGTTTGCTGCTATATAAGTGTTTGCCAGGAATTTTGAAATTTTGATTTACTAAATATTAGAATTAGTAGTTGTTGATTTCAGCTATTTAGTTGTTGTTTTGAAGTACTGAAACTTTTGGTAGTGTTTTTTTTTACTCTTTTCTGTTCTAAAAATTAGTATTATTTGTTTGTTAATTGTTTTGCAAAAGAAGAAAAAAAAAGAAAAAAAAAAAAATATATATATATATATAGTTGGGTTAATTTGCGGAATCGAACCTGGGGCTGTTGATTTTGAGAAAAACATTTTCAATTTTCAGTTATTACAATTCAGTCCTTAAGTTTCATTTTAAACAAGTTTGGTACTTGTCTTTACTTTAAAAAGAGTTAGTTTAATTATAGTTTCAAAAATTACACTTAAGTCCTTTTCTTTATTCGAAAAACGATTTTAGTTTTAATAAAGTTTCAAAAAAAAATACAATTTAGTCCATGTCTTTGTTTAAAAAAGTTTTAGTTTAAGTAGAGTTTCCAAAATTACATTTTCAGTCCTCGTCTTTCATAAAACCTTTATTTTCTTAAATTTCTTTTATAAAACCAGTTTTTTAATAAAATTCATTTTCATCCCTTAGACTTTATTTTTATTTTTATTTCTATTTTAAGTATAGTTTTGCTAATAGATTTATAAATTTCGGGATTAGCCCGGGACTTGCATTTATTTGAATTTTCTTTGTGTGCATTTATTCTAATAGCGTAGATTGCTTTTAATTTTTCTTATTATAGTGTAATCAATTCTAAAAAAATAATATCTTTCACGTCACTTATTCACTTCACATTTTCACGACTCCGATTCGACAAATTCGCCGTCAAACCTTCGTTGGGAGAACGACCCGGGGGAATATTCTCACGAATATTTCTTTGGAACAAATAAAAATATATAAAAACGAAACATCATTTATCTATCCTAACAACATGTTTTTCTTTTTCACTTAAAGCTGAGTCTCTAGCTAATTTAGCTTCTTCCACTCTTTTATTAAGCATGTTAATTTCACATTCTTTCTTAATTAGATCAGTTTCAAGAGTATGAATTTTATCAGCATATTCTCCCTCAATTTGATTAAGAAACTCAACCTTGTTTTCTAAAGATTTTAAACCATTTTGATATCCTAAGTTATCAAGTTTGAGTTTATCAAATTCAACTCTTAAAGCATCATAACTAGATCTCAGTGCCTCTATTGTATCTGAACAAGATTTAAATGAACATGAAGATTCATTTGATACCTCAGAGTCTGATCCAGAGGAGGAGTAACCCATAAGAGCAAAGTGTTGTTCTTTGGATTCTTCATCAGCTACCAGTGCATAGTTGGGACCATCCTCAGCTTGGTCACTCCAGTCAAAATCTCCAAAGCCATCACATGAGACCATAGCAGTAGTAGGTTTAGCATCTTCAATGGGAATCTGCCTTGGATTTTCCTTGATCTGCTTTGGTGCTCTGCACTCCCTTGCAAAGTGCCCTTTTCTGTGGCAGTTATAACATTCAAACTTTGATATGTCAAACCCCACATTGTTCTGTCTTCTAAACTTGAGCTCTCTTTCAGTTCTCTTCAAGAATCTTCTTGCTCTCAGAGTCAACATTGCAAATTGCCAATGCAAATCCATCTCTTCTAAATCATCAGGATCAACTTGATCTAGATCCTGACTCATTACTGGAGTACTTGTAGTGAGTTTAGCTAAATAGGCACAAATAGCAGCATCACTAATGGTGTCACTATTTGTAGAAATAGCAGCAGAACAAGTATGACCAACAGCAGAATGAGTTTCTTGAATATTCCCAGAAGTCTTATTATTTGAAGACATAAAAGCAAGGTTGTTTGATCTTGAAGAACTGGTTGAACCATTTACCTCAGTTTCATAGACCTTCAAGTTGTTATACAAATCATCCAAATTCATAGTATCAAAATCAGTCTTGTTCCTCCATACAACTGTGTGAGTATTCCATTCTGGTGCAAGACTCCTTAGAAACTTCAAATTAATATCTTCCTTTGCAATAGGGACATTTAGAAGCGCCAACTGACTCACTAACTTTTGCAGCCTGTCATAAGTACCATCAATACTTTCATTGCTTGATGCAGTGAAAGTTTCAAATTTGTGCTTTAGCAAATTCTTCCTTGACTTTTTGGTGGCTGCATTCCCACCAAACCTGAGTTCAATTGCTGCCAACAACTCCTTGGCAGACTTGGTGTTTTTGAAGGCCAATTGGTACTCATTAGGTATCCCCATTAAGAGAATAGTGTGAGTTCTAATCTCCAGTTTCCTTTGAGCCCTTTCTTCGTTGGTTTTGATGGGCAAGACTTGCCCATCAGCACCAGTCTTAGGCAGAGTATCACCAGTTTGTATGATTTCCCACATTGTGTAATCACACATCTTCATGTACTGTTCTATCCTCATCTTCCAGAGTTCATATTCTCCAACCTTGAGCATTGGAACCTTGGATGCAGTAACCATATGATGAGATTCAGACTCCATTGCTTTTGATGTTGAACAGATCTGAGCTTTTCGAAATTCTTCTCAGTATCAGTTTCTAGATCACAAGCTCTGATACCACTTGTTGATCCCAGTCGAGCTTAACGATCTTGTTAATTATTTTAGATATAAACCTAAAGCAATCGGTATAGAAACTGCTTATGAATGATCTATTAATTACTATGCGGAAACTAGTAATTAATCTTAAGAAGAATAACACACAATAATTCTCTCAACCTTCACCTCAATATATTAATATACGGTTACTCAAAAGTAACAGGGTTACAACGAACCTTGAAGTGAATACAAGACAATACGTATGCTAAAACAATCGACTTCTAACCCTAACCCTAGATCCTCCTTTTATACACATAAGGAGTCCTAGTCGGTTACAAAACTTTCTATACAAGAATAATATCTAATCGTATCTTTACCATAAACAAACTATACATATTCAATAAGCAGTAGAATCAAACTCTAGCAGCAGAATCATCTTAGGCTAGCAGCAGTTTGACACTTAGCGTATTTCATCATTCTTCAAATATCATCAGCAGCATAATGAATATACTAGCAGCAGAATGATTATGCCTAGCAGCAGAATCATACTTAGTATATTTCCATTAGAACCATGAGCAGCAGAATAAAACACTTAGCAGCAGAATCTTCAAAGTAGCAGCAGTATCTTTTAAACCCAACAACCTTCTTGTTGATTGTAGCCTTGAGCTACTAGCCTAGCTTTGTTTCTAGACACTACACCATTTTCATCCATTTTATTTCTAAAAACCCATTTTGTTCCAATTATGGTTTGACATTTAGGTTGAGGGACCAATGTCCAAACATCATTTCTAACATATTGGTTTAATTCTTCTTGCATTGCTACAACCCAAGATTCATTTTTTATGGCCTCATTTATATTTTTGGGATCAATTGTTGAAATGAAACAAAAGAAATTACTTTGATTTTGAACTTTTGATCTTGAGGTTCTTTCATTAATTTCTCCTATGACGTTATCTAATGGATGACTTCTAGATTCTTTGATATTGATTATTTCCTTATTTAAAGGTTCATCTTCTTTATCATTATCTAGATTTTCTTGATTTTCAACCATTTGACTTTCAACTAAGTGATCATCTACCAAAGGTAATGTCTTAGAGGGAGGTGGACTTTCGTCAAATGTTACGTTCAATGATTCCTCGACTCTTAAGGTTTCTTTGTTCACAACCATATATGCTTTACTATTTTGTAAGTATCCAAGGAACACACTTTCATAATACTTTGGGTCAAACTTGGTGAGATAATCCTTAGTGTTTAAAATGAAACACTCGCTTCTAAAAACTCTAAAATATCCTAATGTAGGTTTTTTGCCTCTATAAAGCTAATATTGTGTTTTATTCAAAAATGGTCTAATTAAAACTCTATTTAAGATATAGGTGGATGTGACAACGGCGTTACACCAAAACTTTTTGTGGTTTATTTTGTTCATTTAGCATTTTTCTACTCATTTCTTGAAGTGTTCTATTTTTACGTTCTACTACACCGTTAAATTGAGGAGTATGCGGAGCTAAAAAGTTATGTGTTATGCCATTAGCATCACAAAAAGCTCCAAATTGAGTTTCATTATCAAATTCACGACCGTGGTCGGTTCTAATTGACACAATGCTATTTCCTATTTGATTTTGAATTTTCTTACTTAGAATTTCAAATTTATCAAATGCTTCATTTTTAGTTTTTAAAAATTTAGTCCAAGTATATCTTGAATAATCATCCACTATGACCAAAGTGTAGAAGTTTCCTCCATAACTTTGTATAGCGGATGGACCAAATAAATCCATATGCAATAATTCTAAACACCTAGATGTGGACACCATGTTTTTAGCCTTATGGCTATTATGAACTTGTTTCCCAATTTTGCAAGCATCACAAAAGTGTTGGTCGTATTTCAACTTGGGTAGGTTCCTAACTAGTTCCTTAGATGATAGAGATTGCATTAGTCTCATATTGGCGTGACCTAGGAGTCTATGCTAAAGAGTTGAGTTGTCGTCTAAAGAGGTAAGAAAAAGTTTGTCTTTAGATGTTTTGTCTAATTTCATAATGTATACATTATTTTTCAAAACACCTTTTCCTACGGTTATATTGTCTTTAAGTATTTTACTTCCATTTTCACTAAAAAGGACGTCATACTTTTTACGGCATAGTTGACTAATACTAAGCAAGTTAAAAGCTAAGTTATCTACATGAGCAACATCATCAATAGAGAGAGGGAGAGTCATCAGAGATTGTACCTTTTCCGACAATTTTTCTTTTAAGCTTGCCACCAAATGTAACATTACGTCTGTCGTTGTAACACCCCCATTTTCGAGATATGCAGCGGAATATAAGCTTTGGGGTGCTACTTCATGGTTCACAGTCATGAGTATAGAAAATGACTCGAAAAGAGACGTTTTTAACAAATTGTTATCATTCATTTATTAAATCAGAGTTTACATATAGAGGTCCCAGCGGGAGGTTGCGAAATACATTATAAATGATACATTATTCATTTGAATGATAACAAAACAGACACTCTTTTTATAAGATGAAAGTCCATGCCACTCCGTGCCAAATCGTACTTCCAGTTACCTGAGATAAACATGCTTAAAAAGTCAACACAAAGGTTGAGTGAATCCATAGCGTTTATAGTTATAATCAGTTTGAACACAAGCCAAATAAGAGAAATCAGTTATATCACAATTCGGAATATTGCACTAAGCCTCATGAACTCAAATGATAACGGGGTGCATTTGGTTACTTAACCAGCAACACAAATGGTGTGCATTTGGTCACTTAACCAGCAACACAAATGGGATGCATTTGGTTACTTAACCAGCAACACAAATGGGATGCATTTGGTTACTTAACCAGCAACACAAATGGGATATCTTAGGCAATATTAATCATGAAATCATACAGAAAAGAAAATACTTATGTTCGGTTTGGTAGCATGTATCTCCCCACATATTTAGAAAAACGTATATAAAAAGTGGGACTATGAACTCACCTTGGAATGTAGTGATGTAGATAACACAATGGTGCCAAGGAGTATGGCAGAACAGGGTAAAGAGTAACGCACAACGATACCGAATCGGCAATTCCTAATGAATATAAATTTGTCTCAAGATATGACACGCGGAAAATAATCGATGCATATAAGTTTTAAAAGATGTTGTATCATTGTTCTCATGTTGTTGTTTGTAAAAAGGTTTTGTATCATTGTTTGTGTGGTGGTTGAAAGTCTAGACTCGTAAACACATACCAAAGTATAAAAATATATAATACAAGTATGAATGGAAATAAACACATAAGGTTCAGATAGCAAATAAGTAACGGATAGATATGTCGCGTTTATTTATATAACTTTTAAGTTGTGTACACTTCATTAAATTTTGTTTTCTAAATATGACTTATGTTGTAGATATAATATATATAGTTTTATACTCCGTTTAAATTAATCATGTTTAGATGTCGACTCTTAACCATACGTAACACAGAAAAGCAGCATCACACAACATGATATATGCAGATAATTTCATACATCAAATACATATGCCAAAATGTTATACAGATTTACAAATGGATGAATAATTTAAACACTTAAACATGAGGAATACACGGCATAGTCACATAAAAATTTACATGTTATTTACAACTTAATACAAAACAAATACTCGCATTATAGTATGAGAACAAACAACTTAAATATAAAATCTTATTACCATACAGTCAATATTTGTAGCAGACATATCAGTTGGTTTATTCACACGTACACTTTAATCCAGATTTTTATTACTCACAATTTCCATATAAGCCTTTGCTTGTTGATGATCAAACCGAACCAAGGAACACACCCTTCGCGGGTTTTCTCGTTGAACCGAGGCAAATCAAACACAACTCAAATGTCTTAATCATGCTTATTTTATAACCACGTAAGTTGCATATAATCAACTAAGCCGAAATATGTAAGTTTAAAACAACCATTCCTTGGGAGTGGCTGCGACCGTAGACAACAAACACCCCTATGTGGGCTGTGTGGATCGAGACCAAGCAAGCAAGGATCATCTTGTGGTCTCACCAAGTTGTAGTGCACGACCAAACAAACCAAATAACCCCTCGGGTAGTTTGTGACAGCAGTCCAACAAACACCCCGATAGCACCATATGCTATCGCAAATAAAATAAGCCACGGAATAATCACATCGAGTAAAACTAAAAATTAAACCACAACACAACAAGTTTAACGATGATACTTTTAAAACAACTTTTAATCCGTTTCAAATTTCTTAATCTTTATACAATTTCAGTTTATATTTGAATCCAAAAGAAAACAATAAACACTAAACTAGCTTATTTGGTTTCGACATACCAAAAAGAACAATGAGAAGGAGAGGTGGAGGGATGGAAGAGCGGCTGTGGTGGCTCTTGTGATCGATCGCCAAGGTTAACTCGTTACGTATGAGAGGTGGCTTCAAAAGCTTGTGAAAATGTCTATCGACTTGAGCAGGTGGGTTTATTGAAGGTAAGGGTTTTACGTGTGAAAGGAATGAAAGGAAAAGGAGACTTCATTTATAGATGCATGAATTTGCATGACATGGGCAAAGTTGGAGCAGGATTTAGGATACAAAATGAGACACGTTATACATATTGTATTATATGGTACAAAAGTCCTACACGTCCTATGATAGAGTTATGTTACACGTTATGTATTTCATGCATGGTTACCAAGTTATACACGTCTCATTTAGGAATTTACTTCCACGTTATATGAAGAATATAGATACATATACGTTATACATTTGAATGCCATATATAACATGTGAAAGCCAAGTTTTACACGTTCCTATATTTTGTTTGTTGTTGCATGTTAAATAATCATATTACACGTATATGTTTCATGTGAAATGGTGTATGTGACAATTATTTTAAGACATATACTAATATTTTAAGATATAGTTTGATCCCGGTAATTACTAACGTTAAGTCCTTAAGTCACGAAACTTAAAACTGGGTAACGTAAAAATATAACGTTTATAAAAATGTAAAAGTTTATTAATATATTCCAACTAATTATATTAGACGTGAGATAGTTTTAATAGAAAGCGTATACGTTAATAAAATTTAATAGGTTTGAGTATTCGTATTACGTAAAGAGTATAATAAAAATAAAAATATAAAAAGTGACAATAGTTCATATAGACTTATCTTAATCTTGTGTTGGTCGCGAGTAAAAGTCATAAGATTAAACTTTTGTGATTGTTACTAAAAGTAATATAATTTAATAAAAACATAATAATAATTTGTATTCAATATTACTAATAGACCTGAAATATACAAGATAAAATATATTTGTTTGGTTACTTGGTCGCGAGATGAAATAAATATATTTTTAAAATTAATGCATTAAAGACTTTAAATATTGTACTTTAGTGATTTGTACATTACTCAAGTAAGTTGTATTTTAATATTTCTAGGGTTTCGTTATCTTCACATGTTGTTATGGTAGTTTAGAGTTTCATAAAACTCTTATTAGTTAAGAAACATTCATTTTAAACGTACGTTAGCGAAATAACGTAAAGTGGTAAGTGGGACCTCATAACGTTTTAGGTCAAAGATGTTTACATAGGTAAATACTAAATCAGTTAAGGTTGGGTTGCAAGCAGGGTTGTCAGGGATGTGATCTTCGTCACATGAGATAGTAATTGTAATCCAGATAAAAAAAAAAATTTTACACGTAGAAAAGGACAAGTATTCTAAGAGATAGTGTAATTTAGTGTGGGATTTTCGCAGTGCTTACAGTCACCCCCCGTTAAGGGAATCTCGTCCCGAGATTCAGTCTATGTTGGTTGAAAAGTTGGGAAAAATGAACTATAGAGATAGTTAGGTTCAGATTTCTATCTTATCCAGATAGAGAACGTGATAAAGGAAAATCGTACAACGATTTGGTTGAGATGGAAGCTTGATTTGCTTAAAATGCCTGTCCAATTCATTACATGATTCTTCCGGAATTATACATAGTTGATCAGGTTATGTATAATTGATGACCAAATGATGTAATGCTTGGCTCAGTCACTGTGGTATTTATATTTCTCTCAAAAGTTTTAGATGGTGTTCAACGTTTTGTTTTTGTAAGATAACAACATGATTTAGTTTTAAAAGAGCAAGATAATATCTAGGTCATTTCATGGTGCTATATCGGGAATTTCTAAGGTACTAATGAGATATCCTTAAAATGAATCTTAGGGTTCGAGTGGAAATCTTACGGGATGGTAAAACTAATGTTGACAAAGTTGCTAGTGAGATGACAGTGTGTGACTACGAACAGAGCAAGTGAAGTAGAAACATAGTTTTGATTATTACGGAAATATTACAAGATAGAGCTTTCATACGATAGAAAAGATAGTTAATACACTTAAGTTACGTCCATCGTAACTAAAGTAGAGTACAATAGGAAACATGCTTAGGAAGTTTACAATATGATTTATTTAGCTATAACAGGAATTTCTCTTTTGTCTAAATAGGGATGCCATTCCTTGACATGGTCGGAATCTTAACGAGTTCTCATTCTCTTGCACTAGTCTTGGTTTGGCTGTGCGTTCCCACCTCCTAGCACATACGCTCTTCCACGGGCACCATTATTCTGATCAACATTCGGCTTCGGGCATCGGCTCTTGTAGTGTCCCTTCTCACCACATCCGTGGCAAGTTACGGTTACTGGCTGTAGATTAGCTCCTGTTGTTCTACAGTCTTTGATCTGATGTCCAATTTCTATCATACACGTATGTAAGATGATCATCACTAACCCACATCAATCGATACAATGCACAGCAGAATACAACAAAATCAAGACCACATATAGTCATAAATAACTTGCTAATTTGTTATATATAACAAAATTAGTACAAGCGTCATATTTATGCTACATATCTCATGGCCAAGATATAGTACAAAAGCTGACAGATATAAATCTGATTTAGTGGCTACCAAAAATTCTTTCGAGTCAACTTTTCAGTTTGACGATCATGCTGACGAGGATATATTTACTCTTAATATCTATCTTGCATATCTCCCACTATTTTCTCCAAAATAGTGATCTTCGTCTGAGCTGTCGTCAATTCTTCATTTTTCTTCTTCATTTCTTCTCTTCGAACATCTTCAATTCGTCATAGGTATTTCTCGTCTCAGCTGCTCATGACGGTTCTCTGCGTTTTCACGATTCTCGTCCATCTTCTGCTTCATGGTCTCTTGAATCTTCAACTCTATATTTTATACCCTCGATGCATTCTAGAAGTAGCTTGTCTAGATGACCTAAGCTGTAACACCCCAACCCGACAAGGGTAAAGACATCACAATAATGGATTCATATCAGATCAAAACAGAGCATACATCTACAGTAATACAAAAATCTCAAAGGATTACAAATGAAATACTGAATCTACAAGATTACAACGAAACTTTCAAAACTATTTCTAAACATAATATCTTCTATCCAATTCTAATCCAGAGTAGCTACCAAGCCTTCTAAGTCTAGAGGTACACTCTCACTCATTCCCAGCTTCCTACTAAACCCTGCCGCAGGAAAAGAAATGTGGCTGAGCTACTAGAGCTCAGTGCACAGATATATAGATGACAGAAACAATAGCAGAGAACAATACTGAAATAAATCAGAAATACAGATTATACAGATACAAAATTAAAGTGAAAGAATAGGAAAGGAGTAAGGGTAAAAGAAAAGAAATGAGAAATGGATAATGTACAAACCAGGTTTAGGGAAATACAGAAATCCATCACGAGCCCAGAGATAACAGATAATATCATAACAGATTAATCATATAATAATCCAGAGGGGATGCCTCTCAAGTAACAGATAATATGAGGGGTGACCTCATGTATCAAATCGGAGTGATCAGCTCCCAGATATATGTGAAAGACGTGTATCGCACACACCATCAGTCACCAGATATAATAATAAACATAAAAACATAAACAGATAACAGATAACAGATAACAGAGTCAGAACTAGGATGCATCCATGCGCCCCCGGTGGCCAGAAACTCCTTAACACACCAGATAAAATAAATCAGGTACGGGACAGGTCATCACTCTCCTGCCCTAAAGTCATGCCATCGGTGCATCAATGACACGGACATGAAACCCTCATGCCTAGTGATTGGCTCGAATATCAGACTGTGGTCAAGGTCAGATGTCATATAATAAACAGAGTCACATCTAAGGGTTCATGGCAGAAGGGTCATGTCAACAATTCAGATTAAGATAATAAGGTTTAAATCAGAGTTTATCAGATTAAGTTTAATATCAAAGCTTAAGTTCAGATTAAAAGATTTATTTCCAATAGTCCAAAAGAGTATATCAAAGGTACATAATTACAAGTTTGTAGCAATAATCCATTTCAGAAGTTCCTGTCAAGAGTTCATTTAAATCAATCCTTTAATAATGGTTTTCATTGAAATGATCTTTCAAAATAGTTTTCATAAAAATGGTCTTCCAAAACTTTTAGTAACTTCCATTTCAAATGGTATAGCTTCTTTTTAAAATAGCTTTTAATAAAGGTTCAAAATCAATTAGGTTCAGATAAGGATTTAACAGGTTAAGGTTTATACCAAAATCAAATCAAAGTTTACAACAGATATATCAGGTTAAGGTTCAGAACAAGGTTCACAGATCAGATTCAATCAAGACTCACAAATTCAGGGTTCAGAACAAGAGGTCAATCAGAGTTCAGGAAAAAGGTTCTGAATAAAAGAATCATAGCAGAGGTTCAAACAAAAGGTTCAAGACAAACAGATCACAACAAAGATTCACAACAGAAGGGAACATAGCAGTGGTATCGGGTATCCTAATAAAGAAAATGAAAGACTGAAAGAAAAGGGGATGAAAGACCCTTACTGAAAAAGGGCAAAATATCTGTACCTTATTCGATAGCAAAACAAACCAAAGACAGATAAAAAGACACCGGATTACTCCCGCCTCAGCGAATCTACACGAATTATAAGTGTACTTATAAGTTTTCATAGTTTTATAATTTCATAGTTTCTTAATCATAAGGTTTCATTTTAGTTTCTCCCCATCTTAGGTAACTTTACATATTCAGTAACTTTAGTTATTATCATTCCCATTTATCAACTTAAAGTATTAAAGATGACCATGTTAGTGGGTTAAGGTTCATAATGCCCTTTACATAAATTCAAGGTTCATAATGTAGTTTTCAAAATTTTAGGGTTCATTATGCAATTATCACAAATTTTAGGGTTCATAATGTCATTAAGATTAGATTAGGGTAAATAATGCAAATATTATCAAGTTACATATTTTCATCAGTTAAGTCCCTTTGTTTTATAAAAATGACATTTTAGACCCTTTAGTTTAGAAAATAATCACGTTATACCTTTCAAAACCCTTTTACACTTTTTATCAGGTTTCTAACAGTTTTAAACATAAACTTGTTAGGTTTTCTATAAATTGAAAATCATATAATAACTGAAATAAATTTCCCAAAAATTCCCAGTGATACTTCAATGTCTCAAGTATTTTATTTAATTTTTCCATATTTTATTAAGTACCACAAGCATGGACTAAAATTCACTTAAACCAACTCGTCCAGATTTCTAATTAATTTTACTATACGAAAAAAATGTAATCAGAAGACCCTTCAGAAAAATTTATAAAAATCTACAAATATTCCAGTAACTAATAGACACATCAAATATTACTCAGTTCAAAGGAGACCTTCTAATTCTTTACGGTTTGAAAATGAAAAATGTAAAACCCAGACTGTTTTTCCAGACATACGAATCCGATTTGACACTTAAATTTCTAAAAATCAAAAAGTAACCTTCCATGCCTCCAAAAATTATGACGTTAATTTCTACAGAAAGCTATTTCAATAAACTTAATTTTAGACTCTGAAAACACCCAAATACACGCTCACATCATATAGATACAGCCGATTTAAGTCGAACAATTTTCCAGGACAGTAGCAGTTTCAATATTATTTTATGTATTCAATTAGGGTTTTCATTCCAACGATACTTTCTTCATACAAAACGATTATGAGTGACTCTAAAACAGATATAGGTCAATTTATATGTGATGATAACCTGTACAAACATCTCGAAGCAACACAAACTCCACAGCTTCGATTCATATGTTCTTTTAATTCGTTATTTTATGTAGTTTCTTTCTATGATTTCATGTAACTTCTCTTATTATCTTATGTATATAAAACGACAAGAACAACAAGAATTAAACAAGGAGAGATTGACTTGAACAAGGATCATAAGAGTTACCCTTGTAGGGATCAAAGGAGAGCAAAACCAACAAGGATCGAACACAAGAAAATCCAGCCAAATACCTTCACTAACCCTAGCTTCAAACAACCCATTCAACCTACGAACAAGGATACCACGAACTGCTATAGCACCACGATGGAACCACCCAAAAGAAGCACCAAAGGATTCCCTTGCTGCTGTAGCAACAGATCGACAGGAAGAAAAAAAAAAAAAAAAAGCGATCTTTTTTTGTTGTTGTTGTAGTATTAGGGTTTGTTATATGAAATTCGGTATATGTTGTTTTTAACAAACCGTGGGTTAGAGTTGGGCTAACAAGGAATGGGTAATGTCTTTTGGGCTTGATAACAATAACATTTTAATGGACATCTTTTCTCTTTGAACCTAGCCGAAAATTTGGAGTTTGGTCACAATAAGATGTCGCCATTTTATAGACTAAGGAAAAACATCATTTGTTTTGTGATCGTAAAATTCTAATGTAAAGTTTTACTTGTTAACTCTTATTAGGTAACTTAGTTTATTGATTATCTTGGGTTAAGCTAAAAATAAATGTTACTTACATGATTTTCATAAGTTCTCAAAATTTAAATTTGAGGGCATTTTTGTCATCTCATATTATGTTAATTTCGGGGTTTTACAACTCTTCCCCTCTTAAAAAGGAATTTTCGTCCTCGAAAATTGAAGTGGAACGAAACGGGAAAACACAACGGACAGTGAACGAAAATACGAACGACTTATATCTCATAACTCTATCCTATTGATCAAAGCTTCGGTTTCCTCAGAAAAGATAAATCATACTGAATCCAGATCCAAAGAATAATATGCCAAACTTAATAGATGATGATTGGATTCTCTCGGAAGAGATGCAGGAAATATATAGGATTTTGACGGATATGCCGTCCACAGAAATTGAATTGACAGATCAGATTAGAGCGTACAGAAATAGATTATCAATAACATCAAATGGCAGAAGTTCTATAACAGAACCTAAGATTATTATCAGAAGCTCAGGGGTCAGCAGAATGCGCGACGAGGTTCCAGACGTATCAATTCACAGAACGGTGAAAGCAGATTACGCGTACCGTCAGAATGAACTTACAGTCTCACTAATGGAGATAATCCCAACAGTTATCGGAATTTCTAAAGTTCTAAGGCACTTCTCGAAATATCCTATGCCCACAACCAGTGCACGTCATATGATGTAAGTATTATCACGTTGGCCAGACGTCATAATACTGGCATCATATAAATATGCCCTCATGATGGTCATATTTTATCACAAGTCGTGAACAGAATAGCTTATCTTAACCCACCTAGTCTTCCTACGGTCTCAAAGTTCATCAGAATCAAATACCCTAACTAAGAGGAGAACGAATTACTCGAAAAAAATTAACGGAAGTCCCAGAACGTCTATCAGAATTTGGGACATCAGATCATCCATCATTCGTCAAATTTTACATAACAAAACCATCATCCGACATACGCAGAATGAACACAGAGCGGAATTACTACAGAGAACCTAAATCATTCAAAGGATTTTATCATCAGGTAACAGATTTTTAAATAGGTCGAGCGGAAGTAAATTATGTCATCCATAGCTTCATTTGTCACAGAATTTATTCTTCCAAACACAAACGTTCGCTTCAGAATTTTCATCCATTTAAACTCATGATCTCAAGTTCCATACGCAAGTCTGCTTCTGCTCTCAATTCATCGTAGTACAACTAAAATGAATAGAGAAGCAAGACTGCGAGTCTTGGACAAGTCTGCTAGCACAATTCGGAATTCGCCAACTCAGATTGTTGTCGTCATCGGATGCTTGGTAGTGGTGTCTTCTACAATCTCTGAACGCCAATCACATCTACTCTTCCAGAACAAAGGTCATTCCATTTAATACGAAGATGGTCTACATGTTTCCTCGTTCGTCTCAGGGCACAAACATGCTGTCATACTATGACAATTGTCCAGATACTCGTGAAAACATGATTCTTATTAGCCTATACTATTGGCATTATTTAAGACTCATAATGGTCACAATGAGTACGAAAACAGTTTTCATGAATCACTTCAGGGAAACTTCATATCTAAATCACATCACCCATCTTTACGAATAAAACTGAATTACTTTACGAAAGTTGCTCTCAGTTAGTCATCTCCCTTCTCAGGAGTTCTTGTGGTTGCTTCTTCAGTCCTTCGAACATTAAATGAGGTTGTCTGATACAGAGTTCACAAGGATAGAATAATTTAATCATTTATACTCGGAAATGAAAAGTGATTACAGTGAGATTACGGTTAAGTTTACGATAATTGATATGCAGACGCAAAATTTTCTCCTTCTTCTTCATAAACTAATAGGGTATTCAAGGGAAACACTGAGGTGGACAAAAACATATCTCATCATCTTCTCCAGCATCATGGTTCATTAACTGAGATCGGTTCAGAGTCAATTTTACTTCTCAAACGGGAGGAAAACCCAAGAGTTTCATCAGAAAATGCCAGAAAATTTGTACAACAAAACTTTCAATGCCAACACTTTCTAGGGGTGGATACTAATAGGGTGTCCGGAGAATTTGATAATCAAATGAGGTCAGAGTACATATTTCCATAGCAGGGTTAAGCTTTAACAGATTTAAGCAATTAGAGGTTATTATATCAAAAGTAGGGTGGAATAGATTGTTACATTTCAGATGCGGTAGTTTATGATAGCTGCAGAACCAGTCAATCAATAATCACAAGATCTCCAAAATCAAGTATATCAATAGTAAACAGATCCGCAGAACGTACATGGTCACTTAACCAGACGGATAGTTCATATGTCAAAGTCAAGTACATGGTTCAGTATAGTGTGGGGATAGGTACGCGAACAGTTCAAGGTGTTGGAGTTTTTGGTTTAGCATTTTAGCATAAGTGACAGGTAGGGTGTGAATCATCGGTAATACGGACATCGTATACTGTCAGAAGTGAGACGTATGAAATGTCGGATATCAGCATCATAAGTTCAGTTAACAATTCCATACAGAGACGGTATTTGCATCAAATCCTTCCAAAGGAAAACTGATTGGCAATTAAGATTCATCATTCAAGGGAGGGAATCAACTTCTATATCCAAGGTAAAAAAAAAATTACCAGAGTTCTTATAGGAGTGGTATGGATTTGCAAGACAGAAATAGTATCAGATGATACATTTATATTCAGCACGGTGATGAATTTATAGAAGGTGTCAACCAAATTAGGGTTAAACGGCCTTCGGGATGGTCGGAAAGATATCAGACTGTTTATCAAACAGGTCGGAGTGAAGGTCAAAATCAGGTAGTGGCAGCAAAAATTTAACAGTCGGTAATCATGGTAGGGGTTCAAAATTGTTTCAAATGCCGAAGGTGAGACATAGGAGGATAGTCGTCACCATTGAATGATCAATCAACTAATCTTTTATCAGGAGAAAATCAAGGTTAATTATCAATGAAAACGGATCGACAAAACAGATATTTACCATTCAGAATAAGAGGGAGAACCTTTTATACTCGTGGTTAAACACTACAAGACTTCTCATGGGAACAGAAATGGTTAAGACGGAATCAAATAGTGTCAAAAGATTCATAGATGATTATCAGAAGCAAGAAACAAATAACAGAATGTATCAAGTACATCATCGATATGGGGATTCTCAGAATGCCCGAAGAGGCATCATATGATTAAAAAAAGGTTCAGAGGTCGGAGTCAGAATCTGAAAGAAAGGATCAAATAGTGTCAGACAATTACTATGCAATTCTCAATGCTTCAGGTTTATTTAGGTTTCATTTCTTAGGTGATGCAAGACATAAGCTCTAAATTTCCAAATGTTATTTTAACCGGCTTAAACCAAAACAAGGCACGAATCAGAGTAATGCGGAAGCAATGATACTTAAACAAAATGCCTTATAATCTACCCATTCCTCACTGGTCAGAATTTAAGTTCCTATAGGGAAATCCTACAGCAAATTCTCAAAGGTTGTCCTACGAGCGCCTACAGTGGAAACTTAGTGGTCCAGAATTCACAGGTCAAGGGTAAATGTATTACTAGTCGCAGCCTGTGAGCTCTGATACCATAAATTGTAACACCCCAACCCGACAAGGGTAAAGACATCACAATAATGGATTCATATCAGATCAAAACAGAGCATACATCTACAGTAATACAAAAATCTCAAAGGATTACAAATGAAATACTGAATCTACAATATTACAACGAAACTTTCAAAACTATTTCTAAACATAATATCTTCTATCCAATTCTAATCCAGAGTAGCTACCAAGCCTTCTAAGTCCAGAGGTACACTCTCACTCATTCCCAGCTTCCTACTAAACCCTGCCGCAGGAAAAGAAATGCGGCTGAGCTACTAGAGCTCAGTGCACAGATATATAGATGACAGAAACAATAGCAGAGAACAATACTGAAATAAATCAGAAATACAGATTATACAGATACAGAATTAAAGTGAAAGAATAGGAAAGGAGTAACGGTAAAAGAAAAGAAATGAGAAAGGGATAATGTACAAACCAGGTTTAGGGAAACACAGAAATCCATCACGAGCCCAGAGATAACAGATAATATCATAACAGATTAATCATATAATAATCCAGAGGGGATGCTTCTCAAGTAACAGATAATATGAGGGGTGACCTCATGTTTCAAATCGGAGTGATCAGCTCCCAGATATATATGAAAGACGTGTATCGCACACACCATCAGTCACCAGATATAATAATAAACATATAACATAAACAGATAATAGATAACAGATAACAGAGTCAGAACTAGGATGCATCCATGCGCCCCCGGTGGCCAGAAACTCCTTAACACACCAGATAAAATAAATCAGGGACGGGACAGGTCATCACTCTCCTGCCCTAGAGTCATGCCATCGGTGCATCAATGACACGGACATAAAACCCTCATGCCTAGTGATTGGCTCGGATATCAGACTGTGGTCAAGGTCAGATGTCATATAATAAACAGAGTCACATCTAAGGGTTCATGGCAGAAGGGTCATGTCAACAATTCA
Organism: Artemisia tridentata subsp. tridentata; assembly: GCA_021014915.2. Classification (NCBI taxonomy): domain Eukaryota; kingdom Viridiplantae; phylum Streptophyta; class Magnoliopsida; order Asterales; family Asteraceae; genus Artemisia; species Artemisia tridentata. Next base: position 240,613,229 of record CP139502.1, on the reverse strand, counting down.
GATTAAGATAATAAGGTTTAAATCAGAGTTTATCAGATTAAGTTTAATATCAAAGCTTAAGTTCAGATTAAAAGATTTATTTCCAATAGTCCAAAAGAGTATATCAAAGGTAAATAATTACAAGTTTATAGCAATAATCCATTTCAAAGTTCCTGTCAAGAGTTCATTTAAATCAATCCTTTAATAATGGTTTTCATTGAAATGATCTTTCAAAATAGTTTTCATAAAAATGGTCTTCCAAAACTTTTAGTAACTTCCATTTCAAATGGTATAGCTTCTTTTTAAAATAGCTTTTAATAAAGGTTCAAAATCAATTAGGTTCAGATAAGGATTTAACAGGTTAAGGTTTATACCAAAATCAAATCAAAGTTTACAATAGATATATCAGGTTAAGGTTCAGAACAAGGTTCACAGATCAGATTCAATCAAGACTCACAAATTCAGGGTTCAGAACAAGAGGTCAATCAGAGTTCAGGAAAAAGGTTATGAATAAAAGAATCATAGCAGAGGTTCAAACAAAAGGTTCAAGACAAACAGATCACAACAAAGATTCACAACAGAAGGGAACATAGCAGTGGTATCGGGTATCCTAATAAAGAAAATGAAAGACTGAAAGAAAAGGGGATGAAAGACCCTTACTGAAAAAGGGCAGAATATATGTACCTTATTCGATAGCAAAACAAACCAAAGACAGATCAAAAGACACCGGATTACTCCCGCCTCAGTGAATCTACATGAATTATAAGTGTACTTATAAGTTTTCATAGTTTTATAATTTCATAGTTTCTTAATCATAAGGTTTCATTTTAGTTTCTCCCCATCTTAGGTAACTTTACATATTCAGTAACTTTAGTTATTATCATTCCCATTTATCAACTTAAAGTATTAAAGATGACCATGTTAGTGGGTTAAGGTTCATAATGCCCTTTACATAAATTCAAGGTTCATAATGTAGTTTTCAAAATTTTAGGGTTCATTATGCAATTATCACAAATTTTAGGGTTCATAATGTCATTAAGATAAGATTAGGGTAAATAATGCAAATATTATCAAGTTACATATTTTCATCAGTTAAGTCCCTTAGTTTTATAAAAATGACATTTTAGACCCTTTAGTTTAGAAAATAAACACGTTATACCTTTCAAAACCCTTTTACACTTTTTATCAGGTTTCTAACAGTTTTAAACATAAACTTGTTAGGTTTTCTATAAATTGAAAATCATATAAGAACTCAGAAATAAATTTCCCAAAAATTCCCAGAGATACTTCAATGTCTCAAGTACTTTATCTAATTTTTCCAGATTTTATTAAATAGCACAAGAACAGACTAAAATTCACTTAAACCAACTCGTCCAGATTTCTGATTAATTTTACTATACGAAAAGTATGTAATCAGAAGACCCTTCAGAAAAATTCATAAAAATCTACAAAAATTCCAGTAACTAATAGATACATCAAATATTACTCAGTTCAAAGGAGACCTTCTAATTCTTTACGCTTTGAAAATGAAAAATGGAAAACCCAGACTGTTTTTCCAGACATACGAATCCGATTTGAGACTTAACTTTCTAAAAATCAAAAAGTAACCTTCCATGCCTCCAAAAATTATGAGGTTAATTTCTACAGAAAGCTATTTCAATAAACTTAATTTTAGACTGTGAAAACACCCAAATACACGCTCACATCATATAGATACAGCCGATTTAAATCGAATAATTTTCCAGGACAGTAGCAGTTTCAATATTATTTTATGTATTCAATTAGGGTTTTCATTCCAACGATACTTTCTTGATACAAAACGATTATGAGTGACTCTAAAACAGATATAGGTCAATTTATATGTGATGATAACCTGTACAAACATCTCGAAGCAACACAAACTCCACAGATTCGATTCATATGTTCTTTTAATTCGTTATTTTATGTAGTTTCTTTCTATGATTTCATGTAACTTCTCTTATTATCTTATGTATATAAAACGACAAGAACAACAAGAATTAAACAAGGAGAGATTGACTTGAACAAGGATCATAAGAGTTACCCTTGTAGGGATCAAAGGAGAGCAAAACCAACAAGGATCGAACACAAGAAAATCCAGCCAAATACCTTCACTAACCCTAGCTTCAAACAACCCATTCAACCTACGAACAAGGATACCAAGAACTGCTATAGCACCACGATGGAACCACCCAAAAGAAGCACCAAAGGATTCCCTTGTTGCTGTAGCAACAGATCGACAGGAAGAAAAAAAAAAGAGAGCGATCTTTTTTTTTTTGTTTGTTGTAGTATTAGGGTTTGTTATATGAAATTCGGTATATGTGGTTTTTAACAAACCGTGGGTTAGAGTTGGGCTAACAAGGAATGGGTTATGTCTTTTGGGCTTGATAACAATAACATTTTAATGGACATCTTTTCTCTTTGAACCTAGCCGAAAATTTGGAGTTTGGTCACAATAAGATGTCGCCATTTTATAGACTAAGGAAAAACATCATTTGTTTTGTGATCGTAAAATTCTAATGTAAAGTTTTACTTGTTAACTCTTATTAGGTAACTTAGTTTATTGATTATCTTGGGTTAAGCTAAAAATACATGTTACCTACATGATTTTCATAAGTTCTCAAAATTTAAATTTGAGGGCATTTTTGTCATCTCATATTATGTTAATTTCGGGGTTTTACATAAGCAATCTCGATCCGTTCTTCTTGCCGTTCTAATCGCGTCAGCAGGGTGGAAATAGTCGGCTGTCGTTCCTGTACTGAGCTTTCACTCACTTCAAAGACTTGCGGTGGAATAGGGAAGTCGGGAATAGACAATCGAGGTAAGGTATGATATCGGATGATAATGGTCCTAGCTTCTTCACTAAGTTTAAATGGGACAGATGGGGGAAATAGAAACTTATGGGTGATAGTGGAGATGGTAAAGATGTAGGAACTGACAGTATATATGTAGGAAAGTGGATATGGTAGTGGTGACAAGGATGTAGGTATTATCATGATGTCCAGTACTATCGTGATATTTTTCCAATATCCGAGTCCGACATAAGAGGAATAGAATGGGTAGGGGAAAGTCAGGATTCTGTAACCACCCGGGAATGATAAACATTTCACTATGTAGCTAAATAATTAGAAATAAACATATATAAGTAACATTTCAGTGGCGTTGTGGCACGGAGGACTTTTTAGTTAAGTTTGTGAAAATCGGTTATAGTCCAATGTTTGAAAACATTTGGTTCTCTATAACCACAAGCTCTGATACCAATCTGTAACACCCCCATTTTCGAGATACGCAGCGGAATATAAGCTTTGGAGTGCTACTTCATGGTTCACAGTCATGAGTATAGAAAACGACTCGAAAAGAGACGTTTTTAACAAATTGTTATCATTCATTTATTAAATCAGAGTTTACATATAGAGGTCCCAGCGGGAGGTTGCGAAATACATTATAAATTATACATTATTCATTTGAATGATAACAAAACAGACACTCTTTTTATAAGATGAAAGTCCATGCCACTCCGTGCCAAATCGTACTTCCAGTTACCTGAGATAAACATGCTTAAAAAGTCAACACAAAGGTTGAGTGAATCCATAGCGTTTATAGTTATAATCAGTTTGAACACAAGCCAAATAAGAGAAATCAGTTATATCACAGTTCGGAATATTGCACTAAGCCTCATGAACTCAAATGATAACGGGGTGCATTTGGTTACTTAACCAGCAACACAAATGGTGTGCATTTGGTCACTTAACCAGCAACACAAATGGGATGCATTTGGTTACTTAACCAGCAACACAAATGGGATGCATTTGGTTACTTAACCAGCAACACAAATGGGATATCTTAGGCAATATTAATCATGAAATCATACAGAAAAGAAAATACTTATGTTCGGTTTGGTAGCATGTATCTCCCCACATATATAGAAAAACGTATATAAAAAGTGGGACTATGAACTCACCTTGGAATGTAGTGACGTAGATAACACAATGGTGCCAAGGAGTATGGCAGAACAGGGTAAGAAGTAACGCACAACGATACAGAATCGGCAATTCCTAATGAATATAAATTTGTCTCAAGATATGACACGCGGAAAATAATCGATGCATATAAGTTTTAAAAGATGTTGTATCATTGTTCTCATGTTGTTGTTTGTAAAAAGGTTTTGTATCATCGTTTGTGTGGTGGTTGAAAGTCTAGACTCGTAAACACATACCAAAGTATAAAAATATATAATACAAGTATGAATGGAAATAAACACATAAGGTTCAGATAGCAAATAAGTAACGGATAGATATGTCGCGTTTATTTATATAACTTTTAAGTTGTGTACACTTCATTAAATTTTGTTTTCTAAATATGACTTATGTTGTAGATATAATATATATAGTTTTAAACTCCGTTTAAATTAATCATGTTTAGATGTCGACTCTTAACCATACGTAACACAAAAAAGCAGCATCACACAACATGATATATGCAGATAATTTCATACAGCAAATACATATGCCAAAATGTTATACAGATTTACAAATGGATGAATAATTTAAACACTTAAACATGAGGAATACACGGCATAGTCACATATAAATTTACATGTTATTTACAACTTAATACAAAACAAATACTCGCATTATAGTATGAGAACAAACAACTTAAATATAAAGTCTTATTACCATACTATCAATATTTGTAGCAGACATATCAGTTGGTTTATTCACACGTACACTTTAATCCAGATTTTTATTACTCACAATTTCCATATAAGCCTTTGCTTGTTGATGATCAAACCGAACCAAGGAACACACCCTTTGCGGGTTTTTCTCGTTGAACCGAGGCAAATCAAACGCAACTCAAATGTCTTAATCATGCTTATTTTATAACCACGTAAGTTGCATATAATCAACTAAGCCGAAATATGTAAGTTTAAAACAACCATTCCTTGGGAGTGGCTGTGACCGTAGACAACAAACATCCCTATGTGGGCTGTGTGGATCGAGACCAAGTAAGCAAGGATCATCTTGTGGTCTCACCAAGTTGTAGTGCGCGACCAAACAAACCAAATAACCCCTCGGGTAGTTTGTGACAGCAGTCCAACAAACACCCCGATAGCACCATATGCTATCGCAAATAAAATAAGCCACGGAATAATCACATCGAGTAAAACTAAAAATTAAACCACAACACCACAAGTTTAACGATGATACTTTTAAAACAACTTTTAATCCGTTTCAAATTTCCTAATCTTTATACAATTTCAGTTTATATTTGAATCCAAAAGAAAACAATAAACACTAAACTAGCTTATTGGGTTTCGACATACCAAAAAGAACAATGAGAAGGAGAGGTGGAGGGATGGAAGAGCGGCTGTGGTGGCTCTTGTGATCGATCGCCAAGGTTAACTCGTTACGTATGAGAGGTGGCTTCAAAAGCTTGTGAAATTGTCTATCGACTTGAGCAGGTGGGTTTATTGAAGGTAAGGGTTTTACGTGTGAAAGGAATGAAAGGAAAAGGAGACTTCATTTATAGATGCATGAATTTGCATGACATGGGCAAAGTTGGAGCAGGATTTAGGATACAAAATGAGACACGTTATACATATTGTATTATATGGTACAAAAGTCCTACACGTCCTATTATAGAGTTATGTTACACGTTATGTATTTCATGTGTGGTTACCAAGTTATACACGTCTCATTTAGGAATTTACTTCCACGTTATATGAAGAATATAGATACATATACGTTATACATTTTAATGCCATATATAACATGTGAAAGCCAAGTTTTACACGTTCCTATATTTTGTTTGTTGTTGCATGTTAAATAATCATATTACACGTATATGTTTCATGTGAAATGGTGTATGTGACAATTATTTTAAGACATATACTAATATTTTAAGATATAGTTTGATCCCGGTAATTACTAACGTTAAGTCCTTAAGTCACGAAACTTAAAACTGGGTAACGTAAAAATATAACGTTTATAAAAATGTAAAAGTTTATTAATATATTCCAACTAATTATATTAGACGTGAGATAGTTTTAATAGAGAGCGTATACGTTAATAAAATTTAATAGGTTTGAGTATTCGTATTATGTAAAGAGTATAATAAAAATAAAAATATAAAAAGTGACAATAGTTCATATAGACTTATCTTAATCTTGTGTTGGTCGCGAGTAAAAGTCATAAGATTAAACTTTTGTGATTGTTACTAAAAGTAATATAATTTAATAAAAACATAATAATAATTTGTATTCAGTATTACTAATAGACCTGAAATATACATGGTAAAATATATTTGTTTGGTTACTTGGTCGCGAGATGAAATAAATATATTTTTAAAATTAATGCATTAAAGACTTTAAATATTGTACTTTAGAGTTGTAAAATTAAATAAAACAAAGTTAAGGTTTTGTGCTTTAGTGATTTGTACATTACTCAAGTAAGTTGTATTTTAATATTTCTAGGGTTTCGTTATCTTCACATGTTGTTATGGTAGTTTAGAGTTTCATAAAACTCTTATTAGTTAAGAAACATTCAGTTTTAAACGTACGTTAGCGAAATAACGTAAAGTGGTAAGTGGGACCTCATAACGTTTTAGGTCAAAGATGTTTACATAGGTAAATACTAAATCAGTTAAGGTTGGGTTGCAAGCAGGGTTGTCAGGGATGTGATCTTCGTCACATGAGATAGTAATTGTAATCTAGATAAAAAAAATATATTTTACACGTAGAAAAGGACAAGTATTCTAAGAGATAGTGTAATTTAGTGTGGGATTTTCGCAGTGGTTACAGTCGTATGGTTGGTAGGTTGAGAAAAGGCTTTTGTTTCCCATCATGTGGCTTGAACACCCACTGTCTTTAATCCACTCGTCTGGTTCCAATCCAACTTTCAAGCATACCTAAGTTTAAGAAAAACTCAAGCATTTGGTCCCCAATATCTCATGGGTCCATTTGGGTTAAACATCCCATTTACTTGATTCATGAAAGGAAATGGTGGATATGGGTTCCATGGCAATTAGTTGGGACCTTGATAATTCCTAAGAAAGTTTGGGTTCCAACTATTTTGATAATGATGTTGTGTGTTGTAATTACTCTTTGGAAAAGGGCGTTTGGGAATAGTAGTCCTAGGTCTTTGTTGAATAGTTTTAGTTCTAAACTCATTTTTAGCTTGTCCTATTCCTATGGTAACAACTGGTTTCTGTTTATTTATAGTTGAACTAGTGTTAGATTTCCTAGTTACTTTAACAAACTCCGTACGAGCCGATGTACTAGCTTTCTATTCAGCAACAGTGCCCACAGATCCCTTTTCCACTACTGGCGGAACCAAATTTTTGGTTCCGTCGGATCTGTGGGTGTCTGAAACTGTTGGAACAGTTTCTAGTACTTGAACGGCTTGTTTCTTAAAACTACTTAAGTCTCCTAGTTTCATAAAACCTAATCCAGTTTTATCATGAGGTAACTTTTGAATTTTCATTATCTCATCTGCTAAACTAATATTTTTATCAAACCTTTTAAACTTAGAAGTTTGTTTGATAAGTGTATCCTATGTGTTCTTAAGCTTTTCTAATTCTAATTTAAGCTCTTCACATGAAATACATGCTTCGTTAACAGCTTTTCCTTTTTCTAATCTTTTAACTTTTTCCTTTAATTCATGAACTTTGTTTTCTATAAATTCTTTTTTGGTTTTCAAAAACTTATTTTTGTTTATGATTTTAAGACTAAGTTCACAGAGATTGTTATATTCATTTTGCAAGGTATCATCATCAATAGAAGAATATGACGAGTCAGAATGTACCTCTTCTGAGTCATAAGCCATGAGAGCAACTTCTTCGTTCTTAGGCTCGTCGTCATCACCTTCACTGTCACTCCAAGCCCCACTAACAAAAGCTCTTTGATTCTTGTTCTTGGGCGGCTTAGGACACTCTCATATTAGATGACTAGTATCTCTGCACCTAAAGAACTTTCTTTCTCCTTTACCTTTCTTTTCATCATGGTCTTTCTGGAAGGATTTCTTTTCTTCTCGATGTTGTCTTACAAACTTCCCTCGTCTCCTAAAGAACTTCTTGAAATCTCTTACGGCCATGGCATACTCTTCATCTTCGCTACCTGAACTAGACTCTTCATCATCACTTGAATCTACCCTAGCTTTTAAGGCAATGGACTTGATCTTTTCCTTTTTTGCTTTGACTATCTCTGAATCTTTTTCCATCACCATCTCAAGAACTTTGAGATTTCCTATGAGCTCGTCAAGTGGCATGCTTGAAAGATCCTTGGATTCTTCAATTGCCGTCACCTTTGCTCTCCACTTCAGATGAAGTGCTCTAAGAAATTTCCTGATAAAGTTCTTACTAGAAAAATAATCGTCAAGTGCTTTAATAGAAGTAATAATAGTATTAAACCTAGCAAATGCACTATCAATGGTCTCATCTTCAGGGATAACAAATTGTTCATATTGTTGAACAAGAAGATCAAGTTTGTTATCCTTTACATGTAAGTTCCCTTGATGAGTGATTGACCGGATCTACACACACTCCTTGTGTTAGATGTGATACAAAGAATTATACGTAGTCTAGCACGCGGAATTTACTAGCTAGCACTTAGAAGACCTTATTTGTTTTGTATGATTAGAATGAAACAAAGAACACAAAATAAATAACCTTCAACGATTCAATATTATTAGAAAATAATACGAGTGATCTCCTATCACTAGGGTTTACAACCTTGAACCTTTCGTACTTCTAAGAATTGTATCGTATGTCTATGTATATGCGTGTATAAACCTTAACCTAGGCAATCCTTTTATAGACCAAGGATTCCTTTACAAGATAACTATCAATCTATTCTTATACGATATACACATTATATTTTCCATATTTATCTACTTTACATAAATCATAAACCGTCTTAACTTCTTCTTTCAGCAGTCTTAACTACTCATGTCTTCAACACTCTTCAGCAGTCTTAACTTCTTCCTTCAACATTCCTAACTGTTACCTCCAACAGTCTTAACTGCTTAAGCTTAATTTCCTAACAATCCTCCCTTAAACTTATGATTTCTTCCCAAATCACTAAGTTTCTTCAAATTAAGCTTCTTCTTCTTAATGCTGAAAATTCTTTCAAATACCCATCAAGCAAATCTCTTAGATCTAGCTTTTACTTCTTGTGCAAGGTTGAACATCTTCGTTACCAGCATATTAGCCATCTCAGACTCTTCATTAGCTTCAAGTTTAGCAAATACCAGCATTGTCAAAACACCTGGTCTGAGTGGATAATTCTTTTCAACCAGCATATATATCTCTATTCCATCATTTGTAGATACTCTGTGTACTCCACATGTACCAAATAACTTCCAATAGATGTCCTTGACTTGAGCTTGAAATCTCCATATCGATTCTCCACCATCTGGTTCATATATTCTCTTCAATTGAACCCATAGTTCTTTGTCTTTATCTTCAACTGGATCATTATCTCTGAATTTTTCTTTCACTAAACTCCAAAGTTGATTTAGATCTTCTCTGTCAAATCCTTTAAGCAAATCTTCAAATAACTTATATCTTTAAGAAATATCTCCAAGTCTAATAATCTTCCATCCCTTCATTCTACCATCAGTAAACACTTCCCAGTCAATAATTGGATGTTTGACCTGCAAAGGTTTAATGTAAGAAGACTCTGGAATAATCACCATCATGCTTCTAATCTTCTCATCAGTTAATCCTTCTTCATCAGACTTTTGTTTCTTAACAACTTGTGATTCCATAGATTCTGCTTCCCTCTTCTTACCTGTTTTGACACTTCTTCTTGGAGAATTCAAAATAGCATAAGTTTCACAAAATTCTTTTTCAATTATAGCATAAGACTTTCCCTTGAAATCTTTCATTGAGTAATTTGTTGAGTTCTTCAAATAATGCTTCATATCTTCAACAAGTTCCTTCTTTCTTGGTAACTTTGTCTTGTACCCTGACTTCTGTCTTTCTCTTATCTATGAATTAGATCATCCCATGTTGCAACTCCATTCTTCTTGAGTATAAATTCCTTAAGCTCCTCTGTCTTGTCATCTTCATTCAATTCTTTATCCTTAAGAACCATAGAAGCTTGTGCTCTTACAATCACATCAGAATCCAGAAAATATTGTAACTGTTCATTGAATTCTTCTTGATTTACTTCATTTGATCTTTTTCTTTCCATGAATTCAGCTATATTCCTTATATCATCAGCAGCCATCTTCCTTGCAAATTCTTCATCATGAGCAATCTGAGCTTGTTTAGCTTCCTCTCCAGCCAAATCTTCTTCTACTAACTGTCTTGCAACCTCTGCATCATGATCTATCTGTTCTTGAGTTTTTGGTTTCAACCTTTTAAGCCTTTCAAGTTCTTGAACAGCAACCACTTCTTCAGATGTCATAGGTTTCTTCCTTTTATCTGCTCTTCTCCTTTCATATTCTTGTTCAGCAGAAGTTTCTTCAATTGGAACTGCTTGTTGTTCTTTCTCAGCAGTTTGAACTGTTACTTGCTCTGTCTCTTGCTCTGTTTCAGCAGTTTGAACTGCTTCTTCATTTGGAACTGCTTGATGTGTATCAACTGTTTCTTCATGAATATTACCAGAACCTGAACCAATATCAAAACCTTTATCTTGTTCAGAATCTTCTTCATACCTCCCCTGAGATCCTGATCTATCCTTATCTCCAAATTTCCTCTCTTTACCAAATTTCCTCCCCTGTTTGGAAGAATTTTCATCATCCCCGGCTGAACCATCTGAATCATCATCATCAGAATCATCATCCAGTACCACTCTTCCCCTTTTCTTTTTCAACTGTTCTTCAAGCTTCTTTACCCTTTTTGTTAGCTTTGTATAGACTTTGCCAAAAGTCTCCTTGTGAGCTTTGAATTCCTCCTTGGTTTGCTTTAGCTCCTTCTCCAAAGTATGAACCTTGTCTACTAACTTGGTACATAAAGCCGTCAATTCATTTTGTGAAGAACTACCCTCATCACTTCTAGCTGTATTACCTGCTATGAGAGGTGAATCTTTGGGCAAGGATTCAGTCACAACCCTAGTTAGACTAGGTTTAGACCTTCTCCTATAAGTGATAGGTGGTTGTTGGGTTGTTTCAAATACTTGAGTGGATGTGTGATGGGGATCAGCTGGAACTGCTGTACCTTCACCCAACTCTGTTTGAATCATTTGAGGAAATAATGGAACTGGTTCCCCTTCAAAAAGTCTACTAGCCATAGTCATATTTTGAAAAACCTTTTATTGTAGACTAGGCGTAGCAAAAATTTCAGTTGGTTCTGTAAGCAGGTTTTTCTTTTTATTTAAAATTGTTTGAACAAACCTGGGATACATTAAAAACTTTGTTTTACTATCAACATTTGATACCATACCCTCAAAAATATATTTTGAAAAGTTAAAAGCCCTGTTTGTAGACAAGCAAATGAGAGCAATAGCAATATTGTTACTGAATTGTTCCAAAGCAGTCTTTTTATTACTTAAATAGCATAGAAGAGTATGTATCAAAAATCTCCATTGGGGTGAAAAACATGCCTTTTGAAAAGTCAATTTATGTTCAGATGTATCATACCCCATTTTTGTAAGTTCTTCCCAAATTTCAGTATTTAGCATAGTGTAGATACCATCTGAGTCATTTAATTTAAGATGTCTCCTAAGTATAGACTCGGTAACAACAAATTTAATGCCGTCTACTTTAGTATGAATTTCTAAGTTTCCATCATCACTTGTCAAGATAGATGAATTCTGCCAGAACTGTGTGATGTGCGAAACATAAAGAGTAGGAGAAACAGTTAAAGCATACTGATGCGTGGTTTTGCGACCTTACAACAGGTTTTACCTCTTGAGGGATCTCAAGAGGCTTGCAATCCCCACCAGGCAGTGTACCTGACCGATGTAGTATAGTGTAGTGGCAAGTACCGGGGGATTGATCGTTCAACTCAAAGAATAGTGTTCGTTAGGATTGAAATTTATCTACTAGGTCTAGAGGTGAGGGATGATTCTTTTTGTATTTTTATATTTTTTTGAAAAGCAAGTAAAATCTCTGATTTTGGAAAAAGGGGCGGAATTAGTTGCTAATCAACTAACCCAAAAGCTACTAATTAAACTAATGTGCAGGAAAATAAACTAGGGTTCTACAAGGGAAGTGAAGCATGTCTACCTATGATATGTTACTCCTTGCTAGCTATCCAATTCTACCTATTGAATTGTCACACCTTGTTTTAATTGACGGGTTGTATTCCTTAATACCATTCGTGGGGTGGCGTACGTACTTCCCCAACTCTATAAGCTCCTACTTCACTCCTATGTCGAGCCGGCTAAGAAGCTCCTAACATGGGATCACTAGAATTCACTCATGCATTAAATACAACCAAATAAACCTAGTACGCATTGGTTCATGTTTCTTAAGACGTTCAAGCAAGTTACCGTATAGGAGGTTAGCCAGTTTTCTTAAGCCTAACATCGATATCACCCAATCAAACAAGAGACAATAGGAAACAAGAATTATAAGCTAAACCAATTAGATCTATTGTATTTGTCATACCTTAATTGAAGATGATAGACATAAGCATCAACAAGAACACAATAAGATCTAATTGATTATATACAAGTTTCATACAATCATAAGTAGACACAAGGTGATTTAGCCAAGCATAATTAATGAAGAGCAATCAACAATAATCATAATTGAAGACATAACATAAGATTGAATCGATAAACAAACCATTACAAGCTATTTATGGCATGATTAGGACCCTCTAAGTTGCTGGAAAAACACCTACCCTAACCCTAGAATCGGACTTAGGGTTTTGGGCTTACAAAAAGTGAAGTTGTGATGTTGTATTTATAGCTGATTTTCTGTCCGCATCGATCTGACGGCGTCAGCCTTTATAAGTGACGGCGTCAGCTCCCCTTTTTCACCAAATTGTAGATCTTTTCGTCCCGATTCCGTGGCCTCTTGAATCACCTAAATCCGAGTTCGTATGAAGATTTTATGGCCAAAACAGTGACAGCTACTCCGCGCGTAAGTTATGATTGATTTGATTAACTTGTGACGAATTTTCTTCTTGTGCAAGTTGTCATTTTGACGTCGTCACTCTATGGCATCTGACGTTGTCAGGATGAGTCCTGACGCCGTCACCTTCAAAAATCCTCTGGCCCGTCTCTCTTTTACTTAACACTTGACGGCCTACATCCATTAACACGTGACGCCGTCACAAAACCTTCTGGCGCGTCACGTGTAAATTCATATTCATCCTTTTGCCAGTACGTGACGCCGTCACCTACAAAGCGTGACGCCGTCAAGCTTTGTTTCCAGCTTGATTTTTGGAGACTTTGCCGTTTTCTTCACTTTTCGCTCCAAAAACGTCCAAAATGCTTCCTTTTCCAGATTTCTTCTCCAAAGTACCTAAAATGACAAAAGGAACGATTTAGGGAAATATTTGATCAAATAATCACGAATTAGGGCTTAAATGACCCCCTAAAAGCGGTACACTTTTCGTCTCATCAAATATCCCTACACTTGGGATTTGCTTGTCCTCAAGCAAATGAGCTTTTCCACCAATCAAAATACAAGTTAGGGGTCATTTAACATTAATATAAAAGTAATTACAACAAATGATCGTTCCACCTTAGTCAAAACAAGCACGGAAATTATACACTAGCACCTCACATTAAGTGTTTGGATACTCTCATCTCTCGGGTGTTGTAAATATATATATGAAAATGGAGAAATATCACTCATTACCTGTCATAGCAAATAGATTACCATAGGCTTGGGAAAGGATCACGCCTCTACCACTTTTGGCGTAAGCACCTAGGATAAACTATCAAAGAGGTCTTTACAAAGGGTTATAACGTTAGGTGTAGGGATAAGGAAAACACGGTTTGTTGGATAAGGATATTTTTACTGGTGGCAAGTCAATCATCTTGGTCAATTACATGTATAATGAGGCGTTGCTAAGCCAAGACTCGACTCAACTTAAACTAATCACGAACTAATAAACATAAAACAAAACAAAACATAAATAAAAGATAGAGGCGGATGGTAGTCCGTATGCTTTTCTTCACTTTTCTTTTTCTCATTTTTTTTTTCTTGATTTTTTTTTTTTTTTTTTTTTTTTTTTTTTTTTTTTTTTTTTTTTTTGCATACACTCTTGCCCTACCATCCAAAACGATACATCACTAGGGATTCTTTGTACCATCCCTACACTTGAACTTTTACATACTTTACATAAAATTATTCTAATGACTCGAATCAAGATAATTGAAACATTTGGAGTACTTTAAAATATTAACGTACATATGGGGGTAATAAATGATGTTCTTCCCCATTACTCCATTACACTAGTACTTTACCCATGAGTCTCAATCGTCCCAAAACAATATGTACAAAGATATGACTCGACTTAGCAACCATGTAATCAATTAGATAATTAACTAAGGGTTTAAACAAATGTTGTAACAATAATGCACTAAAAATGAGTGCATACAAGGTAGGCTAAGGCGATTTGGGTGTACATTTAAGTGGGGTGTAAACAAATTCTTCCTTTAAGTAAAATGCTTAAAGGTTGAAACGAAAAGATAGGCTCTGAGGGGTGTACTAGGGGTATCGTGTACTAAAAATGAGTACAACGCAAAGGGTGTGGGAGAATTACTTGACCAATGTAGCCAAAGTAATTATAACAAAAACATAGGTGTAAAACAATGGGTTAATCCTAATGCCTCTTATCATGTAGTCAATCCTAACTACACGAATGTAGTCTCACTAGCGGTCTCGGTATGCATCACAAACGCAAGTTCTAGAATCTATAAACTACCGGTACACTCATAAGCACCAACAATGAATGCTTTTTCCTAAAGATCTAAAGGCGAACCTCACATATTTGGGGTGGAAATTTTTGAGTGGTACGGTTTTTTGTGCTAGTCATATAACTCCTATCCATGAGACGCTCATTAAGATCAAAGTTTCACTCCTAAATTTTGTAAAAAATTTTAAATTTGGCACTAAAATTGCCCTAACAGGTATTTCTCTCAGTTTTATTACACATCTACTATTAAACAAACAAAATTCAAGCGTAATTGTATTCTCTAAAGTATCGTATTTTTACCCCCCCCCCCCCCCTTACACTTAAGATGAACATTGTCCCCAATGTTCAAATAACAAGACGTAAAAGTAAAAAGGTAAAAGAATGAAATCAAATACTCCCCTGATTCGTTCGATGTGGATAATCCGGTAACATGGTTAAATCCTCCTCCAAGAAAATGAACGTTGAAAGCTTCCCTTCCGAAATATAGATCATCTTCTTGTCCAATATAACCTGTTAAACCTGAGAAAACAAACACAAAAAACCCAAAGCATCAACCTGAACAAAGAAAACTCACAACTAGATGTAATTCCAGACTTAGAAATAAAAACAAAACGATTAAAGATATAATGCTTGTAGAATGAATATTTGCAGATTTCCTGGAGTTTATAAAACTAAATATTTAACAAAAACTTTATGACTCCGGTAGAAAAACAAAACTTGCAAAATTTCCAGAATTTTACACTTGACGCCGTCAGGTGTTAACCTTGACGCCGTCAGAAGTGACCTGCAGAAATTTTATGGTTAGTTTCCGGAAAATTTCTGGAAAAACTTATGCCTCACTTCCTGGAAATCCTGCAAAATATTCATTATGACTCGATACAAGCATTTGACTCTAACAATTACTAGTATGCATGCTCATTTAATATTGTTGTGATTCATGTTCAATCTTGTTCTTGTAAACAAATTTGGATTCCCTTACACTTATCTTTTGCAAAATACCTTTATATGTAGTTAAGACGAAGTTAAAAACAAAATAAAGCATTTTCACAATTTACTTTGAAACATGAGCACAAACAATAACAATTAAACTTGCATACGGAAACAAATAAAATCAAACAAACAAACAAATAAAGCTTGGGTTGCCTCCCAAGAAGCGCTTGTTTTTGTTCGAGTTACGAGCCTGAGTCTACCCTTATTTAACGGAAATAGGGGAGGTTTTCCCTACACTTAGGATTAAGTGCGGGTTGAAGTAGCGATACACACCCTTAGGGTGGAAATATGCCATGTGAGGTGAAGGGGGTGAGTGAATGGCTTCCTTCATCCTAAAACTACCCGGATAATATTGGTTTATGGGTGGGTCGGTTCCTCTTTTGTCTCCTAGATGTAAATCTAAGGATGAAAAGTTGTGTAACGGTTGAGGTTCCGGCTCATCAACACTAGGAAATTCCCTAGAACTAAGAGTAAGGTCATCACTAAAAGTGTTCAAACCTATATCCTCTAGTTGTGCTTGGTCCAAGGGTTCTACCTCCATTGGGATTCCTAAAGTTTCTTCTACTTCTTCCGGGTAAGTCACGGGCGGTGTGGGTGCCTCAAATGATGGTAGGACTTGTGGGGTACTTTGTGGGTTTGGATTATCCACCTCATCCTCCATTTTATCTAGATTACCTATGTGTTTGTTTTGTACTATGATGTTACATGACATCCACTTAGGTATCCCAAAATAGTCATCCCCAGGCAAACTTGTTTCATGATCCTTGGAATTTGTGGTCAATTGACTTGTACTAACGTTTGTCGGGTTGTCTACTCTATAATAATATTGGGCACAATCTTCTATGGCATCCCATGCTTCTTCAGCATTTAATTCCATAAAGTCCCCATTGGCAAAATCCTCAATGCACATTTGGTCATATCGGTCGACACGATAGTAAAAGGTTTGGGTTAGGGATGCTAAAGCGAAACTATGATGAGGGACTATTCGGAGTAAATTTTTAAAACGAGTCCATGCATCATATATGGGTTCATCTCGATATTGGTTGAACATCAAGATGTCATTAGAGGCAAATGGATTTCGTGGTCGGTAGTATGGTGGGTTCGCGTACTCCATATTGGTGAACGGAAGAGTCAATGGAAAGGTTTTTACAAAAAAAGACACAAAGAAAAGATAGACTACTAGAAAGCTAATAAAAAGAAAATAAAAATCCCACTAGATAGGAATCTAATGAGTAGACCAAATAAAAATAAATTTCAACCTAAGCAATAACTACTCCCCGGGCTGCGGCGCCAAAAACTTGATGCGTGGTTTTGCGACCTTACAACAAGTTTTACCTCTCGAGGGATCTCAAGAGGCTTGCAATCCCCACCAGGCAGTGTACCTGACTGATGTAGTATAGTGTAGTGGCAAGTACCGGGGGATTGATCGTTCAACTCAAAGAATAGTGTTCGTTAGGATTGAAATTTATCTACTAGGTCTAGAGGTGAGGGATGATTCTTTTTGTATTTTTATATTTTTATGAAAAGCAAGTAAAATCTCTGGTTTTGGAAAAAGGGGCGGAATTAGTTGCTAATCAACTAACCCAAAAGCTACTAATTAAACTAATGTGCAGGAAAATAAACTAGGGTTCTACAAGGGAAGTGAAGCATGTCTACCTATGATATGTGATGCGCGTGATGTGTCGTTGCGGTTTAGCAGTTTTAATGCCTACTCAAGTTTTAAATTTATATTTAGCCGACTTATCAATAACACACACACTTAACGAGCAGTGTACCCGGTCAGTATGAATATAATGGTAAGTAGAGTGTCGATCACTAAGAGTGGAACGTATTATCTCGTTATTCTAATCAGTATTTTAATATCCTAACGCAAGGGGGTTTCAGCCTGAGAGACTGGCACGATTTGTTTGCAATTAAATAATAAAATAAACCAATAGGCACGAATCAGCAAGTAGCACACACGTACACAGATAAATACTCGAGACAATAAGAGGGCTGTCCTTATAATTAAGTAGATTGTCACTTGTTTTATTGATAGCTTTATATGAAGTGTATGTAGTTAACCCTTTCTCGTTGGTCCTAATCTTATCGGAGAGTAAACCCTTAATGATTACTTATGTCTAAAAGTTATTCCTAAGTGATCAATTTAGTAATAACCGTGGGAGCCACATTATTTTCCGCAGTCAAATGCCCGCAAGCCACTAATAAACACAGAGGTTATCAATGCACTAATAAGTAGTAACCAAAGACATCAACATATAAACTTTAATTGATGGGAAAGCAAGTATTAAAGGGAGTGCAATCTTTCGTTGTCACATTACACAAGCCACCAATCCTGATGAATTAAAGTTTGCTAACACAATAAAACAAAACTACTTAATGAATTAAACACATGCAGCACCTTCTTACAGCTCTTGTATCTTCGTTTGGTGTGTCTTGTGCTGCCTCCTTGACTGAATTCGTCCTAGGGTTCTGCTCTTCGGTTCTGATATATGTCTGACAAAAGCTTCGAAATTCGTCTGGTCTTGGGGTATTTATAGTTTCTGTCTGAGGGAAGATGTGGCGCATCTAGTAAGTAGATGCGACGCATTGACTTAACTTCGCGTGGGGTCCAAGATTATAATATTCAGGAATATTCGTACACCGCCAGAAGATGCGGCGTAACTCCATGATTAGATGCGGCGCATGTCCTCTTGTATCTTGGATCGTATCTGGTGATATCTTGATAGAGATGCGGCGCATGTCATGAGTGAGATGCGGCGCATCTGGAGCAGATTAGTCTTGATCTTCTTCATTTCAGTAGACTCTTAACTTTATGCATGTTTTGCTCCATAATTAGTCCAAAATTGCTAAGTTTCACCAAATGCTTGTTTTTACCTGAGAATTACAAAAGTAAACGATTAAGTATCAATCCTCATACATAATATAGTAAAACAAGTCAAATTAATAGGATAAATGATAGTAATAAAATGTACTTATTTGAGTTCATCAAATATCCCCCCACTTGAACTTTACTTGTCCCCAAGTAAACCTTAGAATTTCTCTTATGAAAATGTATCCTAAAAGATGTTAGGATTTATTTTTATATTTAAGCATGTATTCGTTTATTTCATAATCACACAACTAAACACTTTAACGAATTAGAAGTATAAATAAATAATTTGATAAAAGCAAATCTAATCGTTTAACTGTCCAGCCGCGACGAATATTCTATCATAAGCTTGGCAAGTATACACATCTCCTCCACTAAAGCTAAGGAATAACAAGTCTAAAGCGGTAAAAAGGGTTTGTAGGCTTAAGGGTTAATTATTCTTGATCACTATCGATCTCAAATTCCAGAAAAGGCGACAAAATCACAAATACATGATCGAATCCACGAACACGATACTTGCAATTGCTCAAATCCTTAACTCGAATAGGCTAAAGATAGGTCCAAACTTCACCAATAATAATATATCAAAAAGGGCGACAAAATCGTAAATACATAGCCGAATCCACGACTACGATACTTAAGATTGCTCAAATCCCTAATCTCAATAAATCAAAGGTTTGGTTGGATAAAGAATAATAAAGGGCATGGATAACATTTGGGATATAAATTGGTGTAAAATGAAAAATAAACAAAACAAATAAATTAAAATCCTAAGTGTGGTTAATCACTATCCCAACCATCCCATGAATAAGACTCATATCATCGAATAACTCACGCTTTAACACTTGAAACACACGCTTTAGGTAGACACGAATTATACTCAACAAGATCTTAATCAAAGAATAAACCTTAATTGGCGTTCCCTTAACTGCCAATTCCCATTCAATCCATAGATATAATATATAACAAATAGTGGTGATATCGACCACTTACATAACTTTACATAAGTTGGTTAAAACTAACTTCCAACTTTTCTTTCTTTCTTTTTCTTTTCTTATTTTTTCAATTTTATTTTATTTTATTTTTTTTTATTTATTTTTTTTTTAAACATAGACATAGATGTGTAAAATTTCACCACATCACTATAATGATAATTCTGGATAATTTTTCCATACTTTTCATACTTCAAAAATAACGGTAATAGTGAAAGTAGTAAACACACGAAAAACAAACTCAAAGATATACAATATTTACTTTCACTCCAATTGCATTGTGCAATTTCCCGACCTAACCAAAGATAATGAATTACGCACGCGAACACAGGTAATGTAAGGAAACACACTTTACCTATAGCAATTAACCAACCACGGATTCTAATCTACAGGGTAGGCTAAGGTGTAAGGGTGTAACGAAACATTTTAAACATAGGTGTAAGAAACGAAAGGAATGGCTCTGAGTGTTTTTCTAGGGGTATCTTACTCTAAAAATGAGAGTAACAAAAGGGTTTATACGGGGGTTAACTAACCAGTGTAGTTAGTTAATAACACATGACATATAAAGGCTATTTGGGTGTAATTCTAGAATTTTACCAATTTAGACAAGTCATTCCAATTATATAAATAATACTCATTATGGTGGTCTCAAATAGTATACAAGCCAAGTTCTAAAGTTTACAAGTCACCGGCA
Source organism: Artemisia tridentata subsp. tridentata (assembly GCA_021014915.2). Lineage (NCBI taxonomy): Eukaryota > Viridiplantae > Streptophyta > Magnoliopsida > Asterales > Asteraceae > Artemisia > Artemisia tridentata. The sequence continues at coordinate 240,592,864 of CP139502.1, read as the reverse complement.
CACTCATAGATTTGTGAATTTTGAAAAATCACAATTTTTGAAAATAACGTCTTGTGTGCAGCTATGCAACTTAGATCTTAAACAAAAACATGCTAAAAAATTTTTAAGTTTGATATATTAAGCACATTTTAAGCATAATTTTTGAAAAAGTTTAGGACAAGTAATTGTTAAGTGTTCTAATCAGGTGAAAGTCGTCTTCTCTTGATCCTCGGGGGCAATGGGTATTTGGAAGAAACCTGAAAAACCATCCAAAAAACAATAATAATCATATCCTGATACTCTTTCTAACATTTGATCAATAAATGGAAGAGGGAAGTGATCTTTTCGCGTAGCATCATTGAGTTTGCGGTAGTCGATGCAAACTCTCCATCCGGTAACAGTTCTTGAAGGGATTAGCTCAAAAAAAAAAAAAAAAAAAAAATCGAAAAAAATAAGAAAAGAAAAAGAAAGAAAGAAAAGTTGGAAGTTTGTTTCAACCAACTTATGTAAAGTTATGTAAGTGGTTCATACGGCCACTATTTGTTGTACTATATTTATGGATTGAATGGGAATTGGCAGTTAAGGGAACGCCAATTAAGGTTTATTCTTTGATTAAGATCTTGTTGAGTATAATTCGTGTCTACCTAAAGCGTGTGTTTCAAGTATTAAAGCGTGAGTTATTCGATGATATGAGTCTTATTCATGGGATGGTTGGGATAGTGATTAACCACACTTAGGATTTTAATTTATTTGTTTTGTTTATTTTTCATTTTACACCAATTTATATCCCAAATGTTATCCATGCCCTTTATTATTCTTTATCCAACCAAACCTTTGATTTATTGAGATTAGGGATTTGAGCAATCTTAAGTATCGTAGTCGTGGATTCGGCTATGTATTTATGATTTTGTTGCCCTTTTTGATATATTATTATTGGTAAAGTTTGGACCTATCTTTAGCCTATTCGAGTTAAGGATTTGAGCAATTGCAAGTATCGTGTTCGTGGATTCGATCATGTATTTGTGATTTTGTCGCCTTTTCTGGAATTTGAGATCGATAGCGAAAGAGAATAATTAACCCTTAAGCCTACAAACCCTTTTTACCGCTTTAGACTTGTTATTCCTTAGCTTTAGTGGAGGAGATGTGTATACTTGCCAAGCTTATGATAGAATATTCGTCACGACTGGACAGTTAAACGATTAGATTTGCTTTTATCAGATTATTTTATTTTACTTCTAATTCGTTAAGTGTTTAGTTGTGTGATTATGAAATAAACGAATACATGCTTAAATATAAAAATAAATCCTAACATCTTTTAGGATACATTTTCATAAGAGAAATTCTAAGGTTTACTTGGGGACAAGTAAAGTTCAAGTGGGGGGATATTTGATGAACTCAAATAAGTACATTTTATTACTATCATTTATCCTATTAATTTGACTTGTTTTACTATATTATGTATGAGGATTGATACTTAATCGTTTACTTTTGTAATTCTCAGGTAAAAACAAGCATTTGGTGAAACTTAGCAATTTTGGACTAATTATGGAGCAAAACATGCATAAAGTTAAGAGTCTACCGAAATGAAGAAGATCAAGACTAATCTGCTCCAGATGCGCCGCATCTCACTCATGACATGCGCCGCATCTCTATCAAGATATCACCAGATACGATCCAAGATACAAGAGGACATGCGCCGCATCTAATCATGGAGTTACGCCGCATCTTCTGGCGGTGTACGAATATTCCTGAATATTATAATCTTGGACCCCACGCGAAGTTAAGTCAATGCGCCGCATCTACTTAATAGATGCGCCGCATCTTCCCTCAGACAGAAACTATAAATACCCCAAGACCAGACGAATTCCGGAGCTTTTGTGAGACATATATCAGAACCGAAGAGCAGAACCTTAGGACGAATTCAGTCAAGGAGGCAGCACAAGACACACCAAACGAAGATACAAGAGCTGTAAGAAGGTACTGCATGTGTTTAATTCATTAAGTAGTTTTGTTTTATTGTGTTAGCAAACTTTAATTCATCAGGATTGGTGGCTTGTGTAATGTGACAACGAAAGATTGCACTCCCTTTAATACTTGCTTTCCCATCAATTAAACTTTATATGTTGATGTCTTTGGTTACTACTTATTAGTGCATTGATAACCTCTGTGTTTATTAGTGGCTTGCGGGCATTTGACTACGGAAAATAATGTGGCTCCCACGGTTATTACTAAATTGATCACTTAGGAATAACTTTTAGACATAAGTAATCATTAAGGGTTTACTCGCCGATAAGATTAGGACCAACGAGAAAGGGTTAACTACATACACTTCATATAAAGCTATCAATAAAACAAGTGACAATCTACTTAATTATAAGGACAGCCCTCTTATTGTCTCGAGTATTTATCTGTGTACGTGTGTGCTACTTGTTGATTCGTGCCTATTGGTTTATTTTATTATTTAATTGCAAACAAATCGTGCCAGTCTCTCAGGCTGAAACCCCCTTGCGTTAGGATATTAAAATACTGATTAGAATAACGAGATAATACGTTCCACTCTTAGTGATCGACACTCTACTTACCATTATATTCATACTGACCGGGTACACTGCTCGTTAAGTGTGTGTGTTATTGATAAGTCGGCTAAATATAAATTTAAAACTTGAGTAGGCATTAAAACTGCTAAACCGCAACGACACATCACGCGCATCAAGTTTTTGGCGCCGTTGCCGGGGATCGAACCCGGGTCACCCGCGTGACAGGCGGGAATACTTACCACTATACTACAACATTTGGTGAAACTTAGCGATTTGGTAAAAATATAAATTTTACACATCTATGTCATGTCAAGAAAGTTTTACAATTCCATTATGAGAAATAAAGTGGAGTATAAGGGAAAGAATGTAGTTGGTGCCTTCATTAATGTCCCGATATTCGTTGTACGCTTTACTATTGTAACTGAGTTCGCCGTTGTTGATGACATGAATGCCTATTGTGACAGCAATATGGGTGACGTGATTGTTGGAAAACCATTTTGTAGGGAGATCACTATTAATGCAAAACGATTTGAAGGAACGATCACCTTTCAAAGTGGAAACGACATTATCACTTATATGATTCCCCGAACTCATCCTGGATTTAAACATGCCACTAGTAGGATCTGCTACAAATTTTCTCCATTCCTTTTTATTAGTGATGATGACATGAAGAGAGGGATTGAGTACCCATATCAAATAATGGATGGATTCTACAATGGAGTTTTGAATTTGGGACATGAATATATACGTGACGATTTAGTTGCTAAATGGATCCTACGTGGCCATGTAGGAATCAATGATCGATATTAAAGAGCTGAACGTGAGTCTAACTTGAAGACTCTGGAATAAAGACAAGTGCTGGCCGGGAGACAACCCGGAGAATTTCTATTATTCTGTTTTCTGTGTCGAGTCAGTCAGGCCCGCATGAGGATACGGCGCATCTCAATTCTGAGATGCGACGCATCTCCTGCAATGGTCATATCTTATTTTAATTTTTCTGCATTTTTATTTTCGACTTTAAAACTATTTATCAGTTTATTTTAATGCGGCGCATCCCTGGTTAAGGATGCGGCGCATCTTTATTCTGATCCGTATTAATTCCAGGATCGATACGGCATATCTTCTTCCATAAGATACGGCGCATCGACTGACCTGATGATTTTCAGTTTTAATTTTTATATTTTATTTTTATCTAACTACTAATGTATTATGCAAGTTTGAACCTTTCTTATCTTAGGTGTGTTTTAAAGTATTGGTGGTATTATAGTTTCCTGGATTTCCTGTGGATACATCAAGTATGAAGCTTTAACGTTCTAATCCACAAGAAAGATGATTTTTGCTCAAATACAAATGGAGGATCATACCGAGCAAATCTCAGGGGAGTTTTTCTGTTCTAAATCTTTTATTTTCCAGTTTTTAACCTTTTATACAAACAACGAGGACGTTGTTTAACTTAAGTGGGGGGATTGGAGAATTAGAACACTTAACAATTACTTGTCCTAAACTTTTTCAAAAATTATGCTTAAAATGTGCTTAATATATCAAACTTAAAAATTTTTAGCATGTTTTTGTTTAAGATCTAAGTTGCATAGCTGCACACAAGACATTATTTTCAAAAATTGTGATTTTTCAAAATTCACAAATCTATGAGTGTGCCGGTGACTTGTAAACTTTAGAACTTGGCTTGTATACTATTCGAGACCACCATAATGAGTATTATTTATATAATTGGAATGACTTGTCTAAATTGGTAAATTTCTAGGATTACACCCAAATAGCCTTTATATGTCATGTGTTATTAACTAACTACACTGGTTAGTTAACCCCCGTATAAACCCTTTTGTTACTCTCATTTTTAGAGTAAGATACCCCTAGAAAAACACTCAGAGCCATTCCTTTCGTTTCTTACACCTATGTTTAAAATGTTTCGTTACACCCTTACACCTTAGCCTACCCTGTAGATTAGAATCCGTGGTTGGTTAATTGCTATAGGCAAAGTGTGTTTCCTTACATTACCTGTGTTCGCGTGCGTAATTCATTATCTATGGTTAGGTCGGGAAATTGCACAATGCAATTGGAGTGAAAGTAAATATTGTATATCTTTGAGTTTATTTTTCGTGTGTTTACTACTTTCACTATTACCGTTATTTCTGAAGTATGAAAAGTATGGAAAAATTATCCAGAATTATCATTATAGTGATGTGGTGAAATTTTACACATCTATGTTTATGTTTGAAAAAAAAAAAAAAAAAAAAAAATCGAAAAAATAGAAAAGAAAAAGAAAGAAAGAAAAGTTGGAAGTTAGTTTTAACCAACATATGTAAAGTTATGTAAGTGGTCGATATCACCACTATTTGTTATATATTATATCTATGGATTGAATGGGAATTGGCAGTTATGGGAACGCCAATTAAGGTTTATTCTTTGATTAAGATCTTGTTGAGTATAATTCGTGTCTACCTAAAGCGTGTGTTTCAAGTGTTAAAGCGTGAGTTATTCGATGATATGAGTCTTATTCATGGGATGGTTGGGATAGTGATTAACCACACTTAGGATTTTAATTTATTTGTTTTGTTTATTTTTCATTTTACACCAATTTATATCCCAAATGTTATCCATGCCCTTTATTATTCTTTATCCAACCAAACCTTTGATTTATTGAGATTAGGGATTTGAGCAATCTTAAGTATCGTAGTCGTGGATTCGGCTATGTATTTATGATTTTGTCGCCCTTTTTGATATATTATTATTGGTGAAGTTTGGACCTATCTTTAGCCTATTCGAGTTAAGGATTTGAGCAATTGCAAGTATCGTGTTCGTGGATTCGATCATGTATTTGTGATTTTGTCGCCTTTTCTGGAATTTGAGATCGATAGCGAAAAGAGAATAATTAACCCTTAAGCCTACAAACCCTTTTTACCGCTTTAGACTTGTTATTCCTTAGCTTTAGTGGAGGAGATGTGTATACTTGCCAAGCTTATGATAGAATATTCGTCGCGACTGGACAGTTAAACGATTAGATTTGCTTTTATCAAATTATTTATTTATACTTCTAATTCGTTAAAGTGTTTAGTTGTGTGATTATGAAATAAACGAATACATGCTTAAATATAAAAATAAATCCTAACATCTTTTAGGATACATTTTCATAAGAGAAATTCTAAGGTTTACTTGGGGACAAGTAAAGTTCAAGTGGGGGGATATTTGATGAACTCAAATAAGTACATTTTATTACTATCATTTATCCTATTAATTTGACTTGTTTTACTATATTATGTATGAGGATTGATACTTAATCGTTTACTTTTGTAATTCTCAGGTAAAAACAAGCATTTGGTGAAACTTAGCGATTTTGGACTGATTATGGAGCAAAACATGCAAGAAGTTAAGAGTCTACTGAAATGAAGAAGATCAAGACTAATCTGCTCCAGATGCGCCGCATCTCACTCATTACATACGGCGCATCTCTATTAAGATATCACCAGATACGATCCAAGATACAAGAGGACATGCGCCGCATCTAATCATGGAGTTACGCCGCATCTTCTGGCAGTGTACGAATATTCCTGAATATTATAATCTTGGACCCCACGCGAAGTTAAGTCAATGCGCCGCATCTACTTAATAGATGCGCCGCATCTTCCCTCAGACAGAAACTATAAATACCCCAAGGCCAGACGAATTTCGGGTGCAATATCATAGTATCGAAGACCGAACCAGCAGAACCCTAGGACGAATTCAGTCAAGGAGGCAGCACAAGACACACCAAACAAAGATACAAGAGCTGTAAGAAGGTGCTGCATGTGTTTAATTCATTAAGTAGTTTTGTTTTATTGTGTTAGCAAACTTTAATTCATCAGGATTGGTGGCTTGTGTAATGTGACAACGAAAGATTGCACTCCCTTTAATACTTGCTTTCCCATCAATTAAAGTTTATATGTTGATGTCTTTGGTTACTACTTATTAGTGCATTGATAACCTCTGTGTTTATTAGTGGCTTGCGGGCATTTGACTGCGGAAAATAATGTGGCTCCCACGGTTATTACTAAATTGATCACTTAGGAATAACTTTTAGACATAAGTAATCATTAAGGGTTTACTCGCCGATAAGATTAGGACCAACGAGAAAGGGTTAACTACATACACTTCATATAAAGCTATCAATAAAACAAGTGACAATCTACTTAATTATAAGGACAGCCCTCTTATTGTCTCGAGTATTTATCTGTGTACGTGTGTGCTACTTGCTGATTCGTGCCTATTGGTTTATTTTATTATTTAATTGCAAACAAATCGTGCCAGTCTCTCAGGCTGAAACCCCCTTGCGTTAGGATATTAAAATACTGATTAGAATAACGAGATAATACGTTCCACTCTTAGTGATCGACACTCTACTTACCATTATATTCATACTGACCGGGTACACTGCTCGTTAAGTGTGTGTGTTATTGATAAGGTTCTGATATGGTAAAGTTTGCTAACATCAAGTTTTTGGCGCCGTTGTCGGGGAGTGAATTGTTATTATCTGTTAATTTGATTAGTATTTTAATTAGGTTTTTCTTTTTATTAGATTAATTGCATCATTGTATTATTTTGCATATTTGTTGTATTGTGTGTTATTTGTTTGCTTTTATTTTTGTTTTTGTGTTTAATTTTGTTTGTGTGTTTTTATTTGTTTTTATTTTTCGTATTTTTTCTGTTCTGCTGTCGTTGTACTGTGCTAAATCGAACGATACGGCGCATCTGATCTCTCAGATACGGCGTATTGCGTTTAATTTTTTTTAAATACAACGCGTTTAATTAATTCGATACGACGCATCTTTTCCCCAAGATACGGCGTATCTGTTTTTAATAAAAAAAAATTTTAATAAGAAAATTTTTTCTATGCGATAAAGTGATACGACGCATCTTTTCACTAAGATACGGCGTATCTGTTTTTGATAAAAAAAATTTTTTTTCTAAACGTTAACGCCATACGACGCATCTGCTTTAGCAGATACGGCGTATCTATTATTTTAATTAAAAACAGTTTGCGAATTATTAAACAGATACGGCGTATCGATCTCTGTCGGTACGGCGTATCATCTGAATCAAAAATCTTGTATTTTTTAAACGTAACGAAAATACGGCGCATTAACTTTCGTTAATACGACGCATTTAATTTTAAATAAATATCGATTTTTGATTAATTAATTCGATACGGCGCATTCATAATTTCTAAGCGGCGTATCTATTTTTTGGATAAAGTCTGATTAAATTTTAACGATTATAAGATACGGCGTATCCAACTTTTTGGATACGGCGCATCGTCTGCAGATATCAGCTATTTGTATTCATATATCCGTTTCTATATTCATTAATTTCTCTTCTAGCGAACAAATCCTACTGATGATTTTACCTTGGATGACAGATTTTGCTATGGAAGACATGTCAGTTAACGGATATCTTGCTAATGAATGCTTGTTCTCAGATTCATTCAATGTACTCATGATCGATGCAGATTTATTCTCTTGGGAGACTCCTCTTGAAGCTGATTTTAAGGAATTCATGCGTTTATGCAACATTGACAAAGAGGTATTCTCTTATGATGTATTTGTGAGGTACACTGGAGAAGAATTGTCGCTCTTATGGCCTATCATTGAATCCAAAGGATTGAACTGGACTACTATCGAAGAAGATGATGGGAAATCCTATCTTACATACATGGATTCAAGCAACGAAAGCTGTGGTGGAGGCAATACCCAAAACTCTTACATGCCATATTCCGAGGAGTACTGGGGATTAAATGAGAAGTATCTGGACAATGATGGAATTTATGCTTTGGCGGAGTTACTATTTCATGGCAGGTTGGTACGATTGATTGATCTCTCCCTCAATGATTGGCTTGAACTTAAATATGGTAGTCCGGAATTCGCCCCTGTAAATGAAGTCAAGCAGATTATGACTTCATGGTTGACACGGAGTTTTAAGAAGCAATTTAACGAGTTCATGGAGATAAGAAGGAATATGATTGGGAAGGCTTGCTTTGACGTTAACCATGACCCTAACGATGTTGATTTTTCAGAATGGTTGGCTAGTAAGTTTAATAACCATAAGAGTATGGATCGAGCTACTAAGGATGCATTATGGGAATATTGGATGAGAGGAGAAGACGAAGAAGTAGAAAGCGATTATGGGTCGTCACTTCATGATTCAACAATCAATGAGGGCATTGAAGAACTTTTCAGAATTGACATTGATGTGTTCGATTATGAGACACCCTTGTGCAAGCAGTTCAAGGAATTTAACTACATTCTTCGAGTCGACGATGATGTGCTAACTGGAGATCTACCAGGATTTAAGACTTATGATGATTTCAAAAACACCTGGTACTATGAATGGAATGACCAAGTACCATGGGTTTGGGATAAACCATGGGAATTTGCGCACATTAATCATACCTGTACACCCTTCGTTTTCAAGGACGGAAGTAGTGTTTGGCCGACCTGTGATTATAAAAATGACGGAACCTGTAATGGGGGAAGTATAATTGGGATGAAACGGGTTGAAACGATGTAACCTTTGAAGATTATGAGTGGTACGATAATGTTGAAGACTGCCCACAAAAAGCGGAGGCTTTACAAGAAAAGGGCAGAATTGAACGCTTGAAAGGACTTAAGGGAACATCGGATACTACTTTCTGGGAATGGGTGCATAAACAATTTGATGATTTCACGAAGCTTAGTCGACGGTTACAATATGATTTGGAAAGAGAGTGGGAGGCGATTCAAGACAATAAGTCATTAATTGAAGAACTAGATGATTATTTGATTAAGGATCCTTATTTTAAGTTTGTTGATAAAGACGAGGAAGAGTTCACCAAAAGAAAGTGTCAACTACTTGGGATCCCTTACAATGAGCCACCCACAATGATTACTGAGAAATTTAAAATCATCAAATATTCTTTAGGTCCTGATGAAGAGTATACTGCGGCGAAGACAAAGAGTTATATTAGATTAAGTTGAACGGAAGAAAACGTCGCAGAGATATACGGGAAAATCTTTCGGATGAAGGAAGAAGGATGGACCGTGACAAGGACTGAATAAAGAGCTGAACGTGAGTCTAACTTGAAGACTCTGGAATAAAGACAAGTGCTGGCCGGGAGACAACCCGGAGAATTTCTATTATTTTGTTTTCTGTGTCGAGTCAGTCAGGCCGCATGAGGATACGGCGCATCTCAATTCTGAGATGCGACGCATCTCCTGCAATGGTCATATCTTATTTTAATTTTTCTGCATTTTTATTTTCGACTTTAAAACTATTTATCAGTTTATTTTAATGCGGCGCATCCCTGGTTAAGGATGCGGCGCATCTTTATTCTGATCCGTATTAATTCCAGGCTCGATACGGCGTATCTTCTTCCATAAGATACGGCGCATCGACTGACCTGATGATTTTCAGTTTTAATTTTTATATTTTATTTTTATCTAACTACTAATGAACTATGCAAGTTTGAACCTTTCTTATCTTAGGTGTGTTTTAAAGTGTTGGTGGTATTATAGTTTCCTGGATTTCCTGTGGATACATCAAGTATTAAGCTTTAACGTTCTCATCCACAAGAAAGATGATTTTTGCTCTTATACAAATGGAGGATCATACCGAGCAAATCTCAGGGGAGTTTTTCTGTTCTAATTCTTTTATTTTCCAGTTTTTAACCTTTTATACAAACAACGAGAACGTTGTTTAACTTAAGTGGGGGGATTGGAGAATTAGAACACTTAACAATTACTTGTCCTAAACTTTTTCAAAAATTATGCTTAAAATGTGCTTAATATATCAAACTTAAAAATTTTTAGCATGTTTTTGTTTAAGATCTAAGTTGCATAGCTGCACACAAGACGTTATTTCCAAAAATTGTGATTTTTCAAAATTCACAAATCTATGAGTGTGCCGGTGACTTGTAAACTTTAGAACTTGGCTTGTATACTATTCGAGACCACCATAATGAGTATTATTTATATAATTGGAATGACTTGTCTAAATTGGTAAATTTCTAGGATTGCACCCAAATAGCCTTTATATGTCATGTGTTATTAACTAACTACACTGGTTAGTTAACCCCCGTATAAACCCTTTTGTTACTCTCATTTTTAGAGTAAGATACCCCTAGAAAAACACTCAGAGCCATTCCTTTCGTTTCTTACACCTATGTTTAAAATGTTTCGTTACACCCTTACACCTTAGCCTACCCTGTAGATTAGAATCCGTGGTTGGTTAATTGCTATAGGCAAAGTGTGTTTCCTTACATTACCTGTGTTCGCGTGCGTAATTCATTATCTTTGGTTAGGTCGGGAAATTGCACAATGCAATTGGAGTGAAAGTAAATATTGTATATCTTTGAGTTTGTTTTTCGTGTGTTCACTACTTTCACTATTACCGTTATTTCTGAAGTATGAGAAGTATGGAAAAATTATCCAGAATTATCATTATAGTGATGTGGTGAAATTTTACACATCTATGTCTATGTTTTTTTTTTTTTAAAAAAAAAAAAAAAAAAAAAAAAAATCGAAAAAAAATAAGAAAAGAAAAAGAAAGAAAGAAAAGTTGGAAGTTTGTTTCAACCAACTTATGTAAAGTTATGTAAGTGGTCGATATCACCACTATTTGTTATATATTATATCTATGGATTGAATGGGAATTGGCAGTTATGGGAACGCCAATTAAGGTTTATTCTTTGATTAAGATCTTGTTGAGTATAATTCGTGTCTACCTAAAGCGTGTGTTTCAAGTGTTAAAGCGTGAGTTATTCGATGATATGAGTCTTATTCATGGGATGGTTGGGATAGTGATTAACCACACTTAGGATTTTAATTTATTTGTTTTGTTTATTTTTCATTTTACACCAATTTATATCCCAAATGTTATCCATGCCCTTTATTATTCTTTATCCAACCAAACCTTTGATTTATTGAGATTAGGGATTTGAGCAATCTTAAGTATCGTAGTCGTGGATTCGGCTATGTATTTATGATTTTGTCGCCCTTTTTGATATATTATTATTGGTAAAGTTTGGACCTATCTTTAGCCTATTCGAGTTAAGGATTTGAGCAATTGCAAGTATCGTGTTCGTGGATTCGATCATGTATTTGTGATTTTGTCACCTTTTCTGGAATTTGAGATCGATAGCGAAAAGAGAATAATTAACCCTTAAGCCTACAAACCCTTTTTACCGCTTTAGACTTGTTATTCCTTAGCTTTAGTGGAGGAGATGTGTATACTTGCCAAGCTTATGATAGAATATTCGTCGCGACTGGACAGTTAAACGATTAGATTTGCTTTTATCAAATTATTTATTTATACTTCTAATTCGTTAAAGTGTTTAGTTGTGTGATTATGAAATAAACGAATACATGCTTAAATATAAAAATAAATCCTAACATCTTTTAGGATACATTTTCATAAGAGAAATTCTAAGGTTTACTTGGGGACAAGTAAAGTTCAAGTGGGGGGATATTTGATGAACTCAAATAAGTACATTTTATTACTATCATTTATCCTATTAATTTGACTTGTTTTACTATATTATGTATGAGGATTGATACTTAATCGTTTACTTTTGTAATTCTCAGGTAAAAACAAGCATTTGGTGAAACTTAGCAATTTTGGACTAATTATGGAGCAAAACATGCATAAAGTTAAGAGTCTACTGAAATGAAGAAGATCAAGACTAATCTGCTCCAGATGCGCCGCATCTCATTCATGACATGCGCCGCATCTCTATCAAGATATCACCAGATACGATCCAAGATACAAGAGGACATGCGCCGCATCTAATCATGGAGTTACGCCGCATCTTCTGGCGGTGTACGAATATTCCTGAATATTATAATCTTGGACCCCACGCGAAGTTAAGTCAATGCGCCGCATCTACTTACTAGATGCGCCGCATCTTCCCTCAGACAGAAACTATAAATACCCCAAGACCAGACGAATTCCGGAGCATTTGTCAGACATATATCAGAACCGAAGAGCAGAACCCTAGGACGAATTCAGTCAAGGAGGCAGCACAAGACACACCAAACGAAGATACAAGAGCTGTAAGAAGGTGCTGCATGTGTTTAATTCATTAAGTAGTTTTGTTTTATTGTGTTAGCAAACTTTAATTCATCAGGATTGGTGGCTTGTGTAATGTGACAACGAAAGATTTCACTCCCTTTAATACTTGCTTTCCCATCAATTAAAGTTTATATGTTGATGTCTTTGGTTACTACTTATTAGTGCATTGATAACCTCTGTGTTTATTAGTGGCTTGCGGGCATTTGACTGCGGAAAATAATGTGGCTCCCACGGTTATTACTAAATTGATCACTTAGGAATAACTTTTAGACATAAGTAATCATTAAGGGTTTACTCGCCGATAAGATTAGGACCAACGAGAAAGGGTTAACTACATACAATTCATATAAAGCTATCAATAAAACAAGTGACAATCTACTTAATTATAAGGACAGCCCTCTTATTGTCTCGAGTATTTATCTGTGTACGTGTGTGCTACTTGCTGATTCGTGCCTATTGGTTTATTTTATTATTTAATTGCAAACAAATCATGCCAGTCTCTCAGGGTGAAACCCCCTTGCGTTAGGATATTAAAATACTGATTAGAATAACGAGATAATACGTTTCACTCTTAGTGATCGACACTCTACTTACCATTATATTCATACTGACCGGGTACACTGCTCGTTAAGTGTGTGTGTTATTGATAAGTCACGTTGTTTGTATAAAAGGTTAAAAACTGGAAAATAAAAGAATTAGAACAGAAAAACTCCCCTGAGATTTGCTCGGTATGATCCTCCATTAGTATAAGAGCAAAAATCATCTTTCTTGTGGATGAGAACGTTAAAGCTTAATACTTGATGTATCCACAGGAAATCCAGGAAACTATAATACCACCAACACTTTAAAACACACCTAAGATAAGAAAGGTTCAAACTTGCATAATACATTAGTAGTTAGATAAAAATAAAATATAAAAATTAAAACTGAAAATCATCAGGTCAGTCGATGCGCCGTATCTTATGGAAGAAGATACGCCGTATGGATCCTGAAATTAATACGGATCAGAATAAAGATGCGCCGCATCCTTAACCAGGGATGCGCCGCATTAAAATAAACTGATAAATAGTTTTAAAGTCGAAAATAAAAATGCAGAAAAATAAAATAAGATATGACCATTGCAGGAGATGCGTCGCATCTCAGAATTGAGATGCGCCGTATCCTCATGCGGGCCTGACTGACTCGACATAGAAAACAAAATAATAGAAATTCTCCGGGTTGTCTCCCGGCCAGCACTTGTCTTTATTCCAGAGTCTTCAAGTTAGACTCACGTTCAGCTCTTTAATATCGATCATTGATTCCTACATGGCCACGTAGGATCCATTTAGCAACTAAATCGTCACGTATATATTCATGTCCCAAATTCAAAACTCCATTGTAGAATCCATCCATTATTTGATATGGGTACTCAATCCCTCTCTTCATGTCATCATCACTAATAAAAAGGAATGGAGAAAATTTGTAGCAGATCCTACTAGTGGCATGTTTAAATCCAGGATGAGTTCGGGGCATCATATAAGTGATAATGTCGTTTCCACATTGAAAGGTGATCGTTCCTTCAAATCGTTTTGCATTAATAGTGATCTCCCTACAAAATGGTTTTCCAACAATCACGTCACCCATATTGCTGTCACAATAGGCATTCATGTCATCAACAACGGCGAACTCAGTTACAATAGTAAAGCGTCCAACGAATATCGGGACATTAATGAAGGCACCAACTACATTCTTTCCCTTATACTCCACTTTATTTCTCATAATGGAATTGTAAAACTTTCTTGACATGACATTGATTGGTAAAATAGGAAAGAAATTGGCGTCAATACACTTGTACCCAATCATGCATGTGAATTGCAAATTGTAAGCACAATCGGCGTGGATCCTTCTACCATAGTCCCAAGAACCATCATACCCCTCAAATTCATCGTAATTCCTAGTATTAATAACGTTAATTTTTGGACTATCAAGAATTTCTCCTTCTTCTAACTCAGATTCCGCATCATCCATGAATAGGTCATTGGATTCTAATGGTCCATTAAGGTCATTAAGTTCAATGTAGTCCCCATTGTAATGTTCGGGTGATTTTTCATGCACAAATACATCGTTCATAAAATTGGCTTTGAAGTCGAAGTCAATTAGTTCTCCGAATCCTTCCATTTTCCTTCTGAAATAATCACAAAAGCATCAGTAGGATCTGTTCGCTAAGAAGAAAAATTAATGAATTTAGAAACGGATATATGAATACAAATAGCTGATATCTGCAGACGATGCGCCGTATCCAAAGAGTTGGATACGCCGTATCTTATAATCGATAAAATTTAATCAGACTTTATCCAGAGAATAGATACGCCGCTTTAGAATTTAAGAATGCGCCGTATCGAATTAATTAATCAAAAATCGATATTTATTTAAAATTAAATGCGTCGTATTAACGAAAGTTAATGCGCCGTATTTTCGTTACGTTTAAAAATACAAGATTTTTGATTCAGAAGATGCCCCGTATCGATAGAGATCGATGCGTCGTATCTGTTTAATAATTCGCAAACTGTTTTTAATTAAAATAATAGATACGCCGTATCTGCTAAAGCAAATGCGTCGTATGGCGTTAACGTTTAGAAAATTTTTTTTTGTCAAAAACAGATACGCCGTATCTTAGTGAAAAGATGCGTCGTATCACTTTATCGCTTAGAAAAAATTTTCTTATTAAAAACAGATACGCCGTATCTTGGGGAAAAGATGCGTCGTATCGAATTAATTAAACGCGTTGTATTTAAAAAAAATTAAACGCAATACGCCGTATCTGAGAGAACAGATGCGTCGTATCGTTCGATTTAGCACAGTACAACGACAGCAGAACAGAAAAAAATACGAAAAATAAAAACAAATAAAAACACACAAACAAAATTAAACACAATAAAATAAAAGAAAACAATTAACACACAATACAACAAATATGCAAAATAATACAATGATGCAATTAATCTAATAAAAAGAAAAACCTAATTAAAATACTAATCAAATTAACAGATAATAACAATTCACTCCCCGGCAGCGGCGCCAAAAACTTGATGCGCGTGATGTGTCGTTGCGGTTTAGCAGTTTTAATGCCTACTCAAGTTTTAAATTTATATTTAGCCGACTTATCAATAACACACACACTTAACGAGCAGTGTACCCGGTCAGTATGAATATAATGGTAAGTAGAGTGTCGATCACTAAGAGTGGAACGTATTATCTCGTTATTCTAATCAGTATTTTAATATCCTAACGCAAGGGGGTTTCAGCCTGAGAGACTGGCACGATTTGTTTGCAATTAAATAATAAAATAAACCAATAGGCACGAATCAGCAAGTAGTACACACGTACACAGATAAATACTCGAGACAATAAGAGCTCTGTCCTTATAATTAAGTAGATTGTCACTTGTTTTATTGATAGCTTTATATGAAGTGTATGTAGTTAACCCTTTCTCGTTGGTCCTAATCTTATCGGCGAGTAAACCCTTAATGATTACTTATGTCTAAAAGTTATTCCTAAGTGATCAATTTAGTAATAACCGTGGGAGCCACATTATTTTCCGTAGTCAAATGCCCGCAAGCCACTAATAAACACAGAGGTTATCAATGCACTAATAAGTAGTAACCAAAGACATCAACATATAAACTTTAATTGATGGGAAAGCAAGTATTAAAGGGAGTGCAATCTTTCGTTGTCACATTACACAAGCCACCAATCCTGATGAATTAAAGTTTGCTAACACAATAAAACAAAACTACTTAATGAATTAAACACATGCAACACCTTCTTACAGCTCTTGTATCTTCGTTTGGTGTGTCTTGTGCTGCCTCCTTGACTGAATTCGTCCTAGGGTTCTGCTCTTCGGTTCTGATATATGTCTGACAAAAGCTTCGGAATTCGTCTGGTCTTGGGGTATTTATAGTTTCTGTCTGAGGGAAGATGCGGCGCATCTAGTAAGTAGATGCGGCGCATTGACTTAACTTCGCGTGGGGTCCAAGATTATAATATTCAGGAATATTCATACACCGCCAGAAGATGCAGCGTAACTCCATGATTAGATGCGGCGCATGTCCTCTTGTATCTTGGATCGTATCTGGTGATATCTTGATAGAGATGCGGCGCATGTCATGAGTGAGATGCGGCGCATCTGGAGCAGATTAGTCTTGATCTTCTTCATTTCAGTAGACTCTTAACTTTATGCATGTTTTGCTCCATAATTAGTCCAAAATTGCTAAGTTTCACCAAATGCTTGTTTTTACCTGAGAATTACAAAAGTAAACGATTAAGTATCAATCCTCATACATAATATAGTAAAACAAGTCAAATTAATAGGATAAATGATAGTAATAAAATGTACTTATTTGAGTTCATCAATATGTTACTCCTTGCTAGCTATCCAATTCTACCTATTGAATTGTCACACCTTGTTTTAATTGACGGGTTGTATTCCTTAATATCATTCGTGGGGTGGCGTACGTACTTCCCCAACTCTATAAGCTCCTACTTCACTCCTATGTCGAGCCGGCTAAGAAGCTCCTAGCATGGGATCACTAGAATTCACTCATGCATTAAATACAGCCAAATAAACCTAGTACGCATTGGTTCATGTTTCTTAAGACGTTCAAGCAAGTTACCGTATAGGAGGTTAGCCAGTTTTCTTAAGCCTAACATCGATATCACCCAATCAAACAAGAGACAATAGGAAACAAGAATTATAAGCTAAACCAATTAGATCTATTGTATTTGTCATACCTTAATTGAAGATGATAGACACAAGCATCAACAAGAACACAATAAGATATAATTGATTATATACAAGTTTCATACAATCATAAGTAGACACAAGGTGATTTAGCCAAGCATAATTAATGAAGAGCAATCAACAATAATCATAATTGAAGACATAACATAAGATTGAATCGATAAACAAACCATTACAAGCTGTTTATGGCATGATTAGGACCCTCTAAGTTGCTGGAAAAACACCTACCCTAACCCTAGAATCGGACTTAGGGTTTTGGGCTTACAAAAAGTGAAGTTGTGATGTTGTATTTATAGCTGATTTTCTGTCCGCATCGATCTGACGGCGTCAGCCTTTATAAGTGACGGCGTCAGCTCCCCTTTTTCACCAAATTGTAGATCTTTTCGTCCCGATTCCGTGGCCTCTTGAATCACCTAAATCCGAGTTCGTATGAAGATTTTATGGCCAAAACAGTGACAGCTACTCCGCGCGTAAGTTATGATTGATTTGATTAACTTGTGACGAATTTTCTTCTTGTGCAAGTTGTCATTTTGACGTCGTCACTCTATGGCATCTGACGTTGTCAGGATGAGTCCTGACGCCGTCACCTTCAAAAATCCTCTGGCCCGTCTCTCTTTTACTTAACACTTGACGGCCAACATCCATTAACACGTGACGCCGTCACAAAACCTTCTGGCGCGTCACGTGTAAATTCATATTCATCCTTTTGCCAGTACGTGACGCCGTCACCTACAAAGCGTGACGCCGTCAAGCTTTGTTTCCAGCTTGATTTTTGGAGACTTTGCCGTTTTCTTCACTTTTCGCTCAAAAAACGTCCAAAATGCTTCCTTTTCCAGATTTCTTCTCCAAAGTACCTAAAATGACAAAAGGAACGATTTAGGGAAATATTTGATCAAATAATCACGAATTAGGGCTTAAATGACCCCCTAAAAGCGGTACACTTTTCGTCTCATCACATACCTTATGTGAGAGTGGTTGAGAAAGTCCACAACCTCATAAAATTTTGGCCCATCTCCTTGCTCTGTTTTCTCTAAAAATGCAACCTGGTTGTGACGCTTAACAAACTTCAAAACATCCATTCTTAGCAGTAAATATTAGTTAACAGCCGTGAAGAGTAATAAGTTTGAGTGAAAAGATAGAAGATGAAAGTAATATTGAGAGTTTATGGAGAGAGTTGTAGGGTTTCAAGTTGACCGACTTAAAGAATATGGTAACTATTTATTTTAGTATATGAATATAATAAAATAAAAGGTAAAATATCTATAAGAGGATCCCTCAAAATCTGTAATTCATCCAGTAAAAATCGCAACAAACCGCCAACGGCTAGTTTTTACTCCAAAATTAATTACCGACACGTCAGTCATAACGGCTAGTTGAACGGTACCAATATTTTGTACTAACCGTCCCAACTGTTGAAAAAATTTTATTGAGCCGTCCCAACTTTTTGAAATAAGAATTTTAAAATAACATAGCTCATACATAGTTTTTAGCAAACTATCAGCTATCAACGGATTTGATATGTCTTTACCAATAGCCGTTTGCTTTGGACTAGCCAACTCTTCACATTAAGATATGGTGAGCTGATAACCATACAATTTTTGGTAAATTGTCAACCATAAACGGATTTGATTAGTCTTTACCAGAAACCGTTTGCTCTGGACTAGTTGGTTCTTATGTGGATAAGACATGGTGAACCAATTACCATTTGTTGTATGAAAAGATCACATACTAATCTCCAGAACACCATTTAGTCCAAAACATCAAGCATTCATAATCCCTTGGTGTTTTCTCTCCAATCCTGCAATTGTTAGTCCAAAAACAAAATACAAAATACAAGCATATGACTAACAATGCACATTACAAGAAAAATTAATTTCCTTGTCGAACCCAAGCCAAAACAGACTTAGGCTTTCCTCTAGCATCAACATAATTCATTCTTTTCAAAACAGTCTTAGCACCATTGTGTTGAATTGGTTTCCATACCCAACATGCTGAAGCATTCACTCCATTACCCATGTTTCCCTTAGCAGTGTTTATTCACACCAGTACCAATTACCTTGCTAGCAGTTGGAACTGCTGGCTTGGCAGTTGTTACCTTAGGTTTCCAAACTTGATTTTTTACCACTGCTTTCTGATGAAAGGGTCTATTAACAGTTTTTGGTGCTGATTTGGAAAACATTTTTGCACCTTGAACTGGTGGTCTTGAGTGAATTGGTCTCATAGGTCTGACAGTTTGAACTGCTTTAGGTCCAGACCTTTAAAGAACTGATCTAGGTATCTACTTCTCATTCCTAAGAAAAGATTGAGGTCTTGCAATACTCAACCTATGATTTGTATATCCAGATACCCATTTATCACAATAATCTGCAAGATGATCAAAACTACCACAAGAGTAACAAGCTTTCCTATAGCAAACAAAATCCTTTCCTAATTGGTGGGATTTGAGGTCATTCCAATTCCTCTGGTTACCTCTTGGCTTGTTTGTAGTTCTATACATCTCTGCATACCTAACTGTTGGTCTAAAAGGTTTGGCATTTGAACTAGGCCTAACAGTCTCAGGTTTAACCATCTTTGGAACTTTTGGTTCCTCCACTTTAGCACTAACAGGCTTAACCACATCCTGATTATTCTCATCATCAGAAGTCCATTCCTTAATTGTTGGAGCATCTGAGTCCTTAGGTGAGGACCTATCAGAAGACACCTTGTCCTCAGATAGTGACTTATCACTTGCACTTACAAACACAGGTTTATCAACTACATCCTTCTTGGGTTGAGGACCATAGTTAAGCTCAGGAAATTGAAATTCAGGGAGTCCTGTGTGTTCTAAGTCTATACCTTTAGGTGATCGAATTCCTCTATAAGGAGGTGGAACTGATTTATATCCTAGGCCTGACTTAGCTTTATTTTGGATCTGACTCTCAATTATCTTTTTAACACCTTCTGATGTGTATTCAAGTGTATCTACACTCATCTGAATGTTCTCCTTAGCTTTCTTAACCTGTTCTAGCTCATGTTTTAAAATAGTTATTTCATTCTCTCTAAACATTAAGTCTCTCTTAACAATAATCATATCATCAGAAAACTTAGACTCATTGTTTTGATAATGAACAATTTTCTCTTCTAACACAGCTAAAGCTCTCTTATGATTTGCTAAGCTAAAAGCAGTTTCTTTTAATTCTTTCCACTGACTCTCATATCTTGTTTTAAGTGTTTCTAGTTCTTTTAAAGCTTCACAAGATTTAGAACATTTTGAAACTTGTACCTCAGAATCAGAAAATGCCATGAGAGCAACCTCTGTAGATGCTTCTGCTTCCTCCTCTGCAATATAGCTCCAGTCAAATCCTAAGCCATCAATAGCAACCATGGCTTTCGAGCTTGAATCAGTAACCTCCACAACTCTTGACTTGTTTCCATATGCTCTACTCTTTCCATCTTGTTGACTTGGCAATCTGCACTCCCTTGAGTAATGACCTTTCTTGTAGCAGTTGTAGCACTCAATCTTGGACTTGTCATACCCTGCAACATCATTACTGTTTATTACAATCTTCTTGCCAGTCTGCTTCAAGAATCTTCTAGCTCTCAAACTGAGAAGAGAGAGCTGCCACTTAATATCCAACTCTTCAATATCATCTTCATCAATCTCTTGAAGATCTGAATGAGTCAACATACTTCCATTGTGCTGAGTAGTCAAGAAAGCACAATAAGTATCATCATTCAAAAGTCCACTAGTACTGCTTGAGGTGCTAGCAGTACCAAGATTTGCACTAGCAGTTCCAACTGCTCCACTAACTTGGACTTCTTCATCAGGACTTGATGAACTGGGAGTTGATACAAAAGCCAAATTCCCTGAGCTTGAGCTTGAGCTTGAGCTTGATCCTGCAGACTTCTTAATCTCATGTTCAACTATCTTGAAGTTGCTATATAGATCCATTAAGCTCATGGAATCTATATCAGGTTGGTTTTTCCATACTACCACATGCATAGCCCATTCAGAAGGTAGACTTCTCAGAAACTTTGAGTTGAGATCTTCCTGAGGCATCTCAATCCCTAAAACAGCCAATTGACTCACCAATTTTTGAAGCCTATTGAACATATGATCCAACGACTCATTGCTTGTTGCAGTAAAGTTCTCAAACTGATGCTTGGTCTTCTGTGTTTTCTTGGTGGCTTCATTCCCACCATATCTTGCAACAATAGCTTCAAAAAGAGATTTAGCACACTTGAACTTACTAAAATTCAGCAACTGATCATTGGGAATGGTCATCAGAAGCAAACTTCTAGCCTTAATATCATTCTTGTACCTTGCCTTCTCTTCATTAGTGGTTGGCTTTGTCTGCATTGTAATCTCAGATTTACCATCAACAACAGTTGTTGTTTCTACTGGGGTAAAAGAGTTTCCATCTTCAATGATCTCCCACAGTGCATAGTCTTGCACTTGAAAAAACTACTCAATACGAAGTCTCCACATGTCGAACTCATTAGGTTTAAGCATAGGAAGCTTAGCAGCAATGTTGGTTGTGGATGGTGTTGTTTCCATGTCCATCTTTGTTCTTCTCGGATCTTCTAAATCTATGTATCAGCAACCTGGCTCTGATACCACTTGACCGGATCTACACACACTCCTTGTGTTAGATGTGATACAAAGAATTATACGTAGTCTAGCACGCGGAATTTACTAGCTAGCACTTAGAAGACCTTATGTGTTTTGTATGATTAGAATGAAACAAAGAACACAAAATAAATAACCTTCAACGATTCAATATTATTAGAAAATAATACGAGTGATCTCCTATGACTAGGGTTTACAACCTTGAACCTTTCGTACTTCTAAGAATTGTATCGTATGTCTATGTATATGCGTGTATAAACCTTAACCTAGGCAATCCTTTTATAGACCAAGGATTCCTTTACAAGATAACTATCAATCTATTCTTATACGATATACACAATATATTTTCCATATTTATCTACTTTACATAAATCATAAACCGTCTTAACTTCTTCTCTCAGCAGTCTTAACTGCTCATGTCTTCAACACTCTACAACAGTCTTAACTTCTTCCTTCAACAGTCCTAACTGTTACCTCCAACAGTCTTAACTGCTTAAGCTTAATTTCCTAACAGTGATAATTAAGGATTGCCAAATATCTTTAGCGGTTTTACACATAAATACTCTTTCATATTCTTTCCTAGGTAAACCATTATAAAGCATCATTTTAGCTTCATTATTTTTGGCAGTCAACTTCTTTTGCTCATCACTGTGATGAGTAAGAGAAGTATCCTCATCCCGACCACTTGATATATCTTTAATTATGGCCTTATGGTCACCTTCTATAATAATGTACCATAGATCTATATCCTTTGACTTCACATAAGTTTCAAAGCGGTTTTTCCAATATATAAAACTATTTGGTTCAAATGGTGGTGGTCTTTGCATAGATTGCTCTTATTTGAAGTTTTCAAAATCCATTGATCGTTTCAAGTTTTAAAATACAATATATTTTGAAAGTCTTGAGTAACGTAGCTCTGATGCCAATTGTGAAAAACTAGAAGGGGGGTTGAATAGTTTTACCGTTTTAAAATTCTTTTGCTTTGAATACTTAGCGTGATTTCAAAGTTATGCAAACAATAAACAATATATAGTAAGTAAATAGAGAAAGAAACAATCAAACCACAACATGGATGTTTATAGTGGTTCGGTCTACAAGGACTCTCTTTCTTGCCCTACTCCACTCCTCGAGCCTCTAACTCGAGAGTTTTTCTTCACTAAGAAACAAGCTCCCTTCTAGGCGGAGAAAACCTTTACACGTCGCTTACACTTTTTCCGGTACAAAGCTAGATACCGAGTTCTTTTACAAGGGCAGAACCACTCCCAATACTCTATGTATTTTAAGGACTAAAATACTAACCGGACTCTACTGAGGTATATGAATGATTGGTACAACAATGATGTGTGATAAAAAACTAAATCACATAATGACTAATCTAACAAGTCTTGCAACGGTATGTTGAAGCTTGTGATGCTTTGATCTCTTTGCTACAAAAGAAAGATCACTACAAATGAAATATGTAATATAAATGGGTTAGTAATGAATGAATGTTGTTTATGCTAAAACTGATGAGAAAACATGAATGAGCAGCTTGATATTTATAGGCAAACTGATCAAACATGTCACGGATTTGGCAGATCCAAAATGAGGGATCCGTCCCTTATGGACTTTGGTTCTGCCAGTCCCTGACAGCAAATCTTCCAAAATCTTTTCAAATCTTGCCAAGATATTACCATATCCAATTCTTTGTGTGAAGATCTAAACATATGTAAATGTATATATGAATGTAATATGTATATTCTAGTGATCATGTAGCATGTAGATGAGTTTTTAAAAGCCTGTAACTATAAATGTAAAAGACTTAACTTATATTTATGCTTTGCTAAAGATAAAGTTTATAATTGTCATTAATAAAATATAGCAAAGATCGTAAAATACAAATAACGTTTTTAGACGATATTTGTATTAACAGATATCATCTCGACTCGTTCGTTTAACATCTTATGTATAACGATATCATCTCGACTCATTCGTTTAACATCTCATGTATAACCATGTCATCCCGACTCATTCGTTTAACGATCTAATGTATAACGATACCATCTCAACTCGTCCGTTTAACATTTCATGTTCCACTATACTATATCATGTATCACGATACTATATCGAGTCATCCGTTTTAACATGTCATGTATCACGATACTATATCGATTCATCCGTTTTAACATGTCATGTATCACGATACTAAATTTAAATCATTTTTAAATTATTTGAATAATTTATAACTCATTTAAATAATTTTTAATTTATTTAAATATTTTTTAACTAATTTAAATCATTTTTAATTTATTTAAATAATTTATAACTATTTTTAATCATTTTTAATTTATTTAAAAAATTTATAACTAACTTAAATCATTTTTAAATTATTTAAATAATTTATAACTAATTTAAATCATTTTTAATTTATTTAATATTAATTAAATAATTTAAATCAATTTTAATATACAAAAGATAAAGGGAAAAAAAACTGTTATGTCATCCCTTTTTTTTCCACCTAAATTTTCACGAAAATTGAAACAACCCACCATTATAATTGTTTATCCCCCCACAGTTAGGGACGATATTGTCGTCCCTAATTTTCAAATAGAATGTCATCCCATTTTTTGTCTCAATTATTGAAGTAGTATAGTAGCAGATTTTTTTTTTGTTCTATGTTTTATCCACAAAAACAAAAAAACCCACGCACGCACCCCTTCTTCTTCAATTCGACACACCGAATTAACACCAAATTAATCACCACATTCGACACCACCACAACCACCTTCAACACCACTATCACCCGAAACCACTACTTACACACGCAGCACTGTGCACAATTTGTTTAATTTTTGTTAATTTGTTTTGTGTAAAGGTATGTTTTTTTGTTAATTTCGTTTTTTTTTTTTTTTTTTTTTTTTTTTTTTTTTTTTTTTTTTTTTTTTTAATTTTGGTTTGATAATATTGGTTTCTTTTGTGTTCTGTTTGTGTTGGTTAGATGGCAGCAGCACCACCACCGCCGTGAACCACCGACGGTAGCAACACCCCCGTCACCATCGCCGGCAGCACCACCGATTGTGTTGGTTTCTTTTGTGTTGTGTTTGGTTTCTTTAGTTTAAAGGTATGTTTTTTTATTTTGTTAATGTGTTTTGGTAGTACCGCCACCGCCGCCTGCTGTCTCGCCGGACCACCGCCACCGCCGCCTGCTTAGGTTGTTTTTTATGAAAATTTTAATGAATACCTAAATAAATTAATTATATTAATCCCATCGAGTATTGTTTTTTTTAGTATAAAGTTTAAGTTATCGAGTATTATTTTTGTTTAGTATACATTTATTTATGTTTATGTTTGTGTAAGACCACCGCAACAGCACCACCTCTCTTCTTGTCTTCATCTCTTCTTCTCTTTTAGTCGTGAACCAGCCGTGACATCTAGTATGTTTTCTTTATTTCCATATTTTGTTTTTGTTTATTTGTATATAATTTGTGGAAAACTAGAAGGGGAGGTTGAATAGTTCTACGTCTTTTTAATTTATAATAAAAGCTTTGTTTATTTTTGAAGACTTAGATTCGACTTTATGTGAACTCAACTCTTGAACAATATGAACAAATATAAGTAGATCTAAATTAACAATGCAAGTAAAGTAATGAAATGAAATGAAAGAGAGAGATGGAAAGATCTAACTGCGAGACAAAGGATTTATAGTGGTTCGGCTACAAGGACACCTTCCTTGCCCTACTCCACTCCCCGAGCACCTAACTTGAGAGTTTTCTTCACTATATCAACAAGCTCCCTTATGGCGGAGAAAACCTTACACAACTTTCGTTTACACAGGTTTAACGACACAAAGCTAAATGTCGAGTTCTAATCGTAGCTAGAACTAATCTCACAACTTCACACAACTAATTCACAACTTCTTCACACCGGGTTCACAACTTCTTCACGACGGGTTCACAACTTCTTCATGACGGCTTCACAACTTCTAAACTACTTATGTACTCTTCTACTTCTTCACACCTTCACTACTTACACACCTTAACTTCTTCACACCTTCACTACTTTCACACCTTAACTTCTTCACACCTTCACTACTTACACACTAATCTAGCCTAACCAACTATACTCACACTAATCTAACAAGTATTCACAACTAATACAAATAAATGAATAATTTACAATAATGATACACCAACAACTTGAATGGAAGAAATACACCAAGTTGTAATACTTCTTGTCTTGAAGGATAGAACTATTCTTCTTTTGCACTTGAGAGGTTGATGCTTTGGATCACTTGAAACAAAAACTTAAGAGTATATGATCAAGGGATTTAGAGAGATAGAAGAAGAGATTTAGAACAGAAAATTTGAGGTGCAAAAGGTGAGAAAATGTCTAGGGGAAAGCCAGTATTTATAGGCAAAAACTAGACAGCTGGAGGAGCGTGCCGGCCCCCTTAAATAGGGGGGCGGTCCAATTAAAATTAAGGGGGCCGCCTTATATAATTAAGGGGGCCGCCCTGCATAACCGTTGCCCAGTTTTGTCTTTTTGTGGGGAAGGTTTTTCTGGAACATTTTTGCCATTTTTGGTTGAAAATTTGAATTCATAAATTTATAATGGATTAAACCTTTTTATTTATTACCAAAAATGTTTTTCTAAAAGATATAAAATGTTTTAAAATTTTTATAAAAAATCTAGTGGTTAAGAAAATGTTCCTTTGATCATATAATGCATTAAGCATTTGTTTATTCATACCTTAAGTGATTTGAGTTGTTAAAATAGATATTAACAACTAAATGCTTGTTTACGTCATAATTTTCCGTTTAATGATTTTACATTTTGTGATTATCAAAACGTAGAGATATCGAAAAATATTAATAACGTGTTAGGGCATTATTTGTATCAACAATCTCCCCCTTTTTGATGATTACAAAATCTAAACTCATTAAATTGAAAAATTAATTTTTAGACAAGTATTTAGTGAGTTTATATCTACTTCTCCCCCTTTTTGTAGAATCAAAAAGGTTATGCCGACAAGTTTTATAAATAAAATTAGTCGGGACGAGAACTCCCCCTTGATGTGTACTCCCCTTCGTTTGAGGGCACCAAGGAGACGAGCTATGGAAATCTTGGCTGCAAAAACAAGTTAAGAACACAAGACATATATATGCATAGCAAAAATATTTAGAACAAACAACTAATCATATTTATTCATTCAAGATGATCATGTGTAAAACATGAATCATCATTAAATCACATAAAATTAGGATTACAACATGTGTAAAAGATACTAATGATCCTAATATTGCCAAAAAGAGCGATTGGACTTGCTTGCGACACAAAAGGGCGAGGGTTTTTATTTTGGGGCGGAAAGCATGGGAATAGGGCTTAGTTATTTGATGGTGAGGGAAATGGAGCGGATGAAGTGGATCTAACAATGTTGTACCGGTTTAGGGGAGGAATAGGATGAGGACGAGTGAGTAGATATTCGATCCAAGAAATATCTTCACTTAAGTGGAGAATTTGTTTTTGAAGGAAGATGCAACAAGGGCAATAGTGGGTGTGGTTTGTGACTTGATCTAAGTTGAGAGAGTGAGGTAAGCAATTTGAGTAGGGTGAAGATGGAGGTTGTCCCTTGTTGCGTTGTGCAAGATGCATAGCAAGGAGATCACTAAGATCGTGGATTTGGTTAAGCTCTTCATGAAACTTTTGCCTTTCCGAGGGAATGTGGATTTGATCATTTGGTGGGAATGGATGAAATTTGGGTGATGGTTGACCAAAATGATGAGGATTTTCGAAGGTTTCATGGAAGGTGGTTTTAGGTTTAGAAGTGTAGTTTGGAATGAATGTGGATGTTTGGCCAACATGATAGGGATTGTGAAATGGTTCAATGGAATGATGTTGAGATCTTGGAGAGTAGTTGGGAATGAAAGTGGATGGAGGTGTTGGTTGTCTAGTCACACCATTAGTGATGGACTTGTTGTGAGGGTGAGGTTTTCTTTTCCACCCGGGTTTCATGGTCATCCTTGCTAGCTTTGAGGTTTTTGGTTTTGGGTTGATGGGAGAAGACATGATGGGATGAGTGAATATGGCGAGGAATGGGGTTATTTATAGTGGAGGATTGATGTGATTAAGGATGGATAAACTTGTTGGGGTGATCATGACAGAATATGTTTGTGAATTTAGGGAAGTGTAGGATGAAATTGGCTAAAGAGCAGAAAAAGATTCTGTGAACTCGTCCTGCAGATGGTCGGTCCCCTTAATTAGGGCTGGTCCCCTTAATAATTAAGGGGGCCGCCTTATGAATTAAGGGGGCCGGCCATCTGGTGTCATTTTGAGTTCCAGAAATGAGTTTTTCTACAGAAATAGGTAAGGAGGGCTATGTTTGGAGCTTTTGGTTTTAGGCAAGTCCCACTCTTTGAGGCAAGAAAGTATGTATCATATTAATAATTATACATGCAAGACATATCAATTAAGCAAATAAGCAAGCAATTATATCTAGCAATCAAGAATATTGAGACTATTAATCACATAGGGCAAGGGGGAATAGACTAAAGGCACTAGAAACTAACAAGAAGATGATGGAACAAAAATGGAGTTGTGATATGAAATTTTGTTCTAGTGTGTGCCTATATGCAACAAATGTGGAGATGTGATTGTTTCGACTCCTAAATGGAAAAATTTCCTAAGAAACAATCCAAAGACTCCTTGATTTGATTTTGCTCAGTATATGAATATCAACGATATATATTAGATTATATATTTTGACAATTCATGTGAGATTTTATGCATGAAAGAAAAGTGTTTTTAGCATTATTCAACAATGCAAAGAAAATGGTTTTCATGTGTTTTCCTAGATGTGAGAATGATTTGAATAAAATAGATTGGGTTTTGTATATAAATATGTTTATGCAAAAAAAAAATGTTTCCCAATCTTTAGGTTTGTGCAAAACAGATTCCTAGACACAGATGAGAGGAAGGCAGAAAGAAAAAAATAAAATAAATGTCATTAGATGGCCGGTCCCCTTAATGAGAGACCGGTCCCCTTAATAATTAAGGGGGTCGCCTTTATAATATTAAAGGGGCCGCCCATCTGATGGACAAAAAATGCAGAAAATTAAGTCAATTTGTTCCATCATTCCTAAGCCTAAACGTAAGTGGTTAAAGAGTTCACGCTTAAGGGGTTTAGTAAATATGTCTGCTATGTTATCTTCCGATGCAACCTTTTCTATAGATATGTTTCCTTTTTGAATGTTATCACGAAGGAAATGGTGACGTATCTCTATATGTTTAGTCCTAGAGTGTTGAACGGGGTTCTTACTTAAATCTATAGCACCTTTGTTATCACACATAATTGGGACATTATCTAACCTAATGCCATAATCTACGAGAGCTTGTTTCATCGATAGTG
This sequence comes from Artemisia tridentata subsp. tridentata, assembly GCA_021014915.2. Lineage (NCBI taxonomy): Eukaryota > Viridiplantae > Streptophyta > Magnoliopsida > Asterales > Asteraceae > Artemisia > Artemisia tridentata. The sequence continues at coordinate 240,563,480 of CP139502.1, read as the reverse complement.
CTTGTTGACATGCCTTTCCAGCGCTTACGTATTCGGCTTCTGTAGTAGAAATAGCAAGAGCGGTTTGCTTCTTCGAAAACCAAGATGTTAGGCAACATCCCATAAACGTGCAAATACCGCTAGTGCTCTTTCTATCCATGTAGTCTCCCGCATGATCGGAATCCGCATAGACAATGGTTTCTATGCCGGATCCCTTAGGATACCATAATCCTAAGTGTATAGTGCCTTTAATGTATCGGAAAATACGTTTAACCGCTTCTAGGTGAGAAGTTTTGGGATCCTCTTGAAAGCGAGCACAAAGGCAGACACTAAACATGATATCCGGTCTACTTGCCGTTAAGTATAGTAAACTACCTATCATCCCTCTATACTTAGTGTTTTCTACGGACTCACCTTCTTCATCTCTTGTGAGTTTTACTTCCGTAGACATCGGTGTCTTCATAGGCTTAGAGTCTTCTAATCCAAATTTCTTAAGCATCTCCTTAATGTACTTAGATTGATTAAAAAATATTCCATCTTCTAATTGTTTTATTTGTAATCCTAGGAAGAAATTAAGTTCACCCATCATACTCATCTGAAACTCATCATGCATGTTTTTGGCGAATTCATCACACATATCCTGACAAGTAGATCCAAATATAATGTCGTCGACATATATTTGAACAATGATGAGATTTGGGCTTTTCTTTTTCGTGAAAAGAGTGTTATCTACCATTCCCATGGAATAATCATGTTTAATGAGAAAAGCTTTTAATCGATCATACCAAGCCTTAGGAGCTTGTTTGAGTCCATATAAAGCTTTCTTGAGTCTATAAACATAATCAGGTTTTGCGAAGTCAATGAATCCTGGAGGTTGTGCCACGTATACCTCCTCATTGATAAAATCGTTAAGGAATGCACTTTTCACGTCCATTTGAAATAACTTAAAGTCTAGGGCGCATGCATAGGAAAGGAGTATTCTTATAGATTCTAATCTAGCTACGAGGGCATAAGTTTTGTCATAATCAATTCTTTCTTGTTGATTGTAACCTTGGGCGACTAACCTAGCTTTGTTCCTAGTAACAATTCCATTTTCATCCAACTTATTTCTATATACCCATTTAGTTCCTATGATGGTCATGTTCATGGGATTTGGGACTAGTTCCCAAACGTCATTAGTCTTAAATTGATTTAGTTCTTCTTGCATAGCCATAACCCAACTTTCATCTTTTAAGGCTTCATTTATATTTTTAGGTTCTATTGTTGAGAGAAAACAAAAGAAATTATATTTATCTTAAGGTTGTGATCTAAGGGTTCTTTGATTTAGGCTTCCTATTATATTATCTATTGGGTGTGATTTTGATTCTTTAATATTTACTATTTCGTTTTCTCCTAGTCTTATATTTCCATTAACATCACCTAAGGGTTTAGTTTTACTAACCTCAATAGCTTCTTCTTCAACTAGGTCATCATCTTCTAGGGGCAATGTTTTAGGTGGTGGTGGAGTTTCATCAAATGTTACATTCAAAGATTCTTCTATTTTCATAGTATGTTTATTAAGTATTATATAAGCTTTACTGTTTTGCGAATACCTTAGAAAGATTCCTTCGTACGACTTAGGATCAAACTTAGTAAGGTAATCCTTTGTATTGAGAACAAAACATTTGCTCCCGAATACCCTAAAGTAATTTAGATTAGGTTTTCTACCTCTTAACAATTCATATGGGGTTTTTCCTAATATTCGCCTAATTGAGACTCTATTTATTATGTATGTTGACGTATCTACGGCGTGACACCAAATTTTTTGTGGGATAGATTGTTCATTTAGCATTGTTCTACTCATTTCTTGTAAGGAACGATTCTTTCTTTCTACTACCCCATTTGATTGTGGAGTGCGAGGAGCGGAGAAATTGTGAGATATACCATTTAAATCACAATATTTTTCGAACTACACTTCGTTATCAAATTCCCGACCATGGTCCATCCTAATAGATACTATGGAACATCCTAGTTTGTTTTGAATCATTTTAAAAAATATTTCAAACTTATTAAAGGCTTCGGTTTTATCACTTAAAAATCTAGTCCACGTGTATCGTGAATAGTCGTCTACAATTACCAAGGTATATCGGTTACCTCCGTAACTCCGCACTGCAGATGGACCAAAAAGGTCCATGTGTAATAATTCTAGGCATCTAGTAGTGGAGACTATATTCTTAGCTTTGTGACTAGTGTGTGCTTGTTTTCCCATTTTACAAGCATCGCAAAAGTGTTGGTCATATCTTAGGTTTGGAAAATTTCTAACTAATTCCTTAGAGGCTAGGGATTGTATTTGTTGCATATTAGCGTGACCTAATCACATATGCCACAATGTAGAGTTTTCATCTAATGTTGCTAGACATATTTTATCTTCCGGTTTATTTCCTAGTTTCATTACATATACTCCACCTTTCCTAATTTCTCTACCTATGACCTTTCCGTCCTTAACTATTTCGCTATCTCTATCGGTAAAGGTAACTCTACACTTATTATCACATATTTGTCCTATACTAAGCAAGTTGTATGTTAAATTATCTACATGCTCAACATTTTCAATAGTTAGAGAGTCTTGAGAAATCGTACCTTTGCCAATGATTTTACCACGAAAGTCACTACCAAAAATAACGTTACCTCCGTTGTAAGGCTTGTAAGAGGAGAATAGCTTGCGATTCCCCGTCATGTGTTTCGAGCATCCACTATCCTTAATCCATTCGTCAGGCTCCAAATTTATTCCTAGGCATATTTCATCGGTAGCTTGAGCTACAAGACATTTTTCGTCGTTTGCTTTGTCCGCTTCGTCCTTGTAGCTATCACTCCATGCTCCACTAACAAAGGCGCTTTGGTAATCATAACCCGGTGGCGTCGGACATTCGCCAATGAGATGGTTTGGACTTCCACATCTAAAGCACTTTCTTTTCCCGTAGTTATCATTCCTACTTCTTTGGAGCGATCTTCTTTCATCTCATGGATGTCTTGTGAATCTTCCTCGTCTCTTAAAGAATTTCTTGAACTCTCTTACGGCCATTGCATATTCTTCGTCTTCACTATCGTCACTTGAATCGTTATCATCACTAATTTCCTTTTTTACTTTTAGCGCAAGTGATTTTATTTGATCTTTCTTGCTCTTGACCGTTTCCGAGTCTCTCTTTATAATTTCTTCATGAACCTTCAAGTTGCCGATAAGTTCATCAAGCGATAAAGTCATCAAGTTATTTGATACTTCAATAGCCGTGACCTTCGCGCGCCATTTTGGATGTAATGCCCTAAGAAATTTCCTTACACAATTTTTGCTAGAAAAAGTCTCATCAAGTGCTTTTAAACTTGTGATGATAGTTTTAAATTTAGCGAATGCATTATCAATAGATTCCTCTTCCGGAATTGTGAATTGTTCATATTGTTGAACAAGAAGATCTATTTTGTTTTCTTTGACTTGACTATTACCTTGGTGAGTGATTAACAAAGAATCCCAAATTTCTTTTGCGGTTTGACACATAAAAATTCGTTCATATTCTTTGCGTGGTAGTGCATTATAAATTACCATTTTAGCCTCATTATTTTTTGCTAGTTTCTTTTTCAAATCATCATTTTGTTTTTCAAAAGGTACAACTTCATCTATTTTAGTCAAAGGGTTATGTTGAATGGGGGGAAAATCACCATAGGTAATAACATGCCAAAGATCAAGATCTTTTGATTTCACATAAGTTTCGAATCTATTTTTCCAATATAAAATCCATCACTTTCAAATAGTGGTGGCCTTTGCATAGATTGCCCTTCTAAATATTTTTCAGATTCCATAGATCGTTTCAAGTTTTAAAATACAATTTATTTTAAAAATCTTGTTTGACGTGGCTCTTGATACCAATTGTGGAAAACTAGAAGGGGGGGTTGAATAGTTTTACGTCTTTTTAATTTATTATAAAAGCTTTGTTTATTTTTGAAGACTTAGATTCAACTTTATGTGAACTCAACTTTTGAACAATATGAACAAATATAAGTAGATCTAAATTAACAATGCAAGTAAAGTAATGAAATGAAATGAAAGAGAGAGATGGAAAGATCTAACCGCGAGACAAAGGATTTATAGTGGTTCGGCTACAAGGACACCTTCCTTGCCCTACTCCACTCCCCGAGCACGTAACTCGAGAGTTTTCTTCACTATATCAACAAGCTCCCTTATGGCGGAGAAAACCTTACACAACTTTCGCTTACACCGGTTTAACGACACAAAGCTAAATATCGAGTTCTAATCGTAGCTAGAACCAATCTCACAACTAATTCACAACTTCTTCACACCGGCTTCACAACTTCTTCACGACGGGTTCACAACTTCTTCACGACGGCTTCACAACTTCTACACTACTTATGTACTCTTCTACTTCTTCACACCTTCACTACTTACACACCTTAACTTCTTCACACCTTCACTACTTACACACCTTAACTTCTTCACACCTTCACTACTTACACACTAATCTAGCCTAACCAACTATACTCACACTAATCTAACAAGTATTCACAACTAATACAAATAAATGAATAATTTACAATAATGATACACCAACAACTTGGATGGAAGAAATACACCAAGTTGTAATACTTCTTGTCTTGAAGGATAGAAGTATTCTTCTTTTGCACTTGAGAGGTTGAAGCTTTGGATCACTTGAAACAAAAGCTTAAGAGTATATGATCAAGGGATTTAGAGAGATAGAAGAAGAGATTTAGAACAGAAAGTTTGAGGTACAAAAGGTGAGAAAATGTCCAGCTGGAGGAGCGTGCCGGCCCCCTTAAATAGGGGGGCGGTCCCCTTAAAATTAAGGGGGCCGCCTTATATAATTAAGGGGGCCGCCCAGCATAACCGTTGTCCAGTTTTGTCTTTTTGTGGGGAAGGTTTTTCTGGAACATTTTTGCCATTTTTGGTTGAAAATTTGAATTCATAAATTTATAATGGATTAAACCTTTTTATTTATTACCAAAAATGTTTTTCTAAAAGATATAAAATGTTTTTGATATTTTATAAAAAATCTAGTGATTAAGAAAATGTTCCTTTGATCATATAATGCATTAAGCATTTGTTTATTCATACCTTAAGTGATTTGAGTTGTTAAAATAGATATTAACAACTAAATGCTTGTTTACGTCATAATTTTCCGTTTAATGATTTTACATTTTGTGATTATCAAAATGTAGAGATATCGAAAAATATTAATAACGTGTTAAGGCATTATTTATATCAACATAATTTAATTAGTAATGTATTTGTTTTTGGAATGATATTGCCTTTGGTTAGTATTGTATTTGAATGTTAAACTTGTGTAAATGATTTTAGGATTTTAGTGATTAATTTCAGACAACCCCCATCTGAAATTAATCATCCTATACAAAACCCATCCGAAATTAATTTATTAGAAATTAATTTTGGAAAGTCCCCTGTTTGGGACTGCTTTTTGAATGTTTTGTCTCATTTAGGATATGGATGCGTATAACTGTTTTACTATTTGAGAGAAATTCGACAGTATTTCCCTTTCACTCCTACGAATATGTCTTTAATGCACATATTTGGGGAGTTGAGGGGAAATGCTGCAGAATTTTTTTCAAATAGTAAATCGGTTATACGAATTCATATATGAGACAAGACATTCAAAGAGTGGTTTAGGATTGCCTTCCATAGTTGCACTAGGTAATCAAAACAGTTCATAATTACACCTTTTCATGTTTGAATGTGTTTATTTGCATATGTATGTATGTGTGTGTGTGTGTGTGTGTGTGTGTATATATATATATATATATATATATATATATATATATATATTGATGAACTCAAATAAGTATATTTTATTATCATCATTAATCCTATTTATTTGACCTGTTTTATTATATTATATATGAGAATTGATACGTTAATATTTACTTTTGTAATTCTCAGGTAAAATAAAGTATTATGTGAAACTTGGCGATTTTGGACTAATTATGGAGCAAAACAAGCAAGATGTTAAGAGTCTACTGAAATGTACAAGATCAAGATCATTTTGCTCCAGATACGCCGCAACATACTTCGTACATACGGCGCATCACTATCAAGATTTCACAAGTGACAATCCAAGACAGTAAAGGACATGCGCCGCATAGAGAAATGGAGTTACGCCGCATCTTAAGGCAGTGTACGAATATTCCTGAATATATTAATCTTAGACCCCACGAGAAGTTAAGTCGATGCGCCGCATCTACTTATCCTATGCGCCGCATCTAACCCTCAAACAGAAGCTATAAATACCCCAAGGTCAGACGAATTTCAAGAGTTTTTTAGTGGTTGAACAGTGCGAAGATACTAGACGAATTCAGACGTATTAGCAGCACAAAACACACCCTGAACGAAGATACAAGAGCTGTAAGAAGGTCTTGCATGTATTCAATTCATTAAGTAGTTTTGTTTTATTGTATTAGTACACTTTAATTCATCAGGATTGATGGGCCGATTCCATGTGACTACGGAAAATCATGGGCACCCCTTAAAATTGCTTTCCCATTAATTAAAGTTTATATGTTGATGTCTTTGGTGACTTTTATTAGTGCATTGATAACCTCTGTGTCTAGCTGAGCATTGCTTGGGTCGCCATGCCCCTTCCTCGCCTATTTATTCTATCGTTTCTAGGATAGTGGGATAGACATAAGTGATCATTAAGGGTTTACTCGCCGATAAGATTAGAGCCAACGAGAAAGGGTTAATTATATACACTTCATATAAAACTAGCAATAAAACAAGTGACAAGCTACTTAATTATCAGGACAGGTCTTCTTATTGTCTCGAGTATCTATCTGTGTACGTGTGTGCTAATCGCTGATTCGTGCTCATTAGTTTAGTTTTCTATTTAATCATAACCAAACCGTGCCAGTCTCTCAGGCTGAACCCCCTTGCGTTAGATTAGGATTGTATAGCTAACCTAGGATATTAAAATACTGATTAGAATAACTAGATAATACGTTCCACTCTTAGTGATCGACACTCTACTTACCATTATATTCATACTGACCGGGTACACTGCTCGTTAAAGTGTGTGTTTTATTGATAAGTCGGCTAAATATAAATTTAAAACTTGAGTAGGCATTAATACTGCTAAAACCACAAAGACATCACGCGCGCACCAAGTTTTTGGGGCCGCTGCCGTGGATATAAAAGAATTAGAGCAATACACACGCACATCAAGTTTTTGGCGCCGCTGCCGGGGAGTGAATTGTTATTATCTGTTAATTTGATTAGTATTTTAATTAGGTTTTTCGTTTTAATTTTTAGATTCTAACCGCTAACCCTGTTGTATATTAGATAAATTGCATTCATTGTATTATTTGCATATTTTCTGTTTTTGTGTGTTTTTATTTTCTTTAATTTTTGTTTCTTTTTGTTTATTTTTATTTTAGTTTTTTTTGTTTTTCTATTTTTCTGCATTCTGCTATCGTTGTACTGTGCTGATACAAACGATACGGCGCATCTGTTTTCACAGATACGGCGTATTGCGTTTAATTTTTAATAAAATACAACGCGTTTAATAAATTCGAGTACGACGCATCTTTCCCCCAGATACGGCGTATTCTGTTTTTAATAAGAAATTTTTCTAAACCCTAACGCCATACGACGCATCTGTTTTAACAGATAAGGCGTATTGTCTATTTAAATTAAAAACAGTTTTCGAATTATTAAACAGATACGACGCATCGATTTTTATCGATACGGCGCATCTTCTGAATCAAAAATCTTGTATTTTGAAACGTACGAAAATACGGCGCATTAGCTTTTGTTAATACGACGCATTTAATTTTAATAAATATAATCGATTTTTGATAATTTAACTGATACGGCGCATTCTAAAATTCTAAGCGGCGTATCTGCTTGCAGAGATCAGCAACTTTTATTTTTCGTATTCCGTTTTCGTTGTTAATTTTCTGATATATTACTTTCTTGAACATACCCTACTGATGCTTTTGTGATAGTTTCAGGAAGTGCATGACCAGGAGTTCAACTAAGAACTTGATTACACCTTTCGAAGATCCTGAACGAGCCTTACATTCGCTTAAAAGGCTTTTCAACACAAAAAGCTTTGAAATTTCAAGTTCATTCGAGCTTGATTACTTTTCTGAAGAGAAGGAAGAAGAAGAAACAGAAACAATGGCAGAAAACACTACTATGGAGGAATACATGAACAATACCCGTGCTGATTACAGTTCAGGAGTTGCTAGACCAAAGTTTGATGAAAAGTCAAAGTTTGAGTTGAAGGGTCAGTTTCTCAAGGAGCTAAGAGAAAATGCTTTTAGTGGAACAGAACATGAAGATGCTAATGAACATGTTGAAAAAGTCCTCGAGATTGCAGATTTGTTTACTACAGAAGGAGTCTCTGACGATCAACTTATGCTAAGGATCTTTCCAATTTCGCTAAAAGGAGCTGCTAATAAGTGGCTAAGGAATGAACCTGCTAGTTCAATCACAACATGGGAAGATTTGAAGAGCAAATTCCTGAAAAGATATTGTCCACCTGCTAAAACTGCTAAAAAGATGGAGGCTATCAACAGTTTCAAGCAAGAGCCTGATGAAACTCTTTATCAAGCTTGGGAACGATTTAAAGACTTGTTGATGAAATGCCCTCAACATTATCTAACTCCAATGCAGGAGATAATATTGTTCTATCAAGGATTGGACGTGCCTACTAGACAAATCTTGGATGCTAAGGGAGCTGTGCCTCAAATGAGTGCAGCCAATGCTAGAAAAGCTATCCAAGAAGCTGCTGATCATTCTCAAAAATGGCACGACGGAACCTCTACTAGATCTAAGAGCAGCACTAATTTTGACGGGTTTGCTGCTATTCAAGCTCAATTGGATAAAATTAGTAGAGAGATGAAGAAGCGTGATAAGAAAGTTTATGCTGCCCAAGTTGGATGTGAAAAATGCGAAGGACCTCACTACACTAAAGATTTCCCTAATAAGAATGAAAGTGAGACGTTTGAAGAAGCATACTACACACAATTTGGACAACCATTCCGACCTTCAGGAAGATTTAGGGAAGCTACTCCGGGATACTATCAAAAGAACAACTTTAATCCCACTTATCAAGAAAGGAGGCAGACTTTAGATGACACTCTAAAGCAAATTATGGCCGATGCTACTAAAAGACATGAAGAGAACACTGCTATGATCAAAGAAATCCGAACCTCGACGGATACTATAACAAGAAATCAAGGAGCTTCGATCAAAGCATTGGAACAACAAATTGGACAAATGACCAAAGTTCTTCAAGAAAGGGGATACGGAAGTTTACCTAGCTCAACTGAAACCAACCCAAGAGATCATGTCAAGGCCATAAGCACCACTGAAGAAGTCACGCCTAACATTCCTTTTCCTAGAAGATTGATGAATGGTAATGATGCTGCAAAGCCCGAATTTTTCTTTAATTCTTCAATCAGTTTAAGGAGATTACTAAAAGAGAAGACGAAGATTGAAGAGGAGATCAAGGCTGCAATGAAAGAAGAGAGCTCTGCAACCGACTTACATGCCTTGCCTCATAAAGAAAAGGACCCAGGAAGTTTTACTTTACCTTGTTCAATTAATGATATATCTTTCAATAATGTGTTAGCTGACTTAGGAGCTAGCGTTAGTGTTATGCCCCTTAAGACATTCACTACCCTAGGATTAGGAAAATTAGCACCAACTAAGTTGCTTATTGAATTGGCTGATAAAATGGTAAAACGACCTGAAGGGATTGCCGAAAATGTGCTAGTTAAGATTGAGAAGTTTGTTTTCCCCGTAGACTTTGTTATATTAGATATGCCCGAGGATATTAAGATTCCTTTAATCCTTGGAAGACCTTTCTTTTCTACCGCCCATGCTAAGATTGATGTGTTTAAAAGAAAAATCTCATTAAAGGTAGGGAATAATAAACTAGTCTATAAGTGCCAAAATCCTGCTAAAAGCAAAATTAGAAGCGTCTATGTGCTAGGATTAAGAGAACGTATGGACCTCGATCTAGAAGCTAGGCTTATGGGAGAAACATTGATTCAAAACAAATCAACTAATCCTAGTCATGAGAACTTCGAGGAATTTATTGACCTTAATGTACCTACCGAACTTAGACGCAATATTGTTAATGATTCTGATGATGAGTGGTATGATTGCGAAGTAATTAACAAACGTAGGAGAATAGTTGAGAATACAAATTTGAATAATGATGTGTTTATTGAACTACCACCCCACCTTGCATATTTATGCCTATATAATAATAAGAATTTCCCGTCTATCATTTTGTCATCTCTGCCCGAAAGGGACAGAACTTTGTTTATACAGATATTAAAGAAGAATGGCGTGGAAATTAAGGACAAGCAAGGAGTGTTCAATATTACTGGACTGGTGATGAGGGAGCGCGATGCTTCCGACTCTTAGAGTGACCTGTGTTAAGGAGCTGAATGTGAGTCTAACTTGAAGACTCTGGAATAAAGACAAGTGCTGACCGGGAGACAACCCGGAGAATTTTTACATTCTGTTCTGTGTCGAGTCTGTCAGACCTGCAGAAGATTCGGCGCATCTCCATCCTAAGATGCGACGCATCGCCTGCAATGGTCATATCTTATTTAATTTTCTGCATTTTTATTTTTGACTTTAAAACTTTCTGTCAGTTTATTTAATGTGGCGCATCCCTGGTTAAGGATGCGACGCATCTTTTATTCTAATTCGTATTTATTCCAGGCTCGATACGGCGTATCTTTTTCCATAAGATACGGCGTATCGACTGACTTGATGATTTTCAATTTAATTTTTTACGTTTTATTTTTACTAACTACTAATGTATTATGCAAGTTTGAACCCTCTTAATTCAGATGTGTTAAAGTCTTAATGGTATTATAGATTCCTGCATTTATGTGGATACATCACCTCTGAAGCTTAAACGTTCTCATCCACAAGAAAGTTGATTTTTTCTCTTATACGAATAATGGAGGATCAAACTGAGCAAATCTCAGGGGAGTTTTTCTGTTCTAATTCTTTTATTTTCCAGTTTTTAACCTTTGTAACAAGCAACGAGGACGTTGTTTAACTTAAGTGGGGGGATTGGAGAATTAGAACACTTACTTGTCCTAAACTTTTTCATAATATGCTTAAAATGCGCTTAATATATCAAAATTTAAAATTTTTTTTAGCATGTTTTTGTTTAAAGTCTAAATTACATAGCTGCACACATAACATTATTTCCAAAAATTGTGAACTTATCAAAATTCACAAATCTATGAGTGTGCCGGTGACTTGTAAACTTTAGAACTTGGCTTGTATACTATTCGAGACCACCATAATAAGTATTATCTATATAATTGGAATGACTTGTCTAAATTGGTAAATTTCTAGGATTACACCCAAATAGCCTTTATATGTTATGTGATATTAACTAACTACATTGGTTAGTTAACCCCCTTATAAACCTTTTTGTTACTCTCACTTTTAGAGTAAGATACCCCTAGAAAAACACTCAGAGCCATTCCTTTCGTTTCTTACACCTTTGTTATAATGTTTCGTTACACCCTTACACCTTAGCCTACCCTGTAGATTAAAATCCGTGGTTAATTGCTTTAGGCAAAGTGTGTTTCCTTACATTACCTGTGTTCGCGTGTGTAATTCATTATCTTTGGTTGAGTCAGGAAATTGCACAATGCAATTGGTATGAAAGTAAATATTCTATAACTTTGAGTTTATTTTTCGTGTGTTTACTACTTTCGCTATTACAGTTATTTCAGAAAGTATGAAGAGTATGAAAAAAATTATCCGGAAAGAAAGTGATAGAAAAGTTGTGAAATTACACATATATGTTGATGTCAAAAAAAAAATCGAAAAAAATAGAAAAGAAAGAAAAAGGAAAAGTTGGAAGTTTGTTTTAACCAACTTATGTAAAGTTTTGTATTAAGTGGGCGATATCACCACTACTTGTTATATATTATATTTATGGATTGAATGGGAGTTGGCCGTTATGGGAACGCCAACTAAGGTTATTCTTTGATTGAGATCTTGTTGAGTATAATTCGTGTCTACCTAAAGCGTGTGTTTCAAGTGTTAAAGCGTGAGTTATTCAATGATATGAGTCTTATTCATGAGATGGTTGGGAAAGTAATTTACCACACTTAGGATTTTAATTTATCTGTTTTGTTTATTTTTCATTTTACACCAATTTTTATCCCAAATATTATCCATACCCTACATCATTCTTCATCCAAACCTTTGATTTATTGAGATTAGGGATTTGAGCAATCTTAAGTATCGTAGTCGTAGATTCGGCTATGTATTTATGATTTTGTCGCCCTTTTTGATATAATATTATTGGTGAAGATTACTTGGTCCTATCTTTAGCCTATTCGAGTTAAGGATTTGAGCAATTGCAAGTATCGTGGTCGTGGATTCGATCATGTATTTGTGATTTTATCGCCTTTTCTGGAATTTGAGATCGATAGAGATTAAAAAGAATGATTAACCCTTAACCAACAAACCCTTTTTACCGCTTTAGAATTGTTATTCCTTAGCTTTAGTGGGGGAGATGCGTATACTTGCGAAGCTTATGATAGAATATTCGTCACGACTGGACAATTAAACGATTAGATTTGCTTTTATCAAAATATTTTATTTTATTTCTAATTCGTTAAGTGTTTGGTTGTGCAATTATGACAAAACGAATACATTCTTAAATATAAAAATAAATCCTAATATCTTTTAGGATACATTTTCATAAAATTCATTCTAAGGTTTACTTGGGGACAAGTAAAGTTCAAGTGGGGGGATATTTGATGAACTCAAATAAGTATATTTTATTATCATCATTTATCCTATTTATTTGACTTGTTTTATTATATTATATATGAGAATTGATACCTTAATGTTTACTTTTGTAATTCTCAGGTAAAAACAAGTATTATGTGAAACTTGGCGATTTTGGACTAATTATGGAGCAAAACAAGCAAGATGTTAAGAGTCTACTGAAATGTACAAGATCAAGATCATTCTGCTCCAGATACGCCGCAACATACTTCGTACATACGGCGCATCACTATCAAGATTTCACAAGTGACAATCCAAGACAGCAAAGGACATGCGCCGCATAGAGAAATGGAGTTACGCTGCATCTTAAGGTGGTGTACGAATATTCTTGAATATATTAATCTTGGACCCCACGCGAAGTTAAGTCGATGCGCCGCATCTACTTATCCTATGCGCCGCATCTAACCCTCAGACATAAGCTATAAATACCCCAAGGTCAGACGAATTTCGAGAGTTTTTTAGAGGTTGAACAGTGCGAAGATACCATACGAATTAAGACGTATTAGCAGCACAAGACACACCCTGAACGAAGATACAAGAGCTGTAAGAAGGTCTTGCATGTATTCAATTCATTAAGTAGTTTTGTTTTATTGTATTAGTACACTTTAATTCATCAGGATTGATGGGCCGATTCCATGTGACTACGGAAAATCATGGGCACCCCTTAAAATTGCTTTCCCATTAATTAAAGTTTATATGTTGATGTCTTTGGTGACTTTTATTAGTGCATTGATAACCTCTGTGTGTAGCTGAGCATTGCTTGGGTCGCCATGCCCCTTCCTCGCCTATTTATTCTATCGTTTCTAGGATAGTGGGATAGACATAAGTGATCATTAAGGGTTTACTCGCCGATAAGATTAGAGCCAACGAGAAAGGGTTAATTATATACACTTCATATAAAACTAGCAATAAAACAAGTGACAAGCTACTTAATTATCAGGACAGGTCTTCTTATTGTCTCGAGTATCTATCTGTGTACATGTGTGCTAATCGCTGATTCGTGCTCATTAGTTTAGTTTTCTATTTAATCATAACCAAACCGTGCCAGTCTCTCAGGCTGAACCCCCTTGCGTTAGATTAGGATTGTATAGCTAACCTAGGATATTAAAATACTGATTAGAATAACTAGATAATACGTTCCACTCTTAGTGATCGACACTCTACTTACCATTATATTCATACTGACAGGGTACACTGCTCGTTAAAGTGTGTGTTTTATTAATAAGTCGGCTAAATATAAATTTAAAACTTGAGTAGGCATTAATACTGCTAAAACCACAAAGACATCACGCGCGCACCAAGTTTTTGGGGCCGCTGCCGTGGATATAAAAGAATTAGAGCAATACACACGCACATCATATATATATATATATATTCATTTATTTGAATGTGTTTTCTTGCAACACAGTCATGACAATTGATAAGAGTTGGACCACTATATCCAACCGTAATTCCAATGAATTTTTAGATGGTCCTTTTGCATTCGTCGCGCATTGTGCGCCATTGTTACACCCCATCTCAAAAAAGATTCATTTCCCATGTGTTTGTTGTGGTAACGCTCAAAATAAATTGGTTACGATCACCACTCTTGAGTCACACATATCTAAATACGGGTTTGACAAAAGTTATACCACTTGGAAATATCACGATGAACCGCTTCCTCCACCCGTAGTAAACAACACACCACAACCACCTTCACCTGAACACATTGACATGGATGCATTCTTCCATGATATTTCTGCAAATGATGTCCCAACTCCACCATCTCAAACAACAGGTTCTCAACCAGCTCAAACAACGGGTCCTAGCATTAATAACAAGTACGAAGAGTTACTTGCTAGGTCCACCCAAATGTTGTACCTAGGTTGTGATATGACTACATTTAACTTTACGTCAGAGCTTTCGCACATAAAGGTCTTATGTAAAATAACTTATGTCGGGTTTAACAAGATTCTAGCTCTTTTGCAAAAGGCATGTCCCCTTAGGAAAGGATTCAATTTCCCACCGTCATACTATGAAATCAAGAAGACATACAAAGATATCGAGTTAGGATACGAATTGATCCATGCTTATATAAATGATTGTTTTTACTAAAGTCTTTAAACGTGTCTCGGGGAAACATCCACCTATTGTTAAAAATAACCCTAAACCTAATCGAGAAATCGAATTGAATTGGAGTAAGCATTCTATCTTCTACGAACTGGAGTATTGGCCCGTTCTTCAACTAAAACACAATCTTGATGTCATGTACATCGAAAAGAACGTGTTTGAGAGTGTGCTGAATATCTTGCTAATGAACGACAAATCCAAAGACACGCTAAAGGCAAGGCAAGACTTGAAAACTTTGGGAGTTCGAAAGGAGTTGTGGCTCATTGATAAATGAAACGGGAAGTTCGATAAGCCTCATCCAAAGTACTCTTTCACACCAGAAAACCGAAAACTTTTTTGTAAATTCATCAAAGGAGTTAGACTACCTGATGGGTTTGGATCCAACTTCAAGAAAAAAGTGACCGCTGATGATAACAACATAACGGGCCTAAAATATCATGACTGTCATATAATGATGGAGCGGTTACTTCCTTATGGAGTTCAGCAATACTTACCCAAAGACATTTCACCCCCATTAATCGAGCTCTGCTTATTCTTTAAGCAGATTTGTGCTCGAAATTTGATGCAGCAGGACCTGGAGAAAGCTAAAAACAAATGATCGATGTTATGATTAATTTAGAGCAAATATTTCCTCCTTTTTTTTTTTTTTTTTTTTTTTTTTTTTTTTTTTTTTTTTTTTTGACATAATGATTCATTTGGTTATACATTTACCCGAAGAGGCTATTCTAGGTGGCCCTGTTTATTACAGGTGGATGTACCCATTTGAAAGATACATGAAGAAGCTAAAAAATTATGTCCGAAATAAAGCCAAGCCTGAAGGTTCTATAGTGGAGGGTTATGTTGCAAAAGAAGCATTAACTTTTTGCTCGCGTTATCTTCAGGATGTTGAGACGAGATTTAATCATCCTGACAGAAATGACGACGGTGAACCTGAACAACCAGATAAATTCCAGGTGTTCTAGTCAGTATGCAAACCGGTGGGTAGAGATGTTGATGCGTGGTTTTGCGACCTTACAACAGGTTTTACCTCTCGAGGGATCTCAAGAGGCTTACAACCCCACCAGGTAGTGTACCTGACCGATGTAGTATAGTGTAGTGGTAAGTACGGGGGATTGATCGTTCTCCACAGGGAATAGTGTCGTTAGGATTGAAAAAACTACTCTAATAGGTCTAGGGGTGAGAGAAGATTCTTTTTATGTTTTTATATTTTTATGAAAGCAAGTAAAATCTCGGGTTTGAAAGAGTGGGCGGAATTAGTTGCTAGTCAACTAACCCAAATAACTACGAATGCAAATAAAATAAAATAACTGAAAATGAAAAGGTGGTAAAACTTATGTGAAGAGAAATGTGTTTACTTAGATTTCCTTACTCCCTAACTATCTTTTACCGGTTGATTAGTGTGAATTAATCGCGTGGATGACGGGTGTATTCCTTAGTACCAATCGTGGGGTGGCGTACGTACTTCCCCAACTCTACAAGCTCCTACTTCACTCCTATGTCGAGCCGGCTAGGAAGCTCCTAACATGGGATCACTAGAATTCGCTTGTGCATTAAATACAACCATAAAAACCTTAGTACGCATTGGTTCATGCTTCTTAAGACGTTCAAGCAAGTTACCGAATAGGAGGTTAGCCAGTTTTCTTAAGCCTAACATAGATAAACAATCATCCAATACAACTAATAACACACTAATAACCAATAATCAATAGTTAGGTTTCATTAGATCTAAGCAAACACAAAGAAAACCTAGCCTAGCATGTTAAACAAAAGACAAGAACAAGATAGAATCAAACAACACATAGACATATTGAATGATTAATTGATAACTTATCTTCAATGTAACATGGAAGATCTCAAGGCAAAAAGCCTTGAAAAAGCTGCTAAAATCGTCTTAGGGTTTCCTCCCAAAAGGTTACACACAAAGTTCCACACTAATGACAAAAAATTGCAAAACTATATATAGAGTATAAAGGCTGACGGCGTCACGTTGTAGATCCTGACGCCGTCACCTCGCCGCTTTTAGGGTTCCCGGATGGCCTTCCTGACGCCGTCCCTCTTTAGACCTCCAAAATCCGCTCTGGCTTATCACAGCTTGACGCCGTCAGAATCAAGCTTGACGCCGTCCCTCTTTAAGTTAAGCCGTGATGACCTTGATCACATTAAAGGGTGACGCCGTCAGATTTTTTATGCAAATTTCTCTGGCTTATCATGAGTAATTTTCACATCCACCACTTTTGCCAAGCCATGACGCCGTCTAGACCAATTCCTGACGCCGTCAAAGGTAGTTTCCAGCATAATTTTGAGGCTTTGCCGTTTTCTTCACTTTTATGCTCCAAAAACGTCCAAAATGCTTCCTTTTCCAGATTTCTTCTCCAAAGTACCTAAAATGACAAAAGGAACGATTTAGGGCAATATTTGATCAAATAAATACGATTTAGGGCTTAAATGACCCCCTAAAAGCGGTACACTTTTCGCTTCATCAAATACCCTTACACTTGAGATTTGCTTGTCCTCAAGCAAATGCGCTTTTATTCTAATCAAAATACAAGTTAGGGGTCATTTAATGCTAATATAAAAGTAATTACAACAATTAGTCGTTCCACTTTAATCATAATAAGCACGGAGGTTACAAACTAGCACCTCACAAGTAGTGTTTAGATACTCACATCTCTCAAGTGTCATCAACATAAATCTCATAAATGAAAACGGATATTATCTCTCACTACCTGTCATAGCAAATAGATTACCATAGGCTTGGGCAAGGATCAAAAACCTCCTCCACTAGGCGTAAGCACCTAAGATAAACTATCAAAGAGGGTTTTTAAATGGGTTATAACGTTAGGTGTAGGGATATGATAAACACGGTTTTGTTGGATAAAGGATATTTTACTGGTGGCGAGTTAAAGATCTTGAATAATTACATGTACTATACAATGTTGCTAAGCCAAGACTCGACTCAATCTTAAGCTAAAAACAAAATAACAAAAACGTAAAATAAACATAAAATGAAACGGGATGGTAGTCCGTATGTTTTTTTCTATTTTTCTTTTTCTCCTTTTTTTTGTATTTTTCTTGAATTTTTTTTTTTTTTTTTTTTTTTTTTTTTTTTTTTTTTTTTTTTGCATACACTTTTGCCCTACCATCCAAAATAATACATCATAGGGGCGTTGCATTCCCCTTACACTTGAAATTTTACATAACTTTACAAATAACTATTCTAATGACTCGAATTAAGATAATTGAAAAACTTGGAGTACTTTTTAAAATATTTAGCACATATGGGGGTAATAAATGATGTTCTTCCCCATTACTCCATTACACTAGTGCTTTACCCATGAGTCCCAATCGTCCCAAAACAATATGTACAAGGATATGACTCGACTTAGCAACCATGTAATCAATTAGATAATTAACTTGGGTTTAAACAAATGTTGTCACAATAATGCACTAAAAATGAGTGCATACAAGGTAGGCTAAGGCGATTTTGGTGTACATTTAAGTGGGGTGTAACAAATTCTTCCTTTAAGTAAAATGCTTAAAGGTCGAAACGAAAAGATAGGCTCTGAGGGGTGTACTAGGGGTATCGTGTACTAAAAATGAGTACAACGCAAAGGGTGTGGGAGAATTACTTGACCAATGTAGCCAATGTAATTATAACAAAAACACAGGTGTAAAACAATGGGTTAATCCTAATGCCTCTTATCATGTAGTAAATCTAACTACATGAATGTAGTCTCACTTGTGGCCTCGGAATGGTCCTAACGCAAGTTCTAGAATCTAAGTGCTACCGGTACACACATCATAGCATAAATGCTTTTCCTACCAATTCTAGGGGCGAACCTCACATATTTGGGGGTGGAAAATTTTTTAGTGGTACGGTTTTTTGTGCTAGTCATATAACTCCTATCCGTGAGACGCTCATTAAGATCAAAGTTTCACTCCTAAATGTTGTAAAAAAATTTAAATTTGGCACTAAAATTGCCCTAACAGGTATTTCTCTCAGTTTTATTACACATCTACCATTAAACAAACAAAAATCAAGTGCAATTGCATTCTCTAAAGTATCGTACTTTTACCCCCCCCCCTTACACTTAAGATGAACATTGTCCCCAATGTTCAAATAACAAGATGTAAAAGCATAAAGTAAAAGAATGAAATCAAATACTCCCCTGATTCGCTCGGTGGATAATGTGGTAACACGGTTAGATCTTCTTCCAAGGTAATGTTGAAGCTTCATGACTAATGCATCGCCATAAGCTTGATCCAACAAACATTTCCTTGTCCAAAATAACCTGTTAAACCTGAGAAAACAAACACGAAAACCTGCATAACATCGGCGGGATAAACTCTATATAAGGATATAATGCTTGTGGAATGATAATTTTGCAGATTCCTGGAGATTATAAGTTAGAGATTTAATAAAAACTTTTTATGAAAACAAAAATTTCAAAAATTTTCAGAAAATTAAACCTGACGCCGTCAGGTTGTAAAGCCTGACGCCGTCAGAAATGATCTGACAGAATTCTCATGTTACGTTTCCGGAAAAATTTTGGAAAAACCTATACCTTACTTCCTGGAATTCCTGCAAAACATCATTATGACTCGATACAAGCATTTGACTCAAACAAATACTAATATGAATGTTAATTTATTATTATTATGATTCATGTTCATTTGTGTTCTAATAAACCGATTTAGATTTCCCTTACACTTAACTTTTGCAAAATACCTTTATATGTAGTTAAGATGAAGTTAAAAACAAGATAAAGCATTTTCACAATTTAGTTTTGAACATGAATCAATAATAATAAAATTCAAACACACATACGGAAACAAATAAAAACAAACAAACAAATAAATAAACACACAAAGCAAATAAAGCTTGGGTTGCCTCCCAAGAAGCGCTTTTCTTTATTAACGAGTCTTGTAGCTAGACTCAAGGTCCTTCTATCTAGTGTCGCTTATGCTCACGTATCCGAGTGTGAGCCATCTAATTGTTGCCTCATCTTTCTTGTATTCATCATTCAGCTCCAAACATCCATGATAGTATCTCTTGTTTTTCTCATGTGGATATTTGAGCCCCTTCCTCTTATCATTCTCACTTAACAAATCAAGAGGCACAAGTCTATTGCAAGATTCAATGGAGTAGTTCTTAAACCTAGGATGTGATCGGGGCATTTGGTAAACAAAATCTTCATCCCCATCCGAGAATGTAATTAACCCGTCCACAAGTTTTTCATCAAGGTTGGTCAATCTTTTGAAGGGTTCTCCAAAAATGACTTGGGTTAATTTGTTATCAATGAATTCTCCTAAGTTCTCCATAACCATAAAATCCACCAAATACACAAAACTTCCAACGAATACGTGTAGTGGCTTAATCCTAGCAACAATGTTATCTCCTTGATATTCTAGCTCATCTACCATGATTTTATTATAATTAGCGCGAGAGATAATGTTCATAGGCAAAGATGAGTTAAGATAAGCATAAAAATCATGATAACCAATCTTACACGGAAATTGCATGTTAAAGAGGCTATCCTTTTCGATCTTAGTCCTAGGGTCAACATACTTAAAGGGATCAATTTCCTCTTTTCCCCATTCCTCGTTAACTACTTCTCCATTACCGGCATCCTCATCGGAGTCTGAGTAGTAAAACGGACTAACATAGTCATTCTCATGGTCAGACTCCTCCATCTCAGAATTGTTACCAAAGTGGTGGTCGGGTGAAAGGTTGTTGTTTTCTACGAATAACAGGGATCAAGCGATCACTATTACTCATGAGGTAGGTGGAAGGTGTCACAAACAAAAGTACAAAGAAATAAGATAGACTAAAGAAAACCTAGAAAAAGAAAATAAAAATCTCACTAGAAAGGAATCTAGTGAGTAGACCTATAAAATAAAAATTCAACCTAAACAATAACTATTCCCCGGCAGCGGCGCCAAAAACTTGATGCGTGGTTTTGCGACCTTACAACAGGTTTTACCTCTCGAGGGATCTCAAGAGGCTTACAACCCCACCAGGCAGTGTACCTGACCGATGTAGTATAGTGTAGTGGTAAGTACGGGGGATTGATCGTTCTCCACAGGGAATAGTGTCGTTAGGATTGAAAAAACTACTCTAATAGGTCTAGGGGTGAGAGAAGATTCTTTTTATGTTTTTATATTTTTATGAAAGCAAGTAAAATCTCGGGTTTGAAAGAGTGGGCGGAATTAGTTGCTACTCAACTAACCCAAATAACTACGAATGCAAATAAAATAAAATAACTGAAAATGAAAAGGTGGTAAAACTTATGTGAAGAGAAATGTGTTTACTTAGATTTCCTTACTCCCTAACTATCTTTTACCGGTTGATTAGTGTGCATTAATCGCGTGGATGACGGGTGTATTCCTTAGTACCAATCGTGGGGTGGCGTACGTACTTCCCCAACTCTACAAGCTCCTACTTCACTCCTATGTCGAGCCGGCTAGGAAGCTCCTAACATAGGATCACTAGAATTCGCTTGTGCATTAAATACAACCATAAAAACCTTAGTACGCATTGGTTCATGCTTCTTAAGACGTTCAAGCAAGTTACCGAATAGGAGGTTAGCCAGTTTTCTTAAGCCTAACATAGATAAACAATCATCCAATACAACTAATAACACACTAATAACCAATAATCAATAGTTAGGTTTCATTAGATCTAAGCAAACACAAAGAAAACCTAGCCTAGCATGTTAAACAAAAGACAAGAACAAGATAGAATCAAACAACACATAGACATATTGAATGATTAATTGATAACTTATCTTCAATGTAACATGGAAGATCTCAAGGCAAAAAGCCTTGAAAAAGCTGCTAAAATCGTCTTAGGGTTTCCTCCCAAAAGGTTACACACAAAGTTCCACACTAATGACAAAAAATTGCAAAACTATATATAGAGTATAAGGGCTGACGGCGTCACGTTGTAGATCCTGACGCCGTCACCTCGCCGCTTTTAGGGTTCCCGGATGGCCTTCCTGACGCCGTCCCTCTTTAGACCTCCAAAATCCGCTCTGGCTTATCACAGCTTGACGCCGTCAGAATCAAGCTTGACGTCGTCCCTCTTTAAGTTAAGCCGTGATGACCTTGATCACATTAAAGGGTGACGCCTCAGATTTTTCATGCAAATTTCTCTGGCTTATCATGAGTAATTTTCACATCCACCACTTTTGCCAAGCCATGACGCCGTCTGGACCAATTCCTGACGCCGTCAAAGGTAGTTTCCAGCATAATTTTGAGGCTTTGCCGTTTTCTTCACTTTTATGCTCCAAAAACGTCCAAAATGCTTCCTTTTCCAGATTTCTTCTCCAAAGTACCTAAAATGACAAAAGGAATGATTTAGGCCAATATTTGATCAAATAAATACGATTTAGGGCTTAAATGACCCCCTAAAAGCGGTACACTTTTCGCTTCATCAGATGTACATACTCGGATGAAGCCAGATGTTATGCAGGCAGTTGTATGGTTTGTACTTAACAACAGTACTAAAATCGACGCATGCATCTGGGCGTACAAAGAGTATGTTTCTTCTTTTTTATATTTTGAAGAACCCTTTTTTTCCTAAGTTATTTGTTTTCGATGTCTTATTCTAGTATCATGAACTTTTTCAGTGAATTTTCTAACAATACCGTGGAAACAAGTTTTCCTCCCTGGTTCAATCACAAGGTAAACATATTAGATATATTACCTTGTAGTCCAGAGTTTTTGCCCATCTGAATCTGTTTGTATCTCTTTCGTAGATCCGTGAAAAGAGCGTGGCAAAAGACCCAATCTGTAGTCCCGAGTTACTCTCTTTGGCAAGTGGACCTTCATCTCATGCAAGTACATACCCCGCTTGCATAGTTAATGGTGTGAAGTTTTAGGTACATGTGCGCGATATATTTCATACCACTCAAAGCAGTGGAGTTTCAACACCCGGGCCTAATGGAGATATGTATTATGGTCAACTGGAAGAAATTCTAGAGGTCACTTATATGGGCAACCGCAAGGTTGTGTTGTTCTTATGTAAATGGTTCGACACCCGTAACCCTAATAACCCTACGGCATGCTCTAGACGTTCTTACATTGAACGAGGCATACATCATATTTTGACTGATAAGGATGGTTTTAGAAATCAACAATACATTCTTGCGACACAAGCAACGCAAGTCTTCTACCTTGAAGAACCTGCTAGACGACCACCTCATTGGAAAGTTGTCGAAGATGTTCATCATCGGAAGATCTGGCATCGGGATGTGGTAGATTCTGATCAAGATGTTATACATGGCAGCAGTTCATCAGATGTTGCATTGTCTGTTCGTTTGACAGGTTTGGAGTATGCGGATTTGAGTGTAAATGATGAATCAACAGAAGTGGATGCCCCACCAGATGAAGCTGAAGAAGATGCTGATTTTATTAATAATTGTTGATCCCAGTTGAGCTAACGATCTTGTTAATTATCTTAGATATAGATCCAAGACAATAGGTATAGAAACTGTTCTTGAACAAACTATTAAATACTATGCGGAATCTAGTACTTAATCTTTAGAAGAATGAACACGAAACGAATTCTCTCAACAATCACCTCAATATATTAATACGGTTACTCAAAAGTAACAGGGTTACAATAACCTTGAAGTGAATCGACTAATCAATAATACGTATGCTAAACCTAACCCTAGATCCTCCTTTTATAGATTAAGGAGTCCTAGTTGGTTACAATGACTTTCTATACAAGAATAATATCTATTCGTATCTATTCAATAATTATCTAACATACTATACATAATTATCCAATAAGCAGCAGTATACTATCTCTGGCAGTAGAATCTTCGATGCCTAGCAGTAGTATCCACTTAGCTTATTTTCTTGATCATATCGAATACTCCAGCAGTAGAATAAATACACCAGCAGTAGAATGATTTAGCCTAGCAGCAGAATCATACTTAGTATATTTTCCATTTAGATCCAAGAGCAGTATTATCCAACCTTTAGCAGCAGCATCTCAAAACCCAACAATCATCCCCTAAACTTGATATTTTCTCCCAAAATCATCAAGTTTCCATTAATCCTTAAACCATCACCAGGAGGATGCTTCCAAACACATTCAGTTCTGTTTTGAAGACTTAGGTTTTAGCACTCTTTCATACTTCTTTAAAAGTAGATAGGCTTGATCATTTGTGAAGAACCCTCTCTGTAACTGCAACATTCCAGGCTTCAACATTTGAGAAACAATTTCTTTGTCGAAATTCAGAGCAGGATAGTCCTTTTCTACTAACATATAGATAGTTACCCCATGAACACTCAATTCATGTACACCACAGGACTGATATAAATACCATTCTGAACTGTGTTGTGTTTAATTGCTCTCTATTCAAGGTCACTATCATGTGGTTCAAATATGATTTTCAAATAGTAATAAATCACTCTCTCATATACCTCCTCTGGCCTTGTATCACCATATTTTCCCTTGTATAGCTTCCAGAGGGAAAACACATCCTCTCTATCCATATAAAACAACATTTGTGGAAACCTAGTAAATTTATAGTACAAACCATTTTCTCTTTTAAATTCCTAGTAGGCTTCACTCCCATCATGGATTCCACCAGTATATGAGATAATTGGATGTTTTGTTTGTAAAGGAACTGCATTTGTAACCTCAGGTTCTTTAGGTTTTGATAGAACTGTGAGAGTCATCATTCTTTCCATATCATCTTTAGATTCCTCCCTATCACCAGCTTTTTCTTTTCTTTCACTCTCAGACTCAGAACTGCTTTTCTCAACTGCTTTTGACCTATCAGCTTTTCTCTTTTTCCTTGCTTTTATCTTCAACACTCTACCAGATCTTTTAACCCCAACATTGGAACTTTCTTTCTTTTCCTCAACCTTTACTGTTTCATCCACCTTCTCTTTTTCAACCTCTGTTGCAATCTCAGATTCCTCCATCTTTTTAAACCTCTTTCTAATGATTTCTTCTGCAGCCTCAGACCCCATTAGTGTAAAATTCTCAAACTCTCTTTTAGCATGTTCATACTTCTTCTGAACTTCATCATCTGTGTATGCCTTTAACTGTACAAGCTTCTATCCCTTCATATTCTTCAGGTAATGCTCCTAAAAATGTCTGATTTGCTTGACAGTTGGAGGTCTGAGTACCTTTTTCTTCTTCCTAGCTGCAAGATACTTCTTCTTTTCCTTTGCTGTGAATTCCTTTAACCATTTATTCACTCCTTCATCAGTAAAAGTATCCTGGATCTCCTCTTTAACCTGCTTCAATAACTCCATATCAGCCTTACACCTAACTCTCTCCTCATCCCAAGCATCAAGCATAGCCTTAGTCTTTGCTTCTGCCTCAGCAATTTTTCTTTGCCTTTCAAGCTCTGCTTCATCCTCTGCATCAAGTTCAGCTTGAACTTTCTTTGTCTCTTCCTCATTATACTTCTCAGCAATATCTTTACGCCAGTACTCAAAGGGAAGATGAAAAGGATAAGGTTCAGGCTCATCAACCATCTTGCCTTTGCCTTTTCTAGAGTATGAATGAGTTTGTGTGGGCTTCTTGTGTGAGATGGGTTCTCTAATTGACACACCCTTAACAGATGGTCTTGGAAGTGTAGGTGGTGGAGGTGTTTTCTTTGTTGCAGGTTGAGGTTGTGTTTTTTTGTTGTTGTTCAGGTTGTGGTTGTGGTTGATGTTGTGGTTCAGGTGTTGGTTGTTTTTTTGGTTGCTCTAGTTGTGGTGATTGTGATTGTTTTGGTGTTGAGGATTTTGTAGCTTTTAGTTGTAAAATTATCTTAGCTAAGCTAACATCATCATCTGACTCAGTAGTAGGTTCCTTATCTCCAACAGTAGAACCTTGCTCTGGCCCAGCAGTAGCTTCTTTAACACAAGCAGTAGAATGCCTTGCACCAGCATCAAAATCCCCTTTAGCTACTTTTTCCACAACTTCAACAGCAGCAGCCTCTTAAACCTGAGCATTAGAATCTCCCAAACTCTTGATTGACTCCACCATTACTTCTGTGTGTTTAGACAGCTGCTCTTTATTCAAACTTAGCAATTTCTCCTTTTTACCTTTTTCAAGCACCACTTCATTACCTGATTTATCCTTAACCACAAACTCCTCATTTTCACCACTATCAACATCCATATCAACCTGATCATTTCCCTCATTACCAGTAACACCTTCATCAATAAGCTTTTCAACCTCCCCTAAGTCCTTGATGACCTCCCCTGAATTCTTGTCTGCGTTCCTCCCCTGTTTGGGAGCATCCTCCCCCAAACTTGGTTTGGAAACATCCACCTTTGACTGTGATCTTTTAAATTTAGAAGTCCTTGATCTCTGTACACCCTCTAAATGCCTAATCCTTTGCTTTAACCTTTTGATTTCAACATCTTGAGTAGTTTTCACCTTCAGCAACTCCTACTTGAGATCAAGAACTTCATCTGACAATATTATACATTTTTCCATCAATTCTTTTATGAGTTGCATACTATCCTCACCACTTCGACATGTGTTACCTGGTCCGAGAGGTGGATCCTTGGATTTGGCATTTTGTACATTCTGGGATGCCAACAATTCATCAGTTTTATTTCTAGCCTCATCACTTCGACCTGTGTGACCTGGTCCGAGAGGTGAATCATAGGCATTTTCATTGTGTACATAAGATTCCATCAATTCAATTGTTGCAGGTCTACCCTCATCACTTCGGGATGTGTTACCTTCCCTGAGAGGTGAATCAATGGGTCTAAACTCAGTATCAAACCTGGTTTGATCACCTGAGCCCCCTTGTTTTCCATTTGGCTGAAGTTACCATCCTCTGTTTCTGGTTCATGAGAACCTTCCACAGTAGATGTTGCCATGGTTGAGGTCTTAGTTATGTTAACACTTTCCTGCCCAGTTACTAAACCAGAAGCAGTAGTGTTAGCCTCTTCCATCATGTCACCAATATCACCTATGACAGCCTCATCTGCATCCATCCTAACACTGGCCTGAGGTTGCTCAGTGTTCTTATTTAGTGAAGTCCTAGGGGATTGGGTCTTTTGATGGTGTTCAGATGATTGTTCAGAGTTGGGTGTGTGATGGGTAGCTATTGTGATTTCAGCACCTTTACCCTGAGTAGCAGTCAATTGCAACATATGTGGGAACAATGTAGTAATTGTCCCAGAAAAACCAGTTCCATTCTTTTTCAAATAAGAAAATAATTTCCTTTTAAGCTCAGGACATTGATGCACATTTTTATGCACCTTAGGTTTTGATAATTGTTTATTCAAAATTAATTGCAAAAACCTTGGGTAAACATAAATTTTTCCAGAAATATTCTTTTTCAACCCATCCAGGATCATAGCCAAAAAATTAAAGGGTTGTCCTGTGGCCAGACAAATCAAAGCAGATGCTTGAGTTGTGCTGAACTCATTTCACCTTGTAGTTTTAGGACTTAGACAATGGAGAAGGGTGTGAAGAAGAAACTTCCATTGAGGGCAGAGAAGTCCTTTGTAAAATTTTAAACTTTCGTTCTTCTTCTCATAGCCCATATTTTCAAGTTCTCGAAAAAAGATAGAATTCAAAAGGCAAATTATTTCTTCATCATCTGAAAGATGAAGTGCTTCTCTTACAGATAACTCAGAGATAACTATCCTTTGTTAATCTACCACAGCTCTCAAATATCCTTCCCATTTTGAGTTTTGATCTTAACAGTAGACCAGAACTGTTTCATGTGGGAAATCTATATAGTGGGATTTGCTGTTAATGCATACCTAAGATGAGTAACATTAAGAAAGTCAATAACTTCTGCAAAACCCTTAACTTCTGGAACCTTTTGAAGAAATGCAACCTGATTGTGGTTATCAGAGAAATCTCTTGCCGCCATTATGAAATTAGAGTTTTGATTTTGGGGGTTTTTCAAATCAGATGTTAAAAAGTGTGTGAGGGTTTGAAATAAAGTTAATTTTGGGCGCACAAAGTTAATTGTAAGATCCAATTAGTTTTTAAAGCCCTTCGGATCGATTTAGGTTTTATTCGCGCCAAATTTACAAAATCAACCCTTAACTTTGAAACCAAGCAGTAGAATCCCAAAAGTTCCAAAGCGAGCAGCAGAACTCCAGCAGCAGAAAGTTTTGCTTAGTAGCAGAAACTTTTTCACTAGCAGTAGAATGTCTGCTGATCTTTTCAAACATCTTTTTCTCACCAGATAAGCTTTCCCCTTTGACTTTTCCTGCAAAAAGATAGTCCAAAACCAAAAAAACACAAGAAAGCATATACCACAATAATCACAATCCATAGTTATACTTAGCAGTTGAATTAACAACTAGCAGCAGGCTAAATATAACTAACAGCAGAACCAACCATACATTATAGCAAGCAGTAGAAACAAATTTATTGACTAATAACAATACAAATCCTTACAAAACATTACAAAAACACAAAGAGATAAGAAATTTTCAAAGATTGATCATTCCAATACTAGCAATTAAAAATTGAAATCTACCCACATCAAAACCTTTTGATAACAAATCTGCAACATTATTGTCAGTATGGATTTTAACAATTTGAATTAATTTCTTTTCAAAAGAATCTCTTATAAAGTGATGTCTTATCTCAATATGTTTTGTTTTTGAATGAAAAATATGATTTTTAATAATACACATTGTACTGTTATTATCAATGTAAATTTTGGTGTTCATAAAGTTGTACCCATAATCCAACAGTTGATTCTGAATCCAGAGCACTTGTCCACAGCAACTAGAAGCAACCACATACTCAGCTTCAGTTGCTGAATTAGCCACCACAGTCTGTTTCTTGCATTGCCAAGAGATCAACCTATGTCCAAGAAATTGACAGCCTCCAGAAGTTGACTTTCTGTCCAAACTTGCTCCAGCATAATCACTATCTGAGTATGCCACCAGATCAAAAGTTGAATCCTTAGGATACCAAAGTCCCAACCTAGGTTGACTCCTTAAGTACCTAAAAATCCTCTTCACAACATTCAAGTGAGAAACTTTAGGGGTCACTTGAAATCTGGCACAAGCACACACAGCAAACATAATGTCTGGCCTTGAAGCAGTTAGATACATCAAAGAACCAATCATTGATCTGTAGAGATGTACATCAACTTCTTCCCCATCTTCATCCTTGATCAGAGGTTTGTTGGTCTCCATGGTTGTATTTGCTGGTTTCACATCAGAAAAACAAAAATTCTTCAAAATATCAGCCACATACTTGTCTTGGTTGATGAAAATCCCATCTGTCTTCTGCTTAACTTGAAGCCCCAGAAAGAAAGTGAGTTCCCCCAAATAACTCATCTGAAATCGGCTATGCATGAGCTAATCAAATTCCTTACATAACACATTATTTGTAGACCCAAAAATGATATCATCTACATATACTTGTACTAATAAGATATCCTTTTTGTCTTTCTTGATGAACAGAGTCTTGTCAATGGTTCCTCTGCTGAAACCATTGTTTAACAAAAACATGGATAAGGTGTCATACCAAGCTCTAGGAGCTTGATGTAGTCCATAGAGTGCTTTCTCCACCTTGTAAACCCTATCAGGATAATCAGGGTCTTCAAAACCAGGTGGTTGCATCACATAAACTTCTTCATCAATCTTTCCATACAAGAAAGCACTCTTCACATCCATCTGATACACTGTGAAGTTCTTGAATGAAGCAAATGCCAAGAATAGTCTGATAGCCTCTACTCTTGCTACAGGTCCAAATACTTCATCATAATCAATGCCCTCTTCCTGAGTGTATCCTTGAGCCACCAATCTTGCCTTGTTTCTGATCACTATTCCTCTTTCATCTCTTTTGCATCTGAACACCCATTTAGTACCAATTGCCTTTTTCCCTAAAGGCAGATCAACCAATGTCTAGACTTCTTGAAGTTTGAACTGCAATAACTCCTCTTGCATAGCTTCAACCCAACTTTCATCTTGTAAAGCTTTGTAGGCATTCTTGGGTTCCATTTGTGACAGAAAACAAGCAGACATACAATTTTGTAGATCCTTGTGGCTCTTTCTTTGATGAAGAGATTGAGCAAATAATCCTTGATCAAACACATCTCTGAAACCTTTTGTTTTACTTCTTGTTTGAACAGCAGAATGAACATCTCCAATAATTTGCTCCTTTGGATGATCCTTGTGTATTCTAGTGGTTGGAATAGGACTGACTGGAATTGCATTCTCCATATTGTTGAAGTCAGCCTTTGCACCAAACCCTTCCACAACTTCATCATCAGTGTCTTCATAGACATTAACTAATCCGGGCATATTAAGATCATTTGGATAGTTGACATCATCAAAGGATCTTCCATATTCATCAACAGTAGAAACTTGTGGTGCAGCAGTAGAATTAAAAGGCTTAGCTGTAGAATCAGAGTTACTACTGCTAGTCTTGTTCTGCACATCATCAGCAAATTGTGGTCCTTGAGTAACCACCTTTTCAGCATTAGAAGGTTCATCCCTACCTTCTATATCTTTATGAACAGCATCACCTTGTGAACTCTTGCCCTCCTTCTCTTTGGTCTTGAAAGTTGGATTAAGCTTCCACTTTTCTATCAAGACAAACTCCTTTGCAGATTCATTTTCCTGAGCTTGTGTACCTGCATTGGAATTAGCTTGTGTACTTGCAGACTTGTTAGTTGTACCTGCAATAACTGGCTGTTAAGCCCCATTTTAAGCCCAACTAGGATATGTTTTACAATCACTATTGTTGATAAGTAGCAGCGGATTAATAAGAACAATAATGATAAACAAGGTTGTATATAGTGAAACGCGTTTCTTTATTCAATAATAACAAAACAAACAACTACTAACAAGTAAACGTGTACAAGCACACGTTTGCTAACCAACATACACTCGAGTTCTACATGTTTCTGGATGCTCAAACTACACGTCCCTATCCTCTTTATATACTAGAGGACTCTAGGGTTTACAAGAGATAAGATCAAATATTATGAAATCTTCTTAAACAATTAAACTGATCTCTTGAATATTCTTCCAGCATTGAAGTTTAGCTCCTTGTCAATATTAGTCCTTCATGTTTTGTAATCATCAAATTACAATTCCCAACAATCTTCCCCTATTTGATATTACAAAACAATCTTCAATGCTTCCCCTTGACTTGAACATATCACCACAATCGATAAACAAGCTGCAACACAATCTTCTTCCCCTTTTTGGAATCATCCAATAGGGGTCTTCAATGCAACTTGAATTAAACGCTTCCCCTTAAGTGGTGCATGTAGATGGTTAAACAAGCTTCCCCTGAAACTAAGCATGTTTACCATCTATTGAATCACGAACTCTGTAGGCTCCATGAACTGATCACTTGATGAAGAAAACTGAATATAACGAACATGATGAAGAAGTTGAATCTCCCAAACTTGCGTCTTATATCTTGCACTATCCACGTGACTCCAAACTTATCTCAAGAAGTAGGCTACTAGGACCTCTTGATAAATTCTAGCAAATGTGAGCATTAAGCGCATGGTAGTTATAATAGATCACACACTTTTGCTATATTCATCAAGTCTTTGTCACCACCATATAAAACAAGCAAGTTATCTCCAAATGTTAATGGCCATTTGAGATATGATAAGAACACGCACCTGTGAAACTCAACTACAACATCAAATAAATAATATTTAATTGTCTTCTTCAAATAATCACCCAACAAGCCATAAAAATAAAGAATGTATCGTGATCCATCTCTTGAATCTTCGGACTTCAATTCGGCTTAAAATAGTATATGATTTAGTACGAACAAGACATGTTTATACACCTTAGCTATGGGTCTTGGGGTCCTAGACCATCCTCACCATAACTGACCATTTGATCCTAGATCAAACCCAATAACAATTCGTGTGGTCCCGGACCCACGACATCATTACGTTAGGAAACAGCTCATAAACACCAAACCAAAATAATAAACCAAGCCATCATATCGTCCAAGATCCAAAACTTGAGCAAGCCAAAACCAAAACCAGAATTAACGAACACCCATGAGCAGAAATAATATTCGAAGACCAGATCTAATTAAGTCTGGTGACCAGACTTAATTTTCCAAACCAGACTTAACGCCAGATTTAACTTCCAAGAGCAGACTTAATCATCAAATCGTACCAATTAATTAAATAGCGCCACTGACCAATTTATTAGATTGATCAGACCCATTTAATTCATTGACCACCAGTTAGATAACAAATGAGTCCATATATAGTCCCACATACTGACACAAACAGAGTCAACAATAGCTGCTATTTCCAATCGAATTATTCAAGCAGCAAAACGACAGATCCCCAAAATAATCATCAGACTCACAATAATTCACATCAGTACGAGGTTTATTGAAGCAGCCAATATAAACCACGAGCGTCATGCACACTGGTCCCACATTAATTCGATCAACTTAACCATACAACGACAAAATAATCCTTCCACTGACACACCACGTATACTAACCAATTAAATTTACCAATCAATTTAATTCACGCCAGCGACAAAGAATCAAGCAGCCCCACACAATTGACTATCGACCGAATTAAATGTAGTACGAGGTATCGTAAATCAGATCTGCTTTTTATTGATACAAAAAATAAATACGATTACCTCTTTTATTATTCCAGATCTGCTGCTGTCTCACCGAATCTGCTCCAAAACTTTTCTTCGAATCTGCTCCTTCTCCAACCTTGTAGATCCTAGATATCAAGAGCCACCCGCTCTGATACCACTTGTTAAATCCCATTTTAAGCCCAACTAGGATATGTTTTACAATCACTATTGTTGATAAGTAGCAGCGGATTAATAAGAACAATAATGATAAACAAGGTTGTATATAGTGAAACGCGTTTCTTTATTCAATAATAACAAAACAAACAACTACTAACAAGCAAACGTGTACAAGCACACGTTTGCTAACCAACACACACTCGAGTTCTACATGTTTCTGGATACTCAAACTACACGTCCCTATCCTCTTTATATACTAGAGGACTCTAGGGTTTACAAGAGATAAGATCAAATATTATGAAATCTTCTTAAACAATTAAACCGATCTCCTGAATATTCTTCTAGCATTGAAGTTTAGCTCCTTGTCAATATTAGTCCTTCATGTTTTGTAATCATCAAATTACAATTCCCAACAATTGGCTCATAATTCATACTTTTGGTTAATGAATCAATGTCAAACAGCCATTCAGGTCCACTTCCAGCAACACTAGGTGTGGATTCACTAAACCTAACATGTAAGTTTTCTTCCACATGCCTAGTTCTTTTATTGAATACCCTAAAAGCTTTACTATTTGTGGAGTATCCAACAAAGAATCCTTGGTCTGCCTTCTCATCAAATTTGCCTAGGTTATCAATTGTATTTAAGATAGTAATAGGACACCCAAATGGTTTCAAAAAATCTATCATAGGTTTCCTACCATGCAATAATTCATAAGGGGTCTTCTTATGAGGCTTAACTACCTTACTCCTATTTTGCACAAAGCAAGCAGTATTAACTGCTTCAGCCCAAAAAGTAGTGGGTAATTTTGACTCAGACAACATTGTCCTAGCAGCCTCAATTAATGTCCTATTCCTCCTCTCAGCAACACCATTTTGTTGAGGTGTTCTAGCCACACTAAACTGTCTTAAGATACCTTTTTCAACACAGAACTGATTCATCACATTATTCTTAAATTCAGTTCCATTGTCACATCTGATTACCTTAACTTTGTGATTAACTAGGTTTTCTACTCTTGTTATGAAAGCCTTAAGAATTCCAGAAGTCTCATCCTTAGTTGCTAAGAAGAAAACCCAAGTAAACCTACTATAGTCATCTGTGACAACTAGGCAATACATTTTCTTATTTAAACATTTAACATAAGTTGGCCCAAACAGATCCATATGCAACGTATATAAGGGCTCAGAAATAGAGTTCACCACTTTGGACTTACAAGAAGCTCTGTGTTGCTTTCCCATCTGACAAGCAACACAGGTTTCAGGATTTTCAAAAACTTTTGATGGTAAACCTCTTACAAGGTTTCCCTTAACCAATTTATTTATAGTTTTGAAATTCAAATGGCCAAGTCTTCTATGCCAAAGTTTAGATTCATCAATTGTGGCTTTAGCTAACAGACAAGTTAAATCTCTTTTGGGAATTATATTCTTTATGTCCACACTGTATATATTGTCTGTTCTAGGGACTCTAAGTAGCACTAATTTATCATCAGGCAACTTATAGTTCGGAGATAAGACAAGACATTCAGTGTCTGTAAAAAGAACAAAATTCTTTTTTGTCACACATTTGTGAGACACTAAAAAGATTGAACTTAAGTCCATTTACCAAATACACTTTTTCAAAATCCAGGTTTTCTATTCTAATAGTACCTTTACCAACAATCTTTCCACCTTTCGGGTCATTACCAAAAGTAACATAGCCACCATCCATGGGAATAGTACCTTTACCAACAATCTTTCCACCTTTCGGGTCATTACCAAAAGTAACATAGCCACCATCCATGGCTTCAAAATCTTCAAGGTTTCCTTGGTCTCCAGTCATATGTCCAGAGCATCCACTATCAAAAATTCATTTATCCTTTAGCTCATCTTGTAGATTGCCCTGCACATAAAGTAAGAGAATTAGTTTCTCTTTGGGACCCAAGCCATTACTGACTTGGATATGCCTTGTGCATCAACATAAGCAAATTTCTTCAAGTCCATTGATGCACTGCTGTGTCTGAGAACATGATCTAAAACCTTGATTTTAGGTTTCCAGACCCAGCAAGCTGAGGCCTTAACAGCATAAAAGTGATTGCCCACAACAGTAGCTGTTACTACTTTTGGCTCAGCAGTAGAAACTGCTTTTGCTTTAGCAGTAGAAACCTCTATTTTCTTTTGAATGGGCCTTTTTGGTGCAGCAGTAGTAATTGTTCTAGTAGCACCATTTCTCAGCAAAACTTCCCTAAGAACCATGTTTCTTTTAGGATGAGGGTGAGTCTTTTTAGCAAAATTCTTATGGTTCACCCTAGTGTGTTGGTTCCATAGAGGTTTTTGTGCATAAGTTCTAACAGGTTTGTAGTAGTAACAATCTTCCTCCAAGTGCTCAAAACTACCACAACTATAACAAGCCTTCTTAAGTAAATGAAAATCACTACCTAACTTGTGTGAAATTAAGCTGTTCCAATTTCTTTGGTTTCCTCTAGGCAAGTTATTAAGTTTCCTAGGATTTTCTCTAGGTTTCTCATCAAATTCGGCCATTTTCCTAGAAATCCTACTTCCTAACACAGGTTTTTCAAACTCAACATGTTTAGCTTTAGATTCAACTGTTTTAACCTGAGTGACTTTATTATCAACAATTTTAGGAATTTATTCCTTATTAGCCTTAGGTGTTGACTCAGTCTCTTCATCCTCACTATCTGACACCCAATCTTCAATGATCAGAGTATCAGATAACTTCTTCTCTACCTTAGGTGTCTCTGTATTTGATTTACTGTTTTCACCTATTGGTTTTACATCTATCTCAGTAATGAAAGACAATTCCTTCCTAGGAGGTGCAAAGGCACTTTTGAAAGAAGGAGCTACTTCATTGTATCCTAAGCCACTCCCTCTTCTCATTAATTGACTTTCAATTGACTTATTGACTAGGTCTAATGCAAATTGTTGTTTATCTACCCTAACAACATGTTTTTCTTTCTCAGATAAAGCTACATCTCTAGCTTTTTTAGCTTCTTATACTCTTTTATTAAGAACATTAATTTCACAATTTTTCTTAATAATTTCACATTCTAGTCCATTAATCTTATCAACATACTTTACTTCATTCTATATAAGAAAGTCAAGTTTTTCTTCTACTGATTTTAGGCCATATACATAACCTAAATTATCAAGTTTTAACTTTTCTACTTCCATTCTTAAACTCTCATTCCTAGACTTGAGTTCCTCTACAGTATCTAAGCATGATTTAAATGAACAAGCATATTCATTAGATACCTCAGAGTCTGAACCAGAGGATGAAGAAGCATAAGCCATCAAAGCAAAATTTTGTCCCTTTTGTCCTTCTTCAGCCATGAAAGCAGCATTTGGTCCTTCCTCTGCTTGGTCACTCGAGTCATACTCTCCCAAGCCATCACAAGACACCATAGCAGTTGTAGGCTTGACCTCTTCAATTTGAACCTTCCTTACATTCTCTTTGTTCTTTTTGGGTGCTCTGCACTCCCTAGCAAAATGCCCCTTTCTCTTACAATTGTAGCACTCAACCTTTGACTTATCAAACCCCACATTGGCTTGTTTGTACTTGAGTGCCCTTCCAGTCTTCTTCAGAAATCTCCTAGCTCTCATTGTAAGCATGGCCATCTGCTACTTCAAGTCAATCTCCTCAAGATCATCAGGATCTATCTGTTCCAAATCCTGATCAGTAACAGTTGTACTTGTGGTGAGATCAGCCAATAATGCACAAATAGCAGCATCACTGATGTTGTGACTATTTGTACTAGTAGCAGAACCAACAGCAGAAACCACATGACCAGCAGCAGAATAGTTTTCTTGAGAGCTACCAGAACCTTTGTTGTTTGAGGACACAAAGGCTAGGTTGTTTGCACTAGAAGATGAACTGGATGATCCTTTGACTTCAGACTCATACACCTTCAGATTATTGTACAAGTCATCCAAACTCAATGTCTCAAAATCTTCCTTGTTCCTCCAGACCATAGTATGTATGCTCCATTCAGGTGACAAGCTTCTGAGAAACTTGTGATTGATGTCTTCTTGGGACACTGAGACCTTTAGAAGTTGTAGT
The DNA here is from genome assembly GCA_021014915.2 of Artemisia tridentata subsp. tridentata. Lineage (NCBI taxonomy): Eukaryota > Viridiplantae > Streptophyta > Magnoliopsida > Asterales > Asteraceae > Artemisia > Artemisia tridentata. The sequence continues at coordinate 240,526,755 of CP139502.1, read as the reverse complement.
TGAATTACCAACTTCTGGAGCCTATCATAAGTAGCATCAATGTTTTCTGTACTTAAGGCAGTAAATGTTTCAAATTGATGCTTGAGCAGATTCTTCCTTGACTTTTTGGTGGCCTCATTCCCACCAAATCTGAGTTCAATAGTTTTCATCAATTCCTTAGCAGTCTAAATGGGATTGAAGCTCAGTTGATATTCATTGGGTAATCCCATCATTAGCATACTGTGAGTCTTTATTTCCAATCTCCTTTGAGCCTTCTCCTCATTAGTTTTGATGGGTAGTAAAGTCCCATCAGCAGATTTAGTACATAGTGTATCTCCATTCTGAATGACTTCCCACATGGAGTAGTCAAGCATTTTCATGTACTGCTCAATTCTCATCTTCCACAGCTCATACTCACCCACCTTGAGCATGGGTACCTTTGAAGCAGTTACCATACGAGTAGATTCGGATTCCATTGCTTATGTAGATGATGAACAGATCTGAGTAATAACACAATTCTTCTTGGTAGCAGTTTCTAGATCACAAGCTCTGATACCACTTGTTGATCCTAGTTGAGCTAACGATCTTGTTAATTATCTTAGATATAGATCCAAGACAATAGGTATAGAAACTGTTCTTGAACAAATTATTAAATACTATGCGGAATCTAGTAATTAATCTTAAGAAGAATGAACACAAAACGAATTCTCTCAACAATCACCTCAATATATTAATACGGTTACTCAAAAGTAATAGGGTTACAATAACCTTGAAGTGAATCGACTAATCAATAATACGTATGCTAAACCTAACCCTAGATCCTCCTTTTATAGACTAAGGAGTCCTAGTCTGTTACAACGACTTTCTATACAAGAATAATATATATTCATATCTATTCCATAATTATCTAACATACCATACATAATTATCCAATAAGCAGCAGTATACTATCTCTAGCAGTAGAATCTTCGATGCCTAGCAGTAGTATCCACTTAGCTTATTTTCTTGATCATATTGAATACTCCAGCAGTAGAATAAATACACCAGCAGTAGAATGATTTAGCCTAGCAGCAGAATCATACTTAGTGTATTTTCCATTTAGATCCAAGAGCAGTATTATCCAACCTTTAGCAGCAGCATCTCAAAACCCAACAATAATGAAGATGATGTCGTTGCTCATGACCTTGATGATGACGATGTTAACGTGTCTGATGATGATGAAGTGAACCCCACTGTTGTTGAAGAATTTTTATCTAGCGATGATTCTGATTATGACAATTGTTCTTAAATTGTAATTTGAATGAAATTGTTACTATATGTTTAAACGTGTAACTTTTATTTGAATGAAATTGTTATTTTATGTTTAAATGTGTATATTTATATGAATGTGTGTATTAGTATTAATTGGTCCACGAAATTGTGTGTTCTTGTACTTGTAATTTTACAGATGGCGTGTGTAGCTCTTAGATCACACGGCGAGGATGCTGGTGGTGATCCACCCAGACGGCCCTCATTTACTACGCCGGGCTATTGCGCAGGTAAGAATTTGTGATTTTTATTTTATATTTTTTATTGATAAAACAAAATTTTTTTACTTGTATTTCACGACTCAATAACTTATATTTGTAGGTTCAATGATCACTGGTGAGACGGCAAATTGGGCCTTAAAGTGAGCGCTTAGAGAGAATAATAATCAACCTTTTCCGATTGGCTTTGATTACGATGATCAAGGTACCTTCTCACCTATAGCCACTTTGTGAAGTTTAGAATTAACTTCATGGATCGTTTAAGCGCTAGGGATTAAATATAAAAATGAATAAACATGATGCGTAGCGGAATAAACAAAACATCATTATTATTGATACAAGGTACTTCGTCATCATCTCTTACAACTACTTACAAAACAAACAGCCCCAATACTGCGTGATCAAGTGTAGTACGGTTACCTACTCTAACAAGGATTAAAGATCCTTGAGGCTTAAACCAAACACAAACCTAAACCCTAGGCGTCTAAACAAAGACCATACGCCTAGGTACACACACACATTTTTCTGGTGTTACATCTTTGACACACTTAATAAACTGAAGCCCCATAATCTCTTTATATAATAGAGATTAGGGTTACAAAGACTTTTAACATTATACATTTTAAGTCCTTCATCTTTGTCTTCATAAGTCCTTCATCTTTCATGTGTTTTGTCTTATCAACTCAATTGTAATTCACAACAATCTTCCCCTAGTTGATAATGACAAAACCAAATAAGCACGAACTTCCCCTGAAGTTAAAATATATGAAAGATATAGACTTCCCCTTAATCCATTCAATATCACCAAGGCTCTACAAGTTGCAATCTTCTATGTAAATATTCTTCCCCTTTTTGTCATCATCAATTAAGGGACAAAAGTAAGCAACCTTGATCTTCACAACCACGAACCATTATCATATTTCCAATCTAGTCTTCCAATGTCTCGAATTGCCCTCCATGAAGAACACCAAAACGCTTACTATAAATGAACTCAAGACAAAAGAAACCTAAATCAGTAGTAATAATAAGAACTAGCAGTTGTAAAAACCTTCACCTCGATGTAGCACATAAATGGTTAAACATTTTAACATTAAGCTTCCCCTGAAACTCATATGTTAACCATTTAAAAGAACTTGTCGAATAACTAACCACCACAGCAACAAACACCATGTAGTACCAGCAATGAACGAGCACCAAATAGCTTACGAGAAATGACTACAATGGCATTTGAAACCAAGCAGTAGTAACATGAAGAATGGTCCTTGAACGTGAACCTAATTTATAAGAGTATTGAATAATAACAAACACCTGTCATCTGTGTGTCTTATCCAGGCTCCATAAACCACGAACAAAAACCAATCAATCCTCTTTGTGTGTGTAATTACCATCCGAGAACCAAAAATTGTATCATGTTCGATATCTGCTATAACTAGTAGTACAAACAACCTTTATGGAACAAGACTAACAGTTTTAACCAACAAACTTCTGTGTGTGTATCATCTTTATACCTCGTACAAAAACCAAATTCATCATTTGCGTGTATGTTTAACATCGCCTGACACAGCCCGTCAATAATACCCCAATGGTGTCACCAATAAACATAGAACATAGGAGCAGTAGCAACAAAAGAACTCAGCTACCTTTAAACTTTGAATAACCAGTAATCACTATCATCACTATTCTGTTTATAGCCTTACTCCGTAGATGACCAAATATGCTCCTTCACATCAGTATTCACTTAGAGCAGAACACGTAATAGTACAAACGTGTAACGCATGAAGGCAGTACAAATTTGTTCTTAACAGTACTAACGAATGAAGAGCAGTACTAAGAAAACTTGCCAGCAGTACTAAGCATCAATGGCAGTACAAAGTCGAAACATAAGCAGTACTAACCCATAAAGAGCAGTACTAAGTTGCGACCAAAAGCAGTACAAAGAACCCTCTTGTTCACTTTACAACGATCAGTACAAACATGTAATACTAGCAGTATAAACGTGGGAGCTAGAGTTTGAATTCTTCGTATGTCTACCAGTAATTCTGTTCGAACATTCTCCTTAATCATGCTTCCAGTAATAACACTCACTAGTAGACTTTATGCACATTCAAACCTTGAACAAAAGCAGTTTATCTTCATAAAACCCTTTGCGTTGAACTGATCATTAACAAATAAATGCTTTCCAAACCTAATCAGTTAGGGTTTATACACAACTCTAAATCATTAAGCAAGTCGATCAACCTAGGGTTTCTGATATTGCAAAATTGTTGATCATGTATAGCAGCAACCAGTTAAGAATAGGTTTAGAAACCCTAAAACCGATTAAACCATAATCTAAAGTTGTCGTTCGTTCGTTTATAATGAACATCAAACAACATATAACCAACTTTCAGGATGAATAAAAACGAGTAAGCATGAATTCATGAAGTTCAATATTCCAAAATCCTAAAAATTCGAAAAACTTAAACTCCTCTGCAGTAGTTTTCAAAAATTTATACCTGACGATTAAGAGCTCATATTTAAGATCCCTCCGGTGAGAATGTACCTTGATATATGAAGAATCTCCAGTAAAACTTTCAGCCCGATCCAACGGTTAACGAAGGAGCTATCGCCCTTTGAAAATAGCTCTGCAGTAAGTTGCGAAAATATAACCAGATTCGAATTTTTCTTCTTTTCTTTGACAAAACCTTGTATAATCCCTTGATCCCGAGCCCCCTAGGCTCTGATACCAATTGTGAGGTTTAGAATTAACTTCATGGATCGTTTAAGTGTTAGGGATTAACAATAACAATGAATAAACATGATGCGCAGCGGAATAAACAAAACATCATTATTATTGATACAAGGTTCTTCGTCATCATCTCTAACAACTACTTACAAAACAAACAGCCCCAATACTATGTGATCAAGTGTGGTATGGTTACCTACTCTAACATGGATCAAAGATCCTTGAGGCTTAAACCAAACATAAACCTAAACCCTAGGCGTCTAAACAAAGATCATACGCCTAGGTACACACACACGTTTTCCTGGTGTTACATCTTTGACACACTTAATAAACTAACGCCCCATAATCTCTTTATATAATAGAGATTAGGGTTACAAAGATTTTTAACATAATACATTTTAAGTCCTTCATCTTTGTCTTCATAAGTCCTTCATCTTTCATGTGTTTTGTCTTATAAACTCAATTGTAATTCCCAACACACTTGTGCACCACAGTTGAGTAGTCGTATCGGGGAACAAGTCAGGCCACTTCCCCTTGATTGCGATTGGGAACATATTCTAGAACCTTTTAAGGCGCATATATTTCCCGCACTCGAGGTATTAATTGTTTATTTTATTTCTATTCTTATTATTATCGACCGTTTAGATATGCATGTTATATTTAAATTGTGTGTTTATTTAAATTCGTATATTTATTTGTAGACCTATTTCAACATCGCGCCTTGGTTAAATGACGATCGCCATGTGATGGTTGGGGAGAATGTATATACGGTAAGGGAAAGGGTATCTCTTGGACTGAAACTTCAGATGCGGTTACTATATTGCAAAAATAAACAAAGGATCAAGTCTGTTTACTTTGATACACATGAGACGCCCATGGCGGCAAGGGAGCAGCCGCCGTTGCAGAAAGTGTAGCTTAACAGAAGCCGAGAGGAATGGGAGATGTTGGTCGACTGGTGGTCCGAACCGAAATGGATGGAAAGATCTGCAAAAAATGCAGATAACCAAGATAAAATCAAGACAATAACTCACCAAAGAAGACAATCGTTCATACAAGGAAGAAACGATTACGTAAGAGTCATTATAATTTGTGTGATTTTTAAAGGTCTATATATTGTTTTTATATAGCTCGTTATTAATTTATTTTATATTGTATGTATATTGGGTTAACAATAAAGGGAAAAATGAAGACTTGATCGAAACATGGAGGAAGGGGCATTCAAGAAAGGGCAAATTAAAAACCAGTGCAAACGAGACGGCTTATGGAAGTAATTTATCACTTAACATGCGTCATTAAGATCAAGTTACTTATTGTTTTTTTTAAACTTACTTGTTTTTAACATACTTCATTTTTTCTTTTTTTTTATTTATGTATTTATTATTATTTTTTTTTTTGAACTTACACAGCTAGAGATGAAGTCCTTTTTTGATCAAGTTAAAGCCGGTACAATCCCGTTGATGACCGAGCAAGAACTATTGGATGCAGTAGTTCCGAGTGACAACTGCCAAAATATGCCGGGCAGGGGCAGGAGGATGCTGGGCAGTGGCAAAACTTCTCACAGGTCCACACATCGGCCAGTTGGACAAGATTATATTACTCGGTAGCATATCACGGAGGTGTTGAGGTGAGAGGAGCAAGAGAAAGAGTTGTTGAGGAAGCAAGCTCAGTAGGCGCAACAATGGGCTCTCGTGGCTGAGCACGAGGCTAGATTGGCTAGGGAAGAGGCTAACGCGACTAGTTCTAGAGTTGACATCTTCGAATCTTACCTTCGGCAGTTTTTTAGCCATTACAACAACCAAGGTAATCCATTTCTCGTTCCCTTTCCCCCACCTAATCCTGCTCCATTTCTCGGCCCTTTTCCCGGCCCTATTCCCTTTCCCGGCCCTGCTGCTCTTCAAGCTCCCTTTCCCGACCCTAATAATTCTTCTAACAATTGTTATCGTCCCTCGTTTCCCAACTCTACTACTTGCCCGGGTTCTAGTTCTAATTATGCAATGCCGCCACCCGACCTTAACAAATACATCTTACAAAATAATCCCCATCCGAGCCGCATTCAAGATAAAAATTATGATAGTAGTGATGAGGAGGAGGCGGAGTCCGACGAGGAGTCGGACGAGGAGTAGGCGTAGGGATGTAAGATCTTATAATTTGTGTTAACTTTATGACTTGTTAGTAACTTTGAGACATGTTAATTAGTAAGTTTGTGACTTGTTAGTTTAATTTGTATCGTATTTTTCGAATGGTATCGTGGATTTGTGGAATGGTATTGTATCGTTTAGTAATTTAGTATTGTATCATACTATCGAATTGGTATTGTGGATTGTGGTAATTTACAGGTTATATTTGTTTTGGTAGATTTTTTCCGGAAAAAAATATGGAAAAAATGCAGGTTTGCTGCCGTTTTTTTTTTCTCCCAGGAAAAATAGGGATGACAATGTCGTCCCTAAATTGCAAACCAATGTCGCCCCATTTTGCTTCACTGCCACATAACATCGTACCTAAACGATTTAAATTATTATAATCGAAACACTTTGGGACGAGAATATCGTCCCAAATTTTTCTTTATGTCGCCCCAAATTGATTTAAAAAAATCATTTTCTTAACTACTTAAAAATATTAAAGAAAAAAAAATAATAATAAATAAACTAGGGACGATAATCTCATCCGAAATTTGCAAAAGAAAGTCATCCCTTTTCTTATTTTACAACGTTGAATTGTTTGTGGGCCATGCGTTGTGTCGTCCCAAATTTGCAAAGATTGTATCGTCCCAAATTTTTTAGTGACAACAAAAAGGAGACTACAAATTTGGGACGAGATATCGTAAAAAATTTACTTTGGGACGACGCCCTATGTAAATTTGGGACTAGATTCTCGTCCCTAAGTGCATGTGTTTTGTAGTGAGATTTCCTACCTTTTACCACCTTATGTGTCACACCCCCAAATTTCGTGACTTGAAGCGGAATAAGTCATTCAGGGGCACGACTGGTCATAGCACCAAAGTTACAGTTATATTGAACGACCTAAAGTGTCGTTTAGAAAATACATCGTTTGATTATTTAAAAACATTCAGAGTTATAAAGCTAGGTCCCAAAAGGTGAAACAAGTTTTTAGAAAACAAGTTCATACAATTCAAACGATGGATAAGTGCATAAAATATAAAGTGAGACGCGTCGACTCCGCGACTCCATGATGTCCATATGCAAGCCAACATGCGATACCTTAATTACCTAAAAATACATTGCTAAAAATTGTCAACAAAAATGTTGGTGAGATCATAGGTTTAGGTAAATGAAATATTGTACGGATACCACAAGTATAAAGTGTATGACAAAACAATGCCACATAAAAATGATACATTAGCTCTAAGCTCATGACCCCGAAGCTAGACTGAATGAAATGCCCCAACCGAGTGTTTGCCAATCACTCTAATATGACAAAAATAAAATGCGTTCGTTTGACCAGTTGGTGCTACCAACCCGAACGGAGGAGTCACCCTCAATAGATCTATTCACTCACTCTCGCTTGCTAACAATTAACGGTTCATGATAATAAAAGGGGACTTTAATCTGGGCAATGATGTAACTTAAGCAATGTAATGAGTTTGTATACTTTGGTCCGCATATGAAAATGGTGCAATGTATTCTCCCCCGAGAGTTTAGAAATCAATAAACAATTTAAAACGGGGCTATGAAAACTCACCTGATATGATATAGCAACAATGATCACAATGGATATGATGAAGTAAAGCTTGGTCTCTAACCACGACCTATCATGAATGATGTGATCCAATGTAAGCAATGATACAATGCAACACATGCAAATACGTATGTTAACGATACCACTTGTTAGTTTTGAAAATAACTTTTATCGACGAAAAATACACTTTTGACGTCTCGTTAAGTTATAAACTACTTTTCGCGTAAACACGTTGAAACGGTACTCCACGATCCTTGTTTGGTGTTCTATCGGCAAAGTGTAACGTTTTTATCGCAATTTAATATTTTCCTTAACTTGTGAAAATATGTCCAAATTGACTTCGTGAAGCTAGTCGTGAAATATTGCACGTTACGTGTTAGTTGATCAAACTCAACGTTTTTGAAAACCTTGTAACCATGTATGAATGTCGTTTCCTTTAACTTTCGATTGTACACGCCTCGATCAATTAGAAAATCGGCTAACAACGTTATGTTTCGCAAAAACACTAGTTTTAATATTTAAAACACTTTCTAATAGTGGCTGTCAAAATAAACTAGAGTTCGTCGGCTTTAAACGTGAATAACTCGGCCGTTACAAGCCCGTTTTCTACGTTCTTTACATCCACGGCTTCGTATAAACATGAACTAACATAGTCTCAATGGGTAGGGTCATCTAGATCACATCTAACGCCTCGTTTTGTCCTTTGAATCTCGGCGATCAGCAACTAAATTTTCAGAAAATTAGTTTTGGTCGTCTAACTTCGAAAAATCATATCTCCTTCGTTATAAGTCGGTTTTTAGTGATTCTTGTGGCCACTGTTTCGTTTTTAAAAGAAATTTCTGAATATGAAGGCCAAAATATACCAAAAATTACTGAGTTTTCCAGTTTATATGATTTTGGACAGAACCTATTATAGATTGTGAAAAACTTACTTCCTTGGTTCTAAACTTGATCATACTAACTCAAATCAACTCCACAAGTTCGCAAATCCTACCATACACCTTCTCAAGGTGTCATGGGGTCCTAAACATCACCATCCTTGGTGGGTTTCATGAGATCATTAGTGAAACTTATAGATCTAGTGATTTAAAGAGTTTATGTTCAAATGTGGTATGTAAAACATAAGTATCCTGCATTGATGATTAATATAACTTGAAAATACATGAACATATATATCAAATGAAAGTATAAAATGATCAAAACATGTTCTTGAAAACTTACTTGATGATTGGATGAGTTTTGATAAGAAATGAGTAATAAACTTGAGGTTTGATCACAAATCCATAACTAGGAAGGCAAATGGAGTATGATTATGACTTGTTCTTGAAAAAGCTATGGATTTTAGGTGTGTTCTTGGTTGTGGCCGATTGGGGTGGATGAGGATGGGAGGGTTTGACCTTTTTTTGTTAGCTAAAATGTTATGTGTATGTGTGTTGAGTTAGTGGAGCTTGGAATTAAATCAAATGAATTCATTAATTGCATGTGTACTAGTAATCAAGTAATATAGAGAATTAGGGGGATGAGGGGGGGGGGGGGGGGGGGCGGCGGCACATGCAAGTAAAAAGAGATAGATTTGATGTTAATTAATAAACTTGTCTCCATTTAATTAGAATTTGTGTGTTTTGTGTACACACTGAGTGTTATCGGGTACCGAGTTAACTAGAAATAACTCGTGACGAGGTGAAATGAGATGCGACGAAGTTGTAAAAATTGTAAAATCATGTTCCTTGCAAGAATCGGGTGTTAGAATGATAATCGGATTGAAATTTCGTAAACCGACGGAGTTATAAGCGTCAAACGAAAAATATAGAGATTGGTTTAAAAACACCGGGTAAAGTAATAATATAATATCTATATCATTATAATAACTTGAAAATGTATTAGGATCATTGTCAGGAGTATTGGGTTTACTGTTAGTAGAAATGACTGAGTGGTAACGTTAATTAAACAATTAAGCATACGTTAATGAAAATCACACAAACACATGCATGAACTGATATGGAAATAATGTTACTGATGATATGCAGACTACTCTAGTTCGTATGATGTGTCTTTGCTGATGATGCATGAATACGCAGCTAAACCTAACTAGTTACGCGCATTTGAATACCTGTAAACCAAGTTTAAGACATGATGAATGATGCTCATGAATAGTGATTTCCCTCCGGGAATGAATAGTGTCATGTGAATAGTAAAATTTTTGACGACTTCTCAAAGTCTCAAACTGACTTCAAAAACGATGAATAGCGATCGATGAATAGTGATTTATGAATAGTAACTCATAAATAGTAAATTGTCGAGGTTTGGAAAATGAACTGAAATTACATGTTGTGACAGTCGACCACCCTAAAACGAATTCAGTCCCTGAATTCAGCTGATGTTGTTCTTTGGAGTGGTCTCGGTGAAAAGATGTGGGTATTTGAGTCGCATCTGGTCTTCCCGTTCCCAAGTAAACTCAGGACCTCTGCGAGAATTCCAGCGAACTTTGACGATCGGAATTCGACTTTGCTTCAACTGTTTGATCTCTCGGTCCATGATTTCTGCTGGTTCTTCCACAAAGTTAAGCTTATCATCGAGTTGAACTTCTTCCAATGGGATTACGAGCGTTTCATCTGAAAGACATTTCTTGATGTTTGAGACATGAAACGTGTTATGCACATTGCTGAGCTCTGACGGAAGCTCAAGCCTGTATGCTACCGGACCAATCCTTTCCAGAATCTTAAATGGCCCTATGTATCTCGGGTTCAACTTACCGCGTTTCCCGAATCGTATCACGCCCTTCCAAGGCGAGACCTTCAACATGACTCTGTCTCCAACCTGAAATTCTAATGGTTTGCGTCGAACATCGGCGTAACTTTTCTGTCGGCTTCTGGCTGTTTGGAGTCTTTCTCGAATCTGAATTATCTTTTCTGTTGTCTCTCTGACCAACTCTGGACCTGTTAGCTGTACATCACCAACTTCAGCCCAACAAACTGGGGACCTGCACTTACGACCGTAACTGTTATTGTAAGAGAACTCGATTAATGGCAAATGGTTAGCCCAACCATTTCCAAAGTCAATGACACATGCCCTGAGCATGTCTTCCAATGTCTGAATCATTCTCTCGCTCTGACCATCGGTCTGAGGATGATAGGCGGTACTCATGTCTAACTTAGATCCAAATGAGTCTTGCAATGATTCCCAAAAATTTGAAGTAAAGCGACTATCTCTGTCGGAAATGATGGAAATTGGTGCACCGTGCCTTGAGACAATTTCCTTGACGTAAAGTCTGGCGAGCTGATCCATAGTATAAGTCTCTTTGATTGGAATGAAATGAGTTGACTTGGTGAGACGATCAACTATTACCCAAATAGCATCGTAACCTCCTGATGTTTTGGGAAGTTTAGTGACGAAGTCCATAGTAATGCGTTCCCACTTCCACTGGGGAATCTCTGGTTGCTGAAGCAATCCTGATGGCTTCTGGTACTCGACTTTCACTTTAGCACAAGTAAGGCATTTACTGACGTACGTAGCTATCTCTGCTTTCATATTGGGCCACCAATAAAGCTTCTTGAGATCCTGATACATCTTATCAGAACCTGGATGAATAGAGTACTTCGACTTGTGTGATTCGTGCATGATCAACTCTCGTATTCCACCATAGAGAGGTATCCAACTTCTATCCTTGAAGCATAATGTTCCATCTGATCTCTTTACTAATCCATTTACATTATCATACATTCCCTTGAGTGTTTCACTCGGTAGGTTTTCTTCCTTGAGTGCTTCTACCTGAGCCTCGAGGATTTTTGATGGTAGTGGTGAAATGATTGTCATTCCCAATGATCTGACTCTCAAAGGCTTGAGTCTCTCTTTCCAACTGAGTGCATCTGCCACAACATTGGCTTTTCCTGGGTGATATCTGATTTCACAGACGTAATCACTAAGTAGTTCCAACCAACGACGTTGCCTCATGTTAAGTTCCTTCTGATCAAGAATGTACTGTAGGCTTTTGTGGTCTGTAAATACTACACATTTTGTTCCGTAAAGATAATGCCTCCAAATCTTGAGTGCGAAAACCACGGCACCCAACTCTAAATTGTGAGTAGTGTAGTTCTTCTCATGCTTCTTAAGCTGACGAGATGCATAAGCTATCACCTTCTCGTTTTGCATTAACACTGCTCCAAGTCCTTTGTGTGAAGCATCGCAATATACCATGAAGTTTTCAATCCCTTCTGGCAATGACAAAATTGGCGTGCTGCAGAGTTTCTATTTCAATAACTGAAAAGTGGTCTCTTGCTTTTCTCCCCAATCATACTTCTGGTTCTTTTGTGTCAACTTGGTCAGTGGCTTAGCTATTTTGGAAAACCCTTCAATGAACCTTCTGTAATATCCGGCAAGTCCTAAGAATTGACAAATTTCTGTGGGGAGTTTTTGGTGTTGCCCAATCTTTAACTGCCTCAATCTTTGCTGGATCAACCTGTAGTCCCTGACTATCAATGACGTGACCAAGAAATTGTACTCTTCTGATCCAAAAATCACACTTTGAGAATTTTGCATACAGTTTCTCTTTCTTGAGCAGTTCTAAGATTGTTCTGAGGTGTTCTCGGTGCTCTTCTTCACTCCTTGAGTAAATAAAGATATCGTCAATGAATACGATCACAAACTTATCTAGATATGGCTTGCACACCCTGTTCATGAGATCCATGAACACAGCTGGTGCGTTGGTTAGTCCGAACGGCATTACCTGAAATTCATAATGGCCATAGCGTGTTCTGAATGCTGTCTTCGGGATATCTTCCTCCCGAACCTTAAGCTGATGGTAACCCGATCTCAATTCGATCTTGGAGTAATAACTGGAACCTTGCAACTGATCAAATAAATCGCCGATCCTGGGAAGTGGATAACGATTCTTCACCGTTAATTTATTTAGCTCTCGATAATCAATGCACATTCGGAAAGATCCATCTTTCTTCTTTACAAACAAAACTGGTGCTCCCCAAGGTGATGAACTCGGTCTAATGAATCCTTTATCCAAGAGCACTTGCAATTGGTTCGACAACTCTTTCATTTCTGAAGGTGCAAGTCGATAAGGTGCTCGCGCAACTGGTGCGGCTCCTGGTACTAATTCAATCTGAAATTCGACTTGGCGAGTAGGTGGCAGTCCTGGTAAGTCTTATGGAAAGACTTCTGGAAAATATTTAACTGTTGGCACATCTTCAAGTCGTTTCTCCTCCGGCTTCTTTTCAGTGATATGAGCTAAGAATGCATAACAGCCCTTCTTTATGTATTTCTCTGTTTTAATGCATGAGATGATGCTGAGTCTAGTCCCACTGCGTTCTCCGCGAACGACCAATGTTTCGCCATCATAAGGAAGATGAACAACTTTTTCATCACAGATGATTCTGGCATGATGTTGAGATAACCAATCCATACCGATGACAATATCGAAACTTCCAAGTTCTACTGGCATGAGATCTATATTGAACGGGTGATTGAGAAAATTGAGAGTGCAACCGCGAATGATCGTGTCAGTGCCAACTAAACTACCGTTAGCTAGTTCAATGTGATATGGAGTGTCTAATGCGGTTGGTTCAATATTGAGTAATGGTGTAAATGCAGTAGAAACAAAACTTCTATCGGCTCCTGAATCAAATAGTATGGATGCATAACGATTATTAATGAGGAACGTACCCGTAACGACACTCGGGTCCTCCCTGACATCTTCTCCTCCAAGGACATAAGCTCTTCCCCTAGCTGTTCCACCTTGGTTATTGTTTCCCTGAATCTTTCCTTTCGGACATTCCTTCTTGAAGTGTCCAACTTCTCCACATCCAAAGCATGTTACTGGGGGCTTCTGATTATCAACCACAATCGGAGCTTTGCAATCCCTGGTTGAATGACCAACTTTCTTACAGTTTCCACACGGATTCGGACAATTTCCAGGATTATGATGGGTTTGACATTTGTTGCACTTGGGTAAGGTACCGTTGTAACCTCTTTTCTCAGCTTGACCTGCAACATAAGCCTTTGCAGTTTCCTGTCTCTTGGGTGGTGGTTGAGTAACATTGCTACTCTGTTTGTTGTCCCGGTTTCTTTTGTTGTTGTTGTTATTGGAATTGTTTCGGTTGCTGTTATAGTTATTGTTGTTTCGGTAGTTGTTGTTGGAGTTACGGTTGTTGTAGTTACGGTTACTGTTGGTGTTTTTGTTGTTGTCTGAAGCAGTTCCTTTCTTCACTATCTGAGCCATGAGTTTCTGAGACATTCTGATTGCTTCATCTAATGTTTGTGGGTCAAAAGAAATCACATCTCCTCGGATGTTGTGAGGTAATCCTCCAATGAAATTCTCCAATAGCTTCTCAGTGTCTGGAACCATTGTCGGACATAATGCTGCCAATTCCTGAAATCTCCTGATATATGCCTCAATATCATTACCAGTTGTCACTAGCTCATAAAACTCTGTTTCCATCTTTTTCACTTCTGTTCGTGGGCAAAACTTCTTTGTCAGCAACTTCTTGAATTCGTCCCATGTAAGCTTGTGAGCATTCTCCATTCCCATGGGCTTTGCATACGAATTCCACCATGACATAGCTTCCCCAACGAGTGTACTAGTAGCAAACTTGACCTTGCTGTCTTCCGGACAGTTGCATAGAAGGAATACTGATTCTGTCTTTTCAAACCATCGGATCATGGCAGTGGCTCCTTCGGTGCCTTTGAATTTTTCTGGATCACCACTCTTGAAATCTTTGTACGTACACTTACGTCCATTTGTACCATTGGTATTTGTTCCTCCCACTTCCCCGGTTTCTGCCCATGAAGCGGCTTCAGCAGCAGCTGCAGCTACAACAGCTCTTTCAGTTACCAATGCTGCCTCGATACTGTCGGCAACAAGTCTCTTGATCTGGGCGGGTGTCATAGCAGGAGTAGCTCTTTTGGGTGGCATGATTCTTCACAATCACAAAAGATAACACAATGAGAACTCACAATGGAAACGATCATCATACACAATATACACAACCACAACATGTATATACATCCACAATACGTATAAATACAACCACAGCATGTATAAATACAATGAAACCACAATGAAATATCATAAATATAATCACAACGCACATGAATATAATACATGAAAATTTCGGTTATGCAGACCGATATCATAAAATAGCACAACGAAAATCCTGCATAGTAGAGTCACACTTGATATATTTGTTTGTACTACAAGCAAAAGACAACAAGTACTAACTATGTCCCACACCCCAGGACTAGGATAATAATGTACAAGCTACATGATAACAGTCTAACACTAGGCACCTCCTTCGCGTGCTCCATCTAGCCTGCGGAAAATCCTCTTAAGATCCTTAGACATCGCAACAACAATCTCCTCTAGGTGCTGAACTTGAAGCTGAAGGTCAGTCTCCCTAGTCTCTGATGCAGACAACCTAGCCTGAACTGAAGATAACTCACCGGCCTGGCGATGATGCTCACCCTGGAACATCTGTGCTCTGTCAACTAACCCCGGCATCTCCTGCCTGAGCTGTGTGATATGCTCTGAACTCTCCAACTGACGAGCCTCTAAACCCTGGTGTGACACATCAATGGCTACCATGCCCTAGATCAATCCCTCGACCTCCTCCTCAATAGCCTCAATACAACTCATTGGAGTCTCGTCTAGATGAGACAATGCCCTCTCAATCTCTCCCTGAAGCTGATCTAGTCGTGAGTCAAATGTAGCAGCAGTAAACAATCTGTCAGCAGCAGCCCTCGAGCTCTCACCAACCTCGAATCTGCTGGGTGGTGTTGTCTCTGTAGCATCTGAAGTATCTGGAGATGAGATATCAAGACGAGCCCGCTTCTTGAGCGGTAGGTCTGACATGTGGGTAGGATCTCTGATGTGAACTAGTGCTGATGACATTTGTGGTGCTGATAGGGATGGCAATGGTGGAGACAATGATGATAAGGATGGTAAAGGTGATAATGGTGGTGGTGTACTGAATGTCACACTCCTCCTCGCTGTCAAGCGGCGACGGAGTGGATGAGATGAAGTAAGTGATGATGGTGGTGGCAGGGATACAAATGCAGCTGGTGACCTGACAGTAAGACGATGAACCCGCTTAGCAGCAGTGCGCTTCATGCGCGGCCCACCTGGATATGTACGGTAAACTCGACCGTAGGGTACAAACTCTCCTGGCTGGATAACTGGAACAACTCTAGGACCACGACGGATCACAGGTGACAGTGGTAGGGTAGGCACGACTTCTGTAACACCCCCAATTTCGTGATACGCAGCGGAATTCAAATTGGGTGTTACTTCATGGCACAACAGTTGAATAGTAGAAAACGATCACCAATTTAGTCGTTTTAAAAGATTTATCATTCGAATATCAGAGTTTACAAAATGAGGTCCCAGTGGTTTCAAAGTTTATTAAATAGGTTTTCGAATGATAGTAAAATTTATAGCCTTCATAAGTATCCGTGCTCCTCCGTGCCATCCCTGCTCATTATGGACCTGAGATAAATACATGCTAAAAGCGTCAACACAAAGGTTGATGCGTGGGTTTTGCAACCTTACAACAGGTTTTACCTCTCAAGGGATCTCAAGAGGCTTACAACCCCACCAGGCAGTGTACCTGACCGATGTAGTATAGTGTAGTGGTAAGTACGGGGGATTGATCGTTCTCCACAGGGAATAGTGTTCGTTAGGTATGAAAGGCTACTCTAATTAGGTCTAAGGGTTGAGGAAGATTCTTTTTATGTTTTTATATTTTTATGAAAGCAAGTAAAATCTCGGGTTTTGAAGGAGTGGGCGGAATTAGTTGCTAGTCAACTAACCCAAATTACTACAAATGCAAATAAAATAAAATAACAAAAATGAAAAGTGGTGAGAAACTTATGTGTGGAGAAATGTGTTTACTTAGATTTCCTTACTCCCTAACTATCTTTTACCGGTTAATTAGTGTGTATTAGTCGCGTGGATGACGGGTGTATTCCTTAATACCATTCGTGGGGTGGCGTACTTACTTCCCCAAACTCTACAAGCTCCTACTTCACTCCTATGTCGAGCCGGCTAGGAAGCTCCTAACATGGGATCACTAGAATTCGCTTGTGCATTAAATACAACCATAAAAACCTTTAGTACGCATTTGGTTCATGTTTCTTAAGACGTTCAAGCAAGTTACCGAATAGGAAGTTAGCCAGTTTTCTTAAGCCTAACATAGATAAACAATCATCCAATACAACTAACAACACACTAACAACCAATAATCAATAGCTAGGTTTCATTAGATCTAAGCAAACACAAGATAAAATTAGCCTAACATGTTAAACAAAAGACAAGCATAAGATAGAATCAAACAACACATAGACATATTGAATGATTAATTGATAACTTATCTTTCAATGAAACATGGAAGATCTCAAGGCAAGAAGCCCTGAAAAAGTAGCTAAAATCGTCTTAGGGTTTTATCCCAAAATTCCACACACTAAGCTCTCCCTTAATGACAAAAAATTAGAAAACTATATATAGACTTTGACATCTGACGGCGTCACCTTATGCATTGTGACGCCGTCACCTCGCCGCTTTTAGGGTTCCCGGGTGACCTTATTGACGCCGTCCCTCTTTAGCTCTTCAAAATCCATTCTGGCTTATCAAGGCTTGACGCCGTCGGATCCAGAATGTGACGCCGTCCCCTTATGATTTAAGCCGTGACGCCCTTGATTTAGTTAAAGCGTGACGCCGTCAGAATTCTCATGCAAACTCACTGGCCCGTCATGAGTAAATTTCACATCCAACTTTTCTTGCCAAGGCATGACGCCGTCTGGAGTTAATGTTGACGCCGTCAAAGGTGACTTTCAGCACAATTTTGAGACTTTGCCGTTTTCTTCACTTTTATGCTCCAAAAACGTCCAAAATGCCTCCTTTTCCAGATTTCTCCTCAAAAGTACCTAAAATGACAAAAGGAACGATTTAGGGCAATATTTGATCAAATAAATACGATTTCGGGCTTAAATGACCCCTTAAAAGCGGTACACTTTTCGCCTCATCAAATACCCTTACACTTGAGATTTGCTTGTCCTCAAGCAAATGCGCTTTTATTCTAATCAAAATACAAGTCAGGGGTCATTTAATGCAAACATAAAAGTAATTACAACAAATAATCGTTCCACTTCAATCATAATAAGCACGGAGATTACATACTAGCACCTCACAAGTAGTGTTTAGATACTCACATCTCTCAAGTGTCATCAAAATAAATCTCATAAATGAAAACGGATAATATCTCTCACTACCTGTCATAGCAAATAGGTTACCATAGGCTTGGGAAAGGATCGAAAACCTCCTCCACTAGGCGTAAGCACCAAAGATAAACTATCAAAGAGGGCTTTTAAATGGGTTATAACGTTAGGTGTAGGGAAAAGGAAAACACGGTTTTGTTGGATACGGGATATTTTACTGGTGGCGAGTTAAAGATCTTGATCAATTACATGTACTATACAATGTTGCTAAGCCAAGACTCGACTCGATCTTAAGCTAACGAAAGAAAATAACAAAATAACAAAAACATAAAAATAAACATAAAATGAAACGGGATGGTAGTCCGTATGTTTTTTCTATTTTTCTTTTTCTCATTTTTTTTGTATTTTTCTTGATTTTTTTTTTTTTTTTTTTTTTTTTTTTTTTTTTTTTTTTTTTTTTTTTTTTTTTTTTGCATACACTTTTACCCTACCATCCAAAATAATACATCATAGGGGCATTGCATCCCCTTACACTTGAACTTTTACATAACTTTACAAATTACTATTCTAATGACTCGAATTAAGATAATTGAAAAACTTGGAGTACTTTTAAAACATTTAGCACATATGGGGGTAATAAATGATGTTCTTCCCCATTACTCCATTACACTAGTACTTTACCCATGAGTCCCAATCGTCCCAAAACAATATGTACAAGGATATGACTCGACTTAGCAACCATGTAATCAATTAGATAATTAACTTGGGGTTTAAACAAATGTTGTCACAATAATGCACTAAAGATGAGTGCATACAAGGTAGGCTAAGGCGATTTGGGTGTACATTTAAGTGGGGTGTAACAAATTCTTCCTTTAAGTAAAATGCTTAAAGGTCGAAACGAAAAGATAGGCTCTGAGGGGTGTACTAGGGGTATCGTGTACTAAAAATGAGTACAACGCAAAGGGTGTGGGAGAATTACTTGACCAATGTAGCCAAAGTAATTATAACAAAAACACAGGTGTAAAACAATGGGTTAATCCTAATGCCTCTTATCATGTAGTAAATCTAACTACACGAATGTAGTCTCACTTGTGGCCTCGGAATGGTCCTAACGCAAGTTCTAGAATCTAAGTGCTACCGGTACACACATCATAGCATAAATGCTTTTCCTACCAATTCTAGGGGCGAACCTCACATATTTGGGGGTGGAAAATTTTTTAGTGGTACGGTTTTTGTGCTAGTCATATAACTCCTATCCGTGAGACGCTCATTAAGATCAAAGTTTCACTCCTATATGTTGTAAAAAATTTTAAATTTGGCACTAAAATTACCTTAACAAGTATTTCTCTCAGTTTTATTACACATCTACTATTAAACAAACAAAAATCAAGCGCAATTGTATTCTCTAAAATCGTACTTTTACCCTCCCCTTACACTTAAGATGAACATTGTCCCTAATGTTCAAATAACAAGATGTAAAAGAAAAAGTAAAAGAATGAAATCAAATACTCCCCTGATTCGCTCGTTGGATAATGAAATTACACGGTTAAATCTTCCTCCAAAGAGAATGTTGAAGCTCCATGACTAATGCATCGCCATAAGCTTGATTCAAAACATTTCCTTGTCCAAAATAACCTGTTGAACCTGAGAAAACAAACACGAAAACCTGCATAACATCGGCGGGATAAAATCTATATATAAGGATATAATGCTTGTGGAATGATAACTTTGCAGATTCCTGGAGATTATAAGTTGGAGATTTTAATAAAAACTTTTTATGAAAACAAAATTTTCAAAAATTTCTGGAAATTAAATCTGACGCCGTCAGGTTATAACCCCTGACGCCGTCAGAAATGGCCTGACAAAAATTTTCGTTTTAAGTTTCCGGAAAATTTCTGGAAAAACCTTTACCTTACTTCCTGGAAATCCTGCAAAACATCATTATGACTCGATACAAGCATTTGACTCAAACAAATACTAATATGTATGTTAATTTAATATTATTATGATTCATGTTCATTTGTGTTCTAATAAACCGATTTAGATTTCCCTTACACTTATCTTTTGCAAAATACCTTTATATGTAGTTAATACGAAGTTAAAAACAACATAAAGCATTTTCACAAATTACTTTTGAACATGAATCCATACTAATAAAAATTAAA
Organism: Artemisia tridentata subsp. tridentata; assembly: GCA_021014915.2. Lineage (NCBI taxonomy): Eukaryota > Viridiplantae > Streptophyta > Magnoliopsida > Asterales > Asteraceae > Artemisia > Artemisia tridentata. The sequence goes on along the minus strand of CP139502.1, from coordinate 240,506,449 downwards.
CACACATACGGAAACAAATAAAAACAAACAAACAAACAAATAAACACACAAAGCAAATAAAGCAAATAAAGATTGGGTTGCCTCCCAAGAAGCGCTTTTCTTTATTAACGAGTCTTGTAGCTAGACTCAAAGTCACGTACATTACGTGACTCCATTCTCGGTCACGGTTCCTAGGCCATTCTCCTTCCCGGTTTTATATTCCGGTCCTAATTTCAAACAATCCTTGTAGAAACCGAATATCCTTTCCATAACATAGTCTACTCCTTTACTTCTATCCTTATCATTCCTATAGTAGACTGCTTGTTTAAGCTCCTTCTCAACATTTGACAAGTGTTGGAATTGTTCTATCTTATATGGCATTTGGTAGCTTACTTCATCGGTCTCATCCTTAAATCTAACTATCCCCAAGGAAGGTTCATAAGTCATTCTAGAGACCTCAACAAATGGTTTTCCAAAAACCACTTGAGTCAAGGATGCATCGACTATTGGACGGATATCTTCTACAATTACAAAGTCGGTGACATAGGTGAAGTTTCCTACAATAACCGGTAATCCCTTAACTCTTCCCGTGAAGTTACTCATCCAACCCTTGTCAGGGAACATCCTATACCCAAGTTGATTTTTCATTATCAAGTTGTAGTGGGCTCTAGTCATGACGTTTATGGGTGATCTAAGGTCGATATAAGCTTTCCACACATGTAGATGCCCTATGTTGCATGGTATGTTGAGATTAGAAGGGTCGCCTATTTCTATGATTGGTCTACCTAGGAAGTATGGTGTCTCGGGGTCATCGAATAAGTTTGTATGATATGCACGCTCTTCCTTAGTGGGTAGCCTATTGAAGTAGTCCTCATCATCATCTACTTCTTCAATCTCACTTGTCCTAACTTCCTTATCAACCTCGACTTTCCTATCCTCATCCTTTGGTTCACTTTCTTCCATGCTCCTATCGATTGGTTTAATAGTGACAATGTTGACGAAGTGGACATGTTTGGATGAAGAAGGGTCTTTGACTTGGGGTCCGCTATTTGTGTTCCTAGCGTCCTTATGTGGAGGTGATAACACTTGGTTATGGAGGGCTTTCAACAAGTTGTCAATTTTATTGGTCATCTCAGTTTGTTGTTGATTGAATTCGGTCTCGAATCTAGCTATCCGAGCTTCTTGAGATGCCATAAATTGAGACATCAATCCTTCAAAGTTATTGGTACTACCATTGCCGGAAGGATTGTTGTTGAAAGTACGGTTCGAGTTGGAACCGCTTGATTGGAAACGATTAGGTGGGTTGGAAGAATTGGGTTGTTGTGTGTTTTGGTTTTGTTTCCACCTAAGGTTCGGGTGATTTTTCCATGAGGGGTTGTATGAATCACCATAATGGTTTGGCTCGGGCTTGAAAGTGTACCACTTGTCTCCCGCTCCGTCGGTACGCGAGGATGCGTAGTCCGCAAAAGCTTGTTCGGGGAGTTCCATGCAATCACGAGTGTCGTGGGGACCACTACATAATTCACATGAAGAAGTGATTTTGTTCACTTGGCTTGAAGGTTTAGGAGCCTCGTAGGATTTCATGAGAAACTTGACTTGGTCTTCAAGTTCTATGATCCTACGGTCGGAAGTGCTTGAATTGTTAGAAGGCAAAGATATTGCCTTGACCGTTTTATTCAAATCACGGGGATCACTCCAACTTTCGTTGTCATAAAGAGCAAGATCCTCTAGGAGAGCCCATGATTGTTCCGCACTTAGATCACGTAGCTTGCCACCGGCCGATTGGTCAATGGTTTGCCTTGTGGAGAGATTGATATGGTCATAGAAGATTTGGACTTGGAGCCAAAGTTCTATGCCATGGTGAGGGACTTTTTGGAGTAAGTCCTTGAATCGAGTCCATGCCTCGTAGAGAGTTTCGCCTTGACGTTGTTGGAACATCAAGATATCATTCCTTAGCTTGGTAGTTCTTCCCGGTGGGAAAAACTGAGCAAGGAAACGAGTGGTGAGATCATCCCAAGAGGTGATGGATCCTGCGGGTTGACGTTCTAGCCACTGACTAGCTTGGTCCCGCAGAGAGAATTGGAAGAGACGCAATCGGGTCGTCCCTCGAGTGGCAACATCAAGGTCTATAGAATCAACGATTTTAAGAAAGTCCTTGAGATGTTGATTAGGATCTTCAGAACGAAGTCCATGGAATGCGCATCCGCTTTGCACCAACCGGATGGTGTCGGATCGCAAGGGTGTGATATTGGCTCCTTGAGTGAGCTCAATGGTGTTTCGATAGCCGTGGTGGCTAGGACGGGAATACTCTCCTAAAGTACGGGCTCTAGGAGGTGGTGGTGGTTGTTGTGGTGGTGGGTTGTGGGGGTTAAGGATATTACCATCTTCCATGATGTCGGACGGTAATGGTTACGAACAAAGACACGAAGAAAATAGATAGACTAAAGAAAACCTAGAAAAATAAAATAAAAATCTCACTAGAAAGGAATCTAGTGAGTAGACCTAATAGAAATAAAAATTCAACCTAAACAATAACTATTCCCCGGCAGCGGCGCCAAAAACTTGATGCGTGGGTTTTGCAACCTTACAACAGGTTTTACCTCTCAAGGGATCTCAAGAGGCTTACAACCCCACCAGGCAGTGTACCTGACCGATGTAGTATAGTGTAGTGGTAAGTACGGGGGATTGATCGTTCTCCACAGGGAATAGTGTTCGTTAGGTATGAAAGGCTACTCTAATTAGGTCTAAGGGTTGAGGAAGATTCTTTTTATGTTTTTATATTTTTATGAAAGCAAGTAAAATCTCGGGTTTTGAAGGAGTGGGCGGAATTAGTTGCTAGTCAACTAACCCAAATTACTACAAATGCAAATAAAATAAAATAACAAAAATGAAAAGTGGTGAGAAACTTATGTGTGGAGAAATGTGTTTACTTAGATTTCCTTACTCCCTAACTATCTTTTACCGGTTAATTAGTGTGTATTAGTCGCGTGGATGACGGGTGTATTCCTTAATACCATTCGTGGGGTGGCGTACTTACTTCCCCAAACTCTACAAGCTCCTACTTCACTCCTATGTCGAGCCGGCTAGGAAGCTCCTAACATGGGATCACTAGAATTCGCTTGTGCATTAAATACAACCATAAAAACCTTTAGTACGCGTTTGGTTCATGTTTCTTAAGACGTTCAAGCAAGTTACCGAATAGGAAGTTAGCCAGTTTTCTTAAGCCTAACATAGATAAACAATCATCCAATACAACTAACAACACACTAACAACCAATAATCAATAGCTAGGTTTCATTAGATCTAAGCAAACACAAGATAAAATTAGCCTAACATGTTAAACAAAAGACAAGCATAAGATAGAATCAAACAACACATAGACATATTGAATGATTAATTGATAACTTATCTTTCAATGAAACATGGAAGATCTCAAGGCAAGAAGCCCTGAAAAAGTAGCTAAAATCGTCTTAGGGTTTTATCCCAAAATTCCACACACTAAGCTCTCCCTTAATGACAAAAAATTAGAAAACTATATATAGACTTTGACATCTGACGGCGTCACCTTATGCATTGTGACGCCGTCACCTCGCCGCTTTTAGGGTTCCCGGGTGACCTTATTGACGCCGTCCCTCTTTAGCTCTTCAAAAATCCATTCTGGCTTATCAAGGCTTGACGCCGTCGGATCCAGAATGTGACGCCGTCCCCTTATGATTTAAGCCGTGACGCCCTTGATTTAGTTAAAGCGTGACGCCGTCAGAATTCTCATGCAAACTCACTGGCCCGTCATGAGTAAATTTCACATCCAACTTTTCTTGCCAAGGCATGACGCCGTCTGGAGTTAATGTTGACGCCGTCAAAGGTGACTTTCAGCACAATTTTGAGACTTTGCCGTTTTCTTCACTTTTATGCTCCAAAAACGTCCAAAATGCCTCCTTTTCCAGATTTCTCCTCAAAAGTACCTAAAATGACAAAAGGAACGATTTAGGGCAATATTTGATCAAATAAATACGATTTCGGGCTTAAATGACCCCTTAAAAGCGGTACACTTTTCGCCTCATCAGTCAACACAAAGGTTGGTGAGTTCATAGAGTTTGTAAGTAAAAACTGTTGATTTCCAAAATCAAAGAGTTTGTGAGTCCATAGCAGTTGTAAATAAACAGTTGATTATCGAAGTCAAAGGGTGAGTAATACCATAGTATTTATAGTTAAACCAGTTGATTGTCAAAAATCATAGTGTGAGTAAATCCATTGAGTTTGCATAAAATCAGTTGATTTTCAATAGTTCCAAGTTTAGGTAATAATTGTAATAAATACAATTATTAATAAAATAAGCGATGGGTTACGATATTATACACCCATAGTTGGTTTGGTTGCCCTAAATGGGTCAACACAAAATAGTTCTTGTTTGCCAAGTAGTGATTTTCTGCTATATAGTAAACACAAGTTCAAGTTTGATAAAATAATGGCAATACTGTATCATGACTACAGTATCGTTCTATTGCCCTAAGCCTCATGACACTCAACGTTTAACAGGCATCAAAAATGATGTAAAGTAAATAGGCCCTCGGGATAGGTATTTGCCAATAACCTATAAGTTTGTTTAAATAAAGTGCGCTTGGGTGGCTCATCCTAGCAGACCCAAACGGGGATTGTCAGTCCCAAATAGATCTATTCACAATTATTTACGTTCACTCGCAAGTGATTAAGGTTCATGATAAGAGGGACTTTGAACATGGCAATAAAGGTAAACTTAGGCAATAGTGAAGCAAGTATAGCATACAGTTGAAAATCACTTGTGATCATGTTTATAGTAGGTATCTCTCCTTGAGATATAAAAATGTATAAATGTGAATTCATAAGTTCGTAGTAATCCGCAAAAGTTTATAGTGTTATTGTAAATAAAAGTAAGTGTTACGTTTCAATAACAAGCAGAGTGGTTTATCAACTGAGTATAATGTTAAAGGTAAACTAGTAAGGTTTATATGAAATACAAGCATGTATTTCCACCATAAGTAATTCAAAATAGGCAAAAGAGTGGTCTATGGAACTCACAGTTACAAGTTTATATATAAGAGTACTTGTAAAAGTATAAAGCATAGATCTTCCCCAAAGCATTTATAAAACAATTATAACGAGTAGAAGTGGGGCCATGATTCACAGTAGTATGTAAAAATGCTTGTTAAAGTAAAAGCAAGTAGTTTAAGCATGTATCTCCCCCAAAGAGTTTATAAAACAAGTAAAAGTAGGGGCCATGAACTCACCTGATGCGATAGCAACAATGGCAAAAGTGGATTTACTGAAATGTAAATTCAATTGAGATTTCGGAAATAGCTTCTCACACGACCTGAATAATAATAATGTTTGAGAATTCGTCTCAGCACGAATAATGAATGCGATATGAGGAAATCGTATGACGATTTGATCGGTGATGTGAGTGTGAATGGTTTAAGAGGTTTGGAGTTCGAGAATAATATTCTAATAATATTACTCAGAAGTCATAAGGATTGTTGTTCCGAAATGGGTGGAACGATATGTTGGTTCAAAATCGTGAAGATCGTTATATAACGTATACTTAATTATTCGTGTTCGGGTTTGGAATATTACAAAATATGAGGGTAAATGCTGAAAATTCATTTCTTTGATTTAGAATATGTTATTGTATTGATCAGCCCCTGATGTTTCATAAAAATTACATTTTAAACCCTAACGATATAGGTTTGCACCGTTAGTCCTTTGTTAACCAAAAGTTACATTTTCAACCCAAAATTAACCCAATTGACAAACTGAGTTTACACTTTAATATAAAATCATTTTCCACTCTAATGATTCTGTTTTGACAGGTTCAGACCCTGTTTTTACCAAGTTGACAGTTTTAGTCCCTCGGGGTGAAAATGTTTGCATTTTTTGTCCAAAACGCATAAAAATGTGGGGAAAAATTCTAGTAACATTTTCGAAGCATATTCAAGCTTATTAAAGCTTAAGTCAACTGCTTGTTTGACCAGAATGATTATTTTCGATTTAATGGGCCTTAAAACGCATAGAACAATGGCCCGTTAAGAAATTTGGAGGCTAGGGCATGAAAACACTTTTGGGCCTGGGCTTGGGCCATTTTTGTGATTCTAAAAATATTTAGTATGGGCCCAGTGGGCTGTTAAATCGCAAGGTCTTGTTGGGCTTGACTTAGCCCAAAACCGGATTTATAAATTTCTGGAAAAATAAGTTATATAGTCTCTAGTGTTAGGCAGTTTTTGTCGAAACTGAAGGGATAGATTTAAGTGTCAAACCGAGGTTATGGGAACATGTTTAAAACACGAAAAGTTTAGTATTCCAGGTGGTAAATCAGATGCTGCAAAAGTATTACGTGGTCGTGTTTATAAATTCGAATATGTGATGTGAGTTTATAGCCTAGTCGCACATTTTAACTTCTGAAAACTCAAGATTTTTCCAGGTGTTGAAAGCCAGTTATGTAGTTTTTACTTTGAGCGTTTTTAAGGCTTTCAAGGGCTTTTCATGAAAAGTTCATAACACGAAAATTAAAGCTTGCTAGGTGGTGATTCGAAATGAGCAAAAATATACTTGGGTTGTTTTTACGAATTCGAAAATACATGGTCATGATTATGTTGAGTTGGGCTGATTTTTAATAGTCAAAACACATGGAATATATTCTAAGTCTAGAAAATCAGTCGAGGGGCTTATACTTTGGATGTTTTTAAGAGCTTTAAAGAGCTCTTCGTGAAAACTTAAAACACGAAAAATAAAGTAGGTCAGGTTGAGATTCGAACGAAACAAAAATATTTGTGGGTTGCTTTTGTTATTTCGAAAATATGAGTTCATATATAGAGCAAGTTAGGCTGTTTTTAAAGAGTCAAAAGACTTAGAAAATAATCCTAGTCTTTTGGATATTAGATTATACGTGAGTTTTGCAAAACCAAATGGGTTTCGTTTGTCCATGATTCGAATGCATGGTTGTGTTGTGAGTTTTCTCACGTGGTCTTTGGTATCTCAAAAATGACATGGGACAAGATTCGAACCCATATATTTAACTGTGTACGTAAAATTTATGTTACAAATGTGTACGTTCGAACATAACCACATGAAAAGAAATATGATGAGACGTGAATTGAGACGTATTGAAATGGATTCTAGGAGACTTACAACATGCCAAGAGTGGGTAGAAACCTTGTAGGAGAGGATTGGAACCAGGGAAAATCCCTTGGTTCGCTCGTACATTGAACCCGATATCAAAATAATTTCCAAACTCGCAACATTGATCGAATGTATTGGTGGGTGATATTTCCGGACTTTTAGCTTGTTCAAGGGCTCAACTGTGAGTTGAGACCAAAAGTTTAACGACTTGGGAGGTGTATGAGACCATATGAAAACATGGTTATGCTTATATACTTCTCGTACACTCCAGGAGGGAAACAAAAGGGCTCGTATGTTTTACAACCCAAGCTTGACTCGATAGCTTCCAACTGTGAACCCGGTAATCTCCAAAGTGAGACTCTTGATAACTTTAGCTTCTCAAAGCTTTGAGTGTGATTTTTGAGTGAGTGTGAAGTGTGTGTGCGTGAGCTCTTTCTGTATACGTATATATAGACCAAAGAAATGCAAGTGGGTTTCATTTGGAGTTAATTCATGTACTCAAGTCTTTGTTTTGTTGTGGCGTGAGAATTGAGTGTGTAAGTAAGGTTGAGTGTGTAAGAAAGTTTAATGATGGTGGTTCTTGATTTTTATTTGTCCTCTCTTGCTTGTCTAGAAACCGATTCCTCATGAAATAGCAAGGGTCGATTTGGTTTGTAGCACACTAAAGTTCACATGACTTATTATGAGGAGAAATGTATCATAGCATGTGTAAGGAGTATTACATGGTCCTAGTTTGTCCTAAGTGTCGATCACAACAACAAAAGAATGAAGAGGGAATCGGTTTGGGTTTTGTTATGCACGTGATTCGATTACAACTAAGTTCCAAGGGGTTCGGTTTGGGATAAGTAGCACATGGCCTTTGTTTTGTTCTTGTTTGTAAACCAAAGGAAATAACATTAGAATCGTCCTTGTGCTAGCTCGAACAAAAGAAAGAAAACAATTTTGAATCATGGTTTCTTGTTTGAACTTGTTTGGTAGGATTTGAAGGTCAATCCCTTTTAATTTTGGTTGATATTGCTTGAGTGTACAAGTTACCAAAATGATGAGAAGAGTTTTAACACAATCGTCCTTGTAGTGTTGAGCCAAGAAGAAAGAAACAAAAAGGAAATCATGTTTAGTTGTCTTGGCTTCTCTGTGAGTATATGAAAGTCAAACAATACTAAAACGTGTTATTTGTGGTTTGTGGATCTTTTGGAGTGAGTTGAGAGTCATTCGAATGGAGTAGAGTGCTAAGTGTTACCTATGTATTATTGTATGACATTAAGTTGTGTGTGGGGTTGAGCAATCGAGTGAGTGAGTGAGTAACTAAGTGACAAAGCACTAAAATATCCAAATGTTGATTTTATTTTCAATGGCAAGAAGTTAGAGAAGCAATGGAATTAGTTTTTGTATGATACAAAATATATACGCGAAGTGTATTTGATTGTTGGGTCCAAAACAATTTCCTATCGTGGCAAAAAAAAATAGTAGTGATGATGGAATGGGTGTTTTTGGGGTCGAATTGAGTTCAAGATAACACAAGTGATTTCTAAACACACTTGTGAACTCGAGTGGTAACGTATATGAGTTTGTCACAAGGAATGTGAGAACTGTTACAACGTCCCGTTTAGTAGTAATGTTGAATAAAACCAAAAATTTAGTCCGTAAAAACGGTTAATTAAACTGTGGTGATAGATTAGTCTTCGTTTACTATTTACAAATGAAAGGGAAGTTTACGGGATGTTATAGTACCTACCCGTTAAACAGAATTCCTCCTGGAATTCCAGTCTAAGATAGTTATCGGAAGGCTTGGAATTACTCGGTAATAGTAAGTGGAAGTCATTGAAATGAAGATTCCCGCATGATAAGTTGTTATGAAATCGTCTGTTGAGCAACACTCTATACGAGGTGTTGGAAAGAGTGTACGCATAAACAAAGGATTTGAAGCCATATTTATTTGCGTAGGAGTCGAATTTACTGTGGTGCATGTGAAAATTTCTATTTCCCTTGGTCAACTTGACTTAAGGAATGTTTTCATTTTGAATGAAGATTGTTTTTCTAACATATTGGAAAATGACATGGTTCATAATTTTTGAAAATCAAAAATTTATGGGGTAACCTACCCGTCAAACAAAGAGTTTGTAAGTAATAGATTTTTAACAATGAGGGTTTCAGATGAGAACTTGATGAATGTAAAGATAGTTTTTGAACTTCAGCTTTTGTAAAGAAAAACTTGTTAGATAAAGTTTTTAGTGACAACACAGAATCGGTTCCAAGTTTTGTAGATGATGAATCAGTTTGCTTCTGAGTAAAAAAAAAATATACACAAAATTTGTTTGCTTTATATATAAAACCGTGTCTTACGTTAATAATTTGTTTGTATCTATTGCACAAAGTGTTCAAGTGGTTAGATAGGTATGGAAGTTAGGAGGGGAAATTAGTATGCCATAAGATGAAATGTGTTGTAGCTCAAAATTATTTTGTTCCTTGGGGTTGTTAACCGTTGCTAGGGATAAAAGAGAAACACGAGAGTTGGTTTGTTTTGGTTGTAGTCGAGTCCACAAAGGGTCCATCAACATGAAACATGACCGAATAACTAGGCGGGGGTTCGTTTGAGTTTGCTGAGGTTGTTTGGAACTCGAATGGAACAAAGTACTTAGGCAATATATGATTTTTGGCCTAATTGAGCAATTTGAGAACATGACAGTTGGGCTGAGCTTTGATGATCACATGATCAAGTAATTGGGAAAAGACTTGTCACACATGATTCTTTGGTAAGTGCTTAATCGAGACGTGTAAAAATACTGATAGGTTGTTAAGGGAATTTTTACATAAAATGACCCAACGTAAACGGACACGAGCCGGTTAGACTAGAAATAAAACTTAAGTCTTTGGGTTTAAATAGAGTTGGGCTCGAGTTTTTATGATAAAGGCCTAATGATAAACAAGGGTGCGTTGGTTTGCTGTTAGCAATGGGCCGAGAACCAAAGTTTCAAGGGTGTGTTTGGTTTGGCTTTCGTGAGTCCGAAATGTTTAACAACACGCGTTTTATTATTTCACGATACATAAAGTTATAGATGGTACTTGGTTTATATTGTTTGCGATTGTTAGACTATCAAGGTTTGTACAAATGAGGGTGACATTAAGAATGTGGGAACACGTTACGACATTTAGATTAGTAACCATGTTTTGGAAATAAATGCGCCAATTGTTTCATTTACAGTGTTTGGAATGTAATTGAGATTACTGTAGGATTTACAGTGCCTGAGGTTGAAATATAGGGACCACTGTATCACTTATAGTGTCCAAGAAAAGTAGAAGCCATTGTATTTACTTACAGTGTCTGCTAAGGAAAATAGAGACCACTAGAGTTTTGTGATAAATTCAAAGTGGTAAGACTTAAGGTTACGAAATAATTTTGAGACCATTGTAATCACATACAATGTCTGGGAGTTTAGAGGGAGCATCATGAAATTCACAACGTTAGAGGAATAAGTAGGACCATTGTGTAGTTCATAATGTCTTAATAGTTGAGGGAACCATTGTAATCTCATGTGAAATTTACTATTTCCACAGTTAACACAACTTGGAAAAATTTCTTTTGGAATGACTATTTGTAAAACCCGAAAATATAAAACATGCAAAAATTACCAAAATGCCCCTGAAAACTTTAAAATTTAATTAAAGCTAATTAAAGTTCCGAATCGATCCCAAACTTCTGGAAACGAACAAGATATGATACGAAATAATTTTGACGACTTCGATTAATATTTATACAAGTTGTGAGATGACCAAAATACCCTTGTGTATACCAAAAATTTAAATACATAATTATTATTAATTAAAAACCTTTTTAAATACAAAGTAATTAAGGAAAATAAAATTAATGATGGAAAATTGATCCTTGGGCCTTGAAGGCCGGTTCTTAGCCATAATTCCCTCCACCTTTTTCGGTCCATTCCATTTTATATTAATCCACAAATTAATTCTCCCATTAAACCCTAAAAAAACAACTAAGTCGCCATTCTTAAAAATCACCCACACCACATCCGAATTTTCTGAAGCAAAGAGAGAATTTTCTGGAGTTCTTCATAGTGCCAAGAAGGTGGGAAAAATAGCCACAAGGTTCTAGGGTCGATCGTTTGGCTGTGGTGATTTAATTGGGTCGAAAAAGTGCAACCGAGCAACAATAATCCAAAGCGTGTGAATCCCTTGATCTATAATTTTTCTGGTAATTTTCTAGCCCTCTCCTAATCATATATAATGTGGGAAAAATGATAAAAATGAGCCATGCACTATATATTAATCGTATGGAAAATTATGTGTTATAAACCCTAAAATCGAATTAAATCTAAAAATCTTGTATGCGAATTTTCTGGGCCAGGTTATTATTTTTCGTGGCTTCTATGATGATCATATAACATGAGAAAAATGGTAGTTCGAATTTTTGAGGCCTAAAAACATGTATGTCGAATTTAATTTAAAACCGGATTTAAGGAATAAAAAGAGGAATTATGGAAAACCCTAATAACCAAATCGATCTAGGGTTCTTGGGTGATGAAATCTGGAATTAAATGACTTATAATGATGATACAATGATTGCTTAATGATTGGGGTCACAAGGGTTTGATTTTGATAATTATTTTGCAAACCGATTGGGTAAATAAATAGTTAAGGGTGTGTTTTGTAATTTTTAAAACTTGTGGGATATTTTAGTAACATTTTATGGACCTGGGAGAATATGTAAAAATTATAACATGAGGGTCTTATTTGTAATTTTGGCAAGATAATGATTTAATTTGTAAATTATAAGTCGAATTGAAAATAAATAAAAATGAGGGACTAAATATGTAATATCTGGAAACTTGGTGCTGTTTTGAGTAATAAATTATATTCAGGGGGTTATGTGTAATTTTGGTAATTTAATGGCTTAATATGTAATTGTTAATAATTAAAGGTTGAAATTGTAATTTAAAGGACTAAATATGTAACTTTGATAACTAGAGGGACCTATTGTGTAAATTATGGAAACTTGGAGGAACATTCGTATAACATACTAAAATAAGTACTCATGGTGTAAAATTGGTAAATTAAGGGTTTAATATGTAATTATAGTAAATTATATAATTCGAATTTGTAATTTAAAAGTATAAGGACCAAATGTGTAAATTACCGAAACTTTGAGGGCTGTTTGTAACATAATTATATTGAAGGTTAATTTCTGTAATTTGAAGAAATAAAAGGACTTGATGTGTAATATGAATATTGTAAAGGTTAGATTGTAAATTATGTAAGTATAAGATTAATTCGTAAATTAATAAAGTAAAGGGGTGTAATTCGTAAATATTGGAAACTTGGAGGCTAAAAGTGTAATTCTGGAAAATAAAGTATTCGAATGGTAAATCATGAGATTTCTATTTTAAACCTTGAACTTTGGTAAAGTTACGTTTATAACCCTGAACTATGAAAACTTGTCATAATTAACCCTGAACTTGTGTAACTTGTTAAAATGAATGTTACTTCCATAATAAGCTAATTAAAGACTTGACTTAAATTATATCACTTGAACCTTGCTAAATGTGGTAACTTACTAATTATGGAAACCTGCTAAAAATGGAAAGTTACTAAAAATAGAAGTTACTTGTAATGTGAAGATAACTGAACCCCTTTCGTATTTCTGTCTTCTACTCCTTTAGGTTCAAGAAAGGAGTGATCTTGATCCCTGTCAGCTACTTTTGTGTTTGTGCTTGCTATTTGAATAAGGTACAGATATTCTGCTCTTCTTGTAAAGAGCCTTCGTCTCATTTTGATTCCTGATTCATTTTATGTTTCCCTTGTGTTGTGAACCATGGATTTGGACCTTTTGTTTTGAACCTTGTCTTGAACCTTGTCATAAACCTGAACTTGAACCTTGATACACTTGATATGAACCATTTGACTTGAACCTTTGACTTGAACTTTTGACTTGAACCCTGCTATGACACTTGACATGACTTATTGAACCCTGATAACCTGAATAATTAAGACCTTGAGTACTTGAAGGTTCATAAGATTTTGCAACTACTTTTTAGTTATATATGAAGAGGTTTTGAATATTTCTTTAAAGGACTTGTATTATGAAACTGTTCCAACGATCATTTTATTAAAACCATGTAAAAAGGATTTCTTTTAATAAACTATTATGAACCTTCTAGTATTGACTTTCTAATATTTGACCTCCCTGATATGGACCTCCTGATAATGAACCCCTGCATTTATCTCCTGTCTTGAACCCTGATATGAACCCTGATATGATTCTTGACACCTGATACCCGAGACTTGATACTTGACCTTGACCCACAGTTTGAGACTACGAGCCATCTACTAGGCATGAGGGTTTCATGTCCATGTCGGTGATGCACCGCCGGCATGACTAGTGTGTAGCCCTAGTGATTTGGTTACGCCGTCCCCGATCTTGACTTGATTTATTACGTAGAGGAAGAACCCTGTGGCCTGCGGGGGCGTATGGATGCATCCTAGACTTGTCTTGTTCTTGTTACTTGTATTACTTGGTGACTGGCGAGTGTGTGCGATACACGCCTTTCACACCCCTGGGAGCTAGCTACTCCACCCCTGGAGGTATCCCCTCACCCTGTACTTGGTATGCTGAGGTCACCCCTCCATACACCCTGATATGTGACTTGATATGGTTTGACTTTGAGATTGATTTTGAGTTTTGGGCTCGTAGTGGATTTCTGTTTCCCTGAAACCTTGTAACCTTATGACCTGACACTTGACCTGATATTTGACCTGACTTGATTTAACTTGGGATTTTGGTGGGTTCTGGTTTCATTTGCACCTACCATTGTAACCATTCTAAATTCCTGGTATGTCTGCATAACACTCTGGTATTCCTTTTCCTGACTCTTGTTACTCCTGGTATTATTTCTTTTACTTTATATTTCCGTTACTACTGCTTTGTTTCCGTTATATCTGTTCACTGAGCTCTCGTAGCTCAGCCGCATTTCTTTTCCTGCGGCAGGTACATTTAAGCTAGGAGTTGGGTTTTAGCTTGGGATGAGAGCAACTTGTGTGAAGTTTAGACCTTGTCATTCTAGTGTGACCATTTGGATATTATTTCTGTTATGCCATTGTTTGGGCAGTTTGGATTCTATTTTGTACTCCGTTATTCCTGTCTTGCACTTGATATAAGTCGTGTTGACTTATTTTCCTTGGATTTTTAATGTTAAGCTTCCGCTATTTTTAATTCTTGAATGCTTGTATCTGATATGAAACCATGTATTTGTGACACCTTTGCCCTTGTCGGGTTGGGGTGTTACAATTTATGGTATCAGAGGATAGGCATCCGAAACCCTTAGAGCTTAGGCTCGTGACCTGTGAGGATTGGGTAGACATTAGGTTTCCTTTCGCGCACTCTCTTTTCCTGTTATGCTCTGTCATATTTTCCTGTTCTGCTATGTCATTCTTCATGTTCTGTTCTGTCATATTTTCTTGATCGTCGGCTTAATTCGGAGTTTGCGGATCCGTCAGCATGTTGCGATGCAGCTCGCAACATCGAGAATTTCATGAGGGCGTTGGTTACAAACGAGACCGTGATGGCGACAAGGTGCAGCAGCAGATTCAGAGTCGGGACGTCAAGGAGTATTTGGGCAAGAGCTACGACCAGAAGAAATCAGATTCGAGGTCGGGATTCAAGGTCAGCTTCTAGGCAGGATGGCGATCGTCGGGGGCGCAGCGACAGTCAGGGGTCAGCTAGTTGTCCTCAGTGTGGGAAGAACCATACGGGATTTTGTCGTACGACTTCTGGAGCTTGTTTTAGGTGTGGTTCGAGGGAGCATAAGTTGAAAGATTGTCCTAGGCGGAACCCGGAACCACTTGAGAAATATATTGGCCCTCCTTCTCCTACTCCTACTACGGTCGTGTTTTCTCGCTTTCTCGTGACCAGGCGGATAAGGCGTCTGGTATGTCCTTGTTTTGTTTTCCGTTCTATTTCATTCCTATGTCCTTGCAAATTTCGAGGACGAAATTTTTCTGTTAGAGGGGAAGAGTTGTAAAACCCGAAAATATAAAACATGCAAAAATTACCAAAATGCCCCTGAAAACTTTAAAATTTAATTAAAGCTAATTAAAGTTCCGAATCGATCCCAAACTTCTGGAAACGAACAAGATATGATACAAAATAATTTTGACGACTTCGATTAATATTTATACAAGTTGTGAGATGACCAAAATACCCTTGTGTATACCAAAAATTTAAATACATAATTATTATTAATTAAAAACCTTTTTAAATACAAAGTAATTAAGGAAAATAAAATTAATGATGGAAAATTGATCCTTGGGCCTTGAAGGCCGGTTCTTAGCCATAATTCCCTCCTCCTATTTCGGTCCATTCCATTTTATATTAATCCCCAAATTAATTCTCCCATTAAACCCTAAAAAAACAACTAAGCCGCCACTCTTAAAAATCACCCACACCACATCCGAATTTTCTGAAGCAAAGAGAGAATTTTATGGAGTTCTTCATAGTGCCAAGAAGGTGGGAAAAATAGCCACAAGGTTCTAGGGTCGATCGTTTGGCTGTGGTGATTTAATTGGGTCGAAAAAGTGTAACCGAGCAACAATAATCCATAGCGTGTGAATCCCTTGATCTATAATTTTTCTGGTAATTTTCTAGCCCTATACTAATCATATATAATGTGGGAAAAATGATAAAAATGAGCCATGCACTATATATTAATCGTATGGAAAATTATGTTTTATAAACCCTAAAATCGAATTAAATCTAAAAATCTTGTATGCGAATTTTCTGGGCCAGGTTATTATTTTTTGTGGCTTATATGATGATCATATAACATGAGAAAAATGGTAGTTCGAATTTTTGAGGCCTAAAAACATGTATGTCGAATTTAATTTAAAACCGGATTTAAGGAATAAAAAGAGGAATTATGGAAAACCCTAATAACCAAATCGATCTAGGGTTCTTGGGTGATGAAATCTGGAATTAAATGAGTTATAATGATGATACAATGATTGCTTAATGATTGGGGTCACTAGGGTTTGATTTTGATAATTATTTTGCAAACCGATTGGGTAAATAAATAGTTAAGGGTGTGTTTTGTAATTTTTAAAACTTGTGGGATATTTTAGTAACATTTTATGGACCTGGGAGAATAGGTAAAAATTATAACATGAGGGTCTTATTTGTAATTTTGGCAAGATAATGATTTAATTTGTAAATTATAAGTCGAATTGAAAATAAATAAAAATGAGGGACTAAATATGTAATATCTGGAAACTTGGTGCTGTTTTGAGTAATAAATTATATTCAGGGGGTTATGTGTAATTTTGGTAATTTAATGGCTTAATATGTAATTGTTAATAATTAAAGGTTGAAATTGTAATTTAAAGGACAAAATATGTAACTTTGATAACTAGAGGGACCTATTGTGTAAATTATGGAAACTTGGAGGAACATTCGTATAACATACTAAAATAAGTACTCATGGTGTAAAATTGGTAAATTAAGGGTTTAATATGTAATTATAGTAAATTATATAATTCGAATTTGTAATTTAAAAGTATAAGGACCAAATGTGTAAATTACCGAAACTTTGAGGGCTGTTTGTAACATAATTATATTGAAGGTTAATTTCTGTAATTTGAAGAAATAAAAGGACTTGATGTGTAATATGAATATTGTAAAGGTTAGATTGTAAATTATGTAAGTATAAGATTAATTCGTAAATTAATAAAGTAAAGGGGTGTAATTCGTAAATATTGGAAACTTGTAGGCTAAAAGTGTAATTCTGGAAAATAAAGTATTCGAATGGTAAATCATGAGATTTCTATTTTAAACCTTGAACTTTGGTAAAGTTACGTTTATAACCCTAAACTATGAAAACTTGTCATAATTAACCCTGAACTTGTGTAACTTGTTAAAATGAATGTTACTTCCATAATAAGCTAATTAAAGACTTGACTTAAATTATATCACTTGAACCTTGCTAAATGTGGTAACTTACTAATTATGGAAACCTGCTAAAAATGGAAAGTTACTAAAAATAGAAGTTACTTGTAATGTGAAGATAACTGAACCCCTTTCGTATTTCTGTCTTCTACTCCTTTAGGTTCAAGAAAGGAGTGATCTTGATCCCTGTCAGCTACTTTTGTGTTTGTGCTTGCTATTTGAATAAGGTACAGATATTCTGCTCTTCTTGTAAAGAGCCTTCGTCTCATTTTGATTCCTGATTCATTTTATGTTTCCCTTGTGTTGTGAACCATGGATTTGGACCTTGTTTTTTGTAACCTTGTCATAAACCTGAACTTGAACCTTGATACACTTGATATGAACCATTTGACTTGAACCTTTGACTTGAACTTTTGACTTGAACCCTGCTATGACACTTGACATGACTTATTGAACCCTGATAACCTGAATAATTAAGACCTTGAGTACTTGAAGGTTCATAAGATTTTACAACTACTTTTTAGTTATATATGAAGAGGTTTTGAATATTTCTTTAAAGGACTTGTATTATGAAACTGTTCCAACGATCATTTTATTTAAACCATGTAAAAAGGATTTCTTTTAATAAACTATTATGAACCTTCTAGTATTGACTTTCTAATATTTGACCTCCCTGATATGGACCTCCTGATAATGAACCCCTGCATTTATCTCCTGTCTTGAACCCTGATATGAACCCTGATATGATTCTTGACATTTGATACCTGAGACTTGACACTTGACCTTGACCCACAGTTTGAGACTACGAGCCATCTACTAGGCATGAGGGTTTCATGTCCATGTCGGTGATGCACCGCCGGCATGACTAGTGTGTAGCCCTAGTGATTTGGTTACGCCGTCCCCGATCTTGACTTGATTTATTACGTAGAGGAAGAACCCTGTGGCCTGCGGGGGCGTATGGATGCATCCTAGACTTGTCTTGTTCTTGTTACTTGTATTACTTGGTGACTGGCGAGTGTGTGCGATACACGCCTTTCACACCCCTGGGAGCTAGCTACTCCACCCCTGGAGGTATCCCCTCACCCTGTACTTGGTATGCTGAGGTCACCCCTCCATACACCCTGATATGTGACTTGATATGGTTTGACTTTGAGATTGATTTTGAGTTTTGGGCTCGTAGTGGATTTCTGTTTCCCTGAAACCTTGTAACCTTATGACCTGACACTTGACCTGATATTTGACCTGACTTGATTTAACTTGGGATTTTGGTGGGTTCTGGTTTCATTTGCACCTACCATTGTAACCATTCTAAATTCCTGGTATGTCTGCATAACACTCTTGTATTCCTTTTCCTGACTCTTGTTACTCCTGGTATTATTTCTTTTACGTTTTATTTCCGTTACTACTGCTTTGTTTCCTTTATATCTGTTCACTGAGCTCTCGTAGCTCAGCCGCATTTCTTCTCCTGCGGCAGGTACATTTAAGCTAGGAGCTGGGTTTTAGCTTGGGATGAGAGCAACTTGTGTGAAGTTTAGACCTTATCATTCTAGTGTGACCATTTGGATATTATTTCTGTTATGCCATTGTTTGGGCAGTTTGGATTCTATTTTGTACTCCGTTATTCCTGTCTTGCACTTGATATAAGTCGTGTTGACTTATTTTCCTTTGAATTTTAATGTTAAGCTTCCGCTATTTTTATTTCTTGAATGCTTGTATCTGATATGAAACCATGTATTTGTGACATCTTTGCCCTTGTCGGGTTGGGGTGTTACAATTTATGGTATCAGAGGATAGGCATCCGAAACCCTTAGAGCTTAGGCTTGTGACCTGTGAGGATTGGGTAGACATTAGGTTTCCTTTCGCGCACTCTCTTTTCCTGTTATGCTCTGTCATATTTTCCTGTTCTGCTCTGTCATTCTTCATGTTCTGTTCTGTCATATTTTCTTGATCGTCGGCTTAATTCGGAGTTTGCGGATACGTCAGCATGTTGCGATGCAGCTCGCAACATCGAGAATTTCATGAGGGCGTTGGTTACAAACGAGACCGTGATGGCGACAAGGTGCAGCAGCAGATTCAGAGTCGGGACGTCAAGGAGTATTCGGGCAAGAGCTACGACCAGAAGAAATCAGATTCGAGGTCGGGATTCAAGGTCAGCTTCTAGGCAGGATGGCGATCGTCGGGGGCGCAGCGACAGTCAGGGGTCAGCTAGTTGTCCTCAGTGTGGGAAGAACCATACGGGATTTTGTCGTACGACTTCTGGAGCTTGTTTTAGGTGTGGTTCGAGGGAGCATAAGTTGAAAGATTGTCCTAGGCGGAACCCGGAACCACTTGAGAAATATCTTGGCCCTCCTTCTCCTACTCCTACTACCGGTCGTGTTTTCTCGCTTTCTCGTGACCAGGCGGATAAGGCGTCTGGTATGTCCTTGTTTTGTTTTCCGTTCTATTTCATTCCTATGTCCTTGCAAATTTCGAGGACGAAATTTTTCTGTTAGAGGGGAAGAGTTGTAAAACCCGAAAATATAAAACATGCAAAAATTACCAAAATGCCCCTGAAAACTTTAAAATTTAATTAAAGCTAATTAAAGTTCCGAATCGATCCCAAACTTCTGGAAACGAACAAGATATGATACGAAATAATTTTGACGACTTCGATTAATATTTATACAAGTTGTGAGATGACCAAAATACCCTTGTGTATACCAAAAATTTAAATACATAATTATTATTAATTAAAAACCTTTTTAAATACAAAGTAATTAAGGAAAATAAAATTAATGATGGAAAATTGATCCTTGGGCCTTGAAGGCCGGTTCTTAGCCATAATTCCCTCCACCTTTTTCGGTCCATTCCATTTTATATTAATCCACAAATTAATTCTCCCATTAAACCCTAAAAAAACAACTAAGTCGCCATTCTTAAAAATCACCCACACCACATCCGAATTTTCTGAAGCAAAGAGATAATTTTATTGAGTTCTTCATAGTGCCAAGAAGGTGGGAAAAATAGCCACAAGGTTCTAGGGTCGATCGTTTGGCTGTGGTGATTTAATTGGGTCGAAAAACTGCAACCGAGCAACAATAATCCAAAGCGTATGAATCCCTTGATCTATAATTTTTCTGGTAATTTTCTAGCCCTATAATAATCATATATAATGTGGGAAAAATGATAAAAATGAGCCATGCACTATATATTAATCGTATGGAAAATTATGTGTTATAAACCCTAAAATCGAATTAAATCTAAAAATCTTGTATGCGAATTTTTTGGGCCAGGTTATTATTTTTTGTGGCTTCTATGATGATCATATAACATGAGAAAAATGGTAGTTCGAATTTTTGAGGCCTAAAAACATGTATGTCGAATTTAATTTAAAACCGGATTTAAGGAATAAAAAGAGGAATTATGGAAAACCCTAATAACCAAATCGATCTAGGGTTCTTGGGTGATGAAATCTGGAATTAAATGAGTTATAATGATGATACAATGATTGCTTAATGATTGGGGTCACTAGGGTTTGATTTTGATAATTATTTTGCAAACCGATTGGGTAAATAAATAGTTAAGGGTGTGTTTTGTAATTTTTAAAACTTGTGGGATATTTTAGTAACATTTTATGGACCTGGGAGAATATGTAAAAATTATAACATGAGGGTCTTATTTGTAATTTTGGCAAGATAATGATTTAATTTGTAAATTATAAGTCGAATTGAAAATAAATAAAAATGAGGGACTAAATATGTAATATCTGGAAACTTGGTGCTATTTTGAGTAATAAATTATATTCAGGGGGTTATGTGTAATTTTGGTAATTTAATGGCTTAATATGTAATTGTTAATAATTAAAGGTTGAAATTGTAATTTAAAGGACTAAATATGTAACTTTGATAACTAGAGGGACCTATTGTGTAAATTATGGAAACTTGGAGGAACATTCGTATAACATACTAAAATAAGTACTCATGGTGTAAAATTGGTAAATTAAGGTTTTAATATGTAATTATAGTAAATTATATAATTCGAATTTGTAATTTAAAAGTATAAGGACCAAATGTGTAAATTACCGAAACTTTGAGGGTTGTTTGTAACATAATTATATTGAAGGTTAATTTCTGTAATTTGAAGAAATAAAAGGACTTGATGTGTAATATGAATATTGTAAAGGTTAGATTGTAAATTATGTAAGTATAAGATTAATTCGTAAATTAATAAAGTAAAGGGGTGTAATTCGTAAATATTGGAAACTTGGAGGCTAAAAGTGTAATTCTGGAAAATAAAGTATTCGAATGGTAAATCATGAGATTTCTATTTTAAACCTTGAACTTTGGTAAAGTTACGTTTATAACCCTGAACTATGAAAACTTGTCATAATTAACCCTGAACTTGTGTAACTTGTTAAAATGAATGTTACTTCCATAATAAGCTAATTAAAGACTAGACTTAAATTATATCACTTGAACCTTGCTAAATGTGGTAACTTACTAATTATGGAAACCTGCTAAAAATGGAAAGTTACTAAAAATAGAAGTTACTTGTAATGTGAAGATAACTGAACCCCTTTCGTATTTCTGTCTTCTACTCCTTTAGGTTCAAGAAAGGAGTGATCTTGATCCCTGTCAGCTACTTTTGTGTTTGTGCTTGCTATTTGAATAAGGTACAGATATTCTGCTCTTCTTGTAAAGAGCCTTCGTCTCATTTTGATTCCTGATTCATTTTATGTTTCCCTTGTGTTGTGAACCATGGATTTGGACCTTTTGTTTTGAACCTTGTCTTGAACCTTGTCATAAACCTGAACTTGAACCTTGATACACTTGATATGAACCATTTGACTTGAACCTTTGACTTGAACTTTTGACTTGAACCCTGCTATGACACTTGACATGACTTATTGAACCCTGATAACCTGAATAATTAAGACCTTGAGTACTTGAAGGTTCATAAGATTTTGCAACTACTTTTTAGTTATATATGAAGAGGTTTTGAATATTTCTTTAAAGGACTTGTATTATGAAACTGTTCCAACGATCATTTTATTTAAACCATGTAAAAAGGATTTCTTTTAATAAACTATTATGAACCTTCTAGTATTGACTTTCTAATATTTGACCTCCCTGATATGGACCTCCTGATAATGAACCCCTGCATTTATCTCCTGTCTTGAACCCTGATATGAACCCTGATATGATTCTTGACACCTGATACCCGAGACTTGATACTTGACCTTGACCCACAGTTTGAGACTACGAGCCATCTACTAGGCATGAGGGTTTCATGTCCATGTCGGTGATGCACCGCCGGCATGACTAGTGTGTAGCCCTAGTGATTTGGTTACGCCGTCCCCGATCTTGACTTGATTTATTACGTAGAGGAAGAACCCTGTGGCCTGCGGGGGCGTATGGATGCATCCTATACTTGTCTTGTTCTTGTTACTTGTATTACTTGGTGACTGGCGAGTGTGTGCGATACACGCCTTTCACACCCCTGGGAGCTAGCTACTCCACCCCTGGAGGTATCCCCTCACCCTGTACTTGGTATGCTGAGGTCACCCCTCCATACACCCTGATATGTGACTTGATATGGTTTGACTTTGAGATTGATTTTGAGTTTTGGGCTCGTAGTGGATTTCTGTTTCCCTGAAACCTTGTAACCTTATGACCTGACACTTGACCTGATATTTGACCTGACTTGATTTAACTTGGGATTTTGGTGGGTTCTGGTTTCATTTGCACCTACCATTGTAACCATTCTAAATTCCTGGTATGTCTGCATAACACTCTGGTATTCCTTTTCCTGACTCTTGTTACTCCTGGTATTATTTCTTTTACGTTATATTTCCGTTACTACTGCTTTGTTTCCGTTATATCTGTTCACTGAGCTCTCGTAGCTCAGCCGCATTTCTTTTGCTGCGGCAGGTACATTTAAGCTAGGAGCTGGGTTTTAGCTTGGGATGAGAGCAACTTGTATGAAGTTTAGACCTTGTCATTCTAGTATGACCATTTGGATATTATTTCTGTTATGCCATTGTTTGGGCATTTGGATTCTATTTTGTACTCCGTTATTCCTGTCTTGCACTTGATATAAGTCGTGTTGACTTATTTTCCTTGGATTTTTAATGTTAAGCTTCCGCTATTTTTAATTCTTGAATGCTTGTATCTGATATGAAACCATGTATTTGTGACACCTTTGCCCTTGTCGGGTTGGGGTGTTACACTATTGTTATTCTTTTATGGTTTGAAATTACACATGGTTTCCAATCATAAGGATCTGTGCGGGTAACCTACCCGTTAAACAAAAGAGTTTTGTTGATAACAGATTCCTACATAGAGATATTCGGATGAGGATTCGGTGTATGTAGAGAAAGTTGCTGAATCACAGCTTTAGGGGATGAGAAATCTTGTTTGTCCTTGTGTGAGGAATAGTAAATGAAATTGGCTAGGATAGTAGCCTACCGGCTATTCCTCCTTTATATATGCCAGCTTTCACTCCTCACTCCACATAATTCCTCTCCTCCCAAACTCTCGAAATGTCTTACACATACACCATTCTCGTAATTTTGTATACTGTTGCGGCCATCTTCTTGGCTTACGTCCCACAAGAAGATCTGGAGTCCCTGGCCGAGGTCATAGCGCTTCTCATAGCACTCGTGGTTTTGGCCGTCAGCGCGGATGAAATATGGGGGTTAGAGATAGTATTACGATAGGAGTGTTGCTTTGAATCCGTATACTAACACTATGTATTAATGTTTTATTGCGTTAATAACTTGTGTATTTTCGTCGTACAGGATATTCAAGGTGTTGCACCCAGTCGTGGTTCTTGCTCTTGCTGGTGTAGTGGTGTTTTTCATTGGCATAGCGGGTCAACCGATTGGTGATGTTATGCCTTTCTTAGTGATATTTGTAATGTTAGCATTACCAATGCTAATCATATCATTATGTATCAATATTTATGGTTTCTAATGAGAGTTATGCTGTGTGTTTGATGAATTTTCGTGGTTATCGGTTTCATACTCATGCCATTACAGATACAAATAAGCCCACTTATTTATAATTCGTTATTTAGATAGAGAGGCGTCCCAAACAATGTAAATAAGGAAATATAAACTTATGGTTCAGCGCTTTACAATTTCTTTATCTAAATAAAAGGCATCCCAATCATTCAAATAAAGACATTGTAAACCATCTTACTTAAGAATTTCTTATTTAACACTCATACTATTCCACAAAATAATCCATGCGCGGATTTTCCGGAAATACAGGAAAAGTATTTCACACGCATCTATAAAGATATGAGTGAGATAATTAGGGATGGTTGGTACGGTACTCGAAATAGTTGGTGAGTATATATATCAATATATTAGAGTGTTGGTGTAGCAAAACTATCTAGAAGTCACATAAGCGTCTGGAGGATGGAAAGCACGGAGAGCGAAAAGCTATAAAATGTTTTGTTTGTAAAAGTAGTTATAGTTCGGACCTCATTTAGACCCGTTTCTCTATAACTATAGCTCTGATACCAATCTGTAACACCCCCAATTTCGTGATACGCAGCGGAATTCAAATTGGGTGTTACTTCATGGCACAACAGTTGAATAGTAGAAAACGATCACCAATTTAGTCGTTTTAAAAGATTTATCATTCGAATATCAGAGTTTACAAAATGAGGTCCCAGTGGTTTCAAAGTTTATTAAATAGGTTTTCGAATGATAGTAAAATTTATAGCCTTCATAAGTATCCGTGCCCCTCCGTGCCATCCCTGCTCATTATGGACCTGAGATAAATACATGCTAAAAGCGTCAACACAAAGGTTGGTGAGTTCATAGAGTTTGTAAGTAAAAACTGTTGATTTCCAAAATCAAAGAGTTTGTGAGTCCATAACAGTTGTAAATAAACAGTTGATTATCGAAGTCAAAGAGTGAGTAATACCATAGTATTTATAGTTAAACCAGTTGATTGTCAAAAATTATAGTGTGAGTAAATCCATAGAATTTGCATAAAATCAGTTGATTTTCAATAGTTCCAAGTTTAGGTAATAATTGTAATAAATACAATTATTAATAAAATAAGCGATGGGTTACGATATTATACACCCATAGTTGGTTTGGTTGCCCTAAATGGGTCAACACAAAATAGTTCTTGTTTGCCAAGTAGTGATTTTCTGCTATATAGTAAACACAAGTTCAAGTTTGATAAAATAATGGCAATACTGTATCATGACTACAGTATCGTTCTATTGCCCTAATCCTCATGACACTCAACGTTTAACAGGCATCAAAAATGATGTAAAGTAAATAGGCCCTCGGGATAGGTATTTGCCAATAACCTATAAGTTTGTTTAAATAAAGTGCGCTTGGGTGGCTCATCCTAGCAGACCCAAACGGGGATTGTCAGTCCCAAATAGATCTATTCACAATTATTTACGTTCACTCGCAAGTGATTAAGGTTCATGATATGAGGGACTTCGAACATGGCAATAAAGGTAAACTTAGGCAATAGTGAAGCAAGTATAGCATACAGTTGAAAATCACTTGTGATCATGTTTATAGTAGGTATCTCTCTTTGAGATATAAAAATGTATAAATGTGAATTCATAAATTCGTAGTAATCCGCAAAAGTTTATAGTGTTATTGTAAATAAAAGTAAGTGTTACGTTTCAATAACAAGCAGAGTGGTTTATCAACTGAGTATAATGTTAAAGGTAAACTAGTAAGGTTTATATGAAATACAAGCATGTATTTCCACCATAAGTAATTCAAAATAGGTAAAAGAGTGGTCTATGGAACTCACAGTAACATGTTTATATATAAGAGTACTTGTAAAAGTATAAAGCATGGATCTTCCCCAAAGCATTTATAAAACAATTATAACGAGTAGAAGTGGGGCCATGATTCACAGTAGTATGTAAAAATGCTTGTTAAAGTAAAAGCAAGTAGTTTAAGCATGTATCTCCCCCAAAGAGTTTATAAAACAAGTAAAAGTAGGGGCCATGAACTCACCTGATGCGATAGCAACAATGGCAAAAGTGGATTTACTGAAATGTAAATTCAATTGAGATTTCGGACATAGCTTCTCACACGACCTGAATAATAATAATGTTTGAGAATTCGTCTCAGCACGAATAATGAATGCGATATGAGGAAATCGTATGACGATTTGATCGGTGATGTGAGTGTGGATGGTTTAAGAGGTTTGGAGTTCGAGAATAATATTCTAATAATATTACTCAAAAGTCATAAGGATTGTTGTTCCGAAATGGGTGGAACGATATGTTGGTTCAAAATCGTTAAGATCGTTATATAACGTATACTTAATTATTCGTGTTCGGGTTTGGGAATATTACAAAATATGAGGGTAAATGCTGAAAATTCATTTCTTTGATTTAGAATATGTTATTGTATTGATCAGCCCCTGATGTTTCATAAAAATTACATTTTAAACCCTAACGATATAGGTTTGCACCGTTAGTCCTTTGTTAACCAAAAGTTACATTTTCAACCCAAAATTAACCCAATTGACAAACTGAGTTTACACTTTAATATAAAATCATTTTCCACTCTAATGATTCTGTTTTGACAGGTTCAGACCCTGTTTTTACCAAGTTGACAGTTTTAGTCCCTCGGGGTGAAAATGTTTGCATTTTTTGTCCAAAACGCATAAAAATGTGGGGAAAAATTCTAGTAACATTTTCGAAGCATATTCAAGCTTATTAAAGCTTAAGTCAACTGCTTGTTTGACCAGAATGATTATTTTCGATTTAATGGGCCTTAAAACGCATAGAACAATGGCCCGTTAAGAAATTTAGAGGCGAGGGCATGAAAACACTTTTGGGCCTGGGCTTGGGCCATTTTTGTGATTCTAAAAATATTTAGTATGGGCCCAGTGGGCTGTTAAATCGCAAGGTCTTGTTGGGCTTGACTTAGCCCAAAACCGGATTTATAAATTTCTGGAAAAATAAGTTATATAGTCTCTAGTGTTAGGCAGTTTTTGTCGAAACTGAAGGGATAGATTTAAGTGTCGAACCGAGGTTATGGGAACATGTTTGAAACACGAAAAGTTTAGTATTCCAGGTGGTAAATCAGATGGTGCAAAAGTATTAAGTGGTCGTGTTTATAAATTCGAATATGTGATGTGAGTTTATAGCCTAGTCGCACATTTTAACTTCTGAAAACTCAAGATTTTTCCAAGTGTTGAAAGCCAGTTATGTTGTTTTTACTTTGAGCATTTTTAAGGCTTTCAAGGGCTTTTCATGAAAAGTTCATCACACGAAAATTAAAGCTTGCTAGGTGGTGATTCTAAATGAGCAAAAATATACTTGGGTTGTTTTTACGAATTTGAAAATACATGGTCATGATTATGTTGAGTTGGGCTGATTTTTAATAGTCAAAACACATGGAATATTTTCTAAGTCTGGAAAATCAGTCGAGGGGCTTATACTTTGGATGTTTTTAAGAGCTTTAAAGAGCTCTTCGTGAAAACTTAAAACACGAAAAATAAAGTAGGCCAGGTTGAGATTCGAACGAAACAAAAATATTTGTGGGTTGCTTTTGTTATTTCAAAAATATGAGTTCATATATAGAGCAAGTTAGGCTGTTTTTAAAGAGTCAAAAGACTTAGAAAATAATCCTAGTCTTTTGGATATTAGATTATACGTGAGTTTTACGAAACCAAATGGGTTTCGTTTGTGCATGATTTGAATGGATGGTTGTGTTGTGAGTTTTCTCACGTGGTCTTTGGTATCTCAAAAATGACATGGGACAAGATTCGAACCCATATATTTAACTGTGTACGTAAAATTTATGTTACAAATGTGTACGTTCGAACGTAACTAAATGAAATGAAATATGATGAGACGTGAATTGAGACGTATTGAAATGGATTCGAGGAGACTTACAACATTCCAAGAGTGGGTAGAAACCTTGTAGGAGAGGATTGAAACCAGGGAAAATCCCTTGGTTCGCTCGTACATTGAACCCGATATCAAAATAATTTCCAAACTCGCAACATTGATCGAATGTATTGGTGGGTGATATTTCCGGACTTTTAGCTTGTTCAAGGGCTCAACTGTGAGTTGAGACCAAAAGCTTAACGACTTGGGAGGCGTATGAGACCATATGAAAACATGGTTATGCTTATATACTTCTCGTACACTCCAGGAGGGAAACAAATGGGCTCGTATGTTTTACAACCCAAGCTTGACTCGATAGCTTCCAACTGTGAACCCGGTAATCTCCAAAGTGAGACTCTTGATAACTTTAGCTTCTCAAAGCTTTGAGTGTGATTTTTGAGTGAGTGTGAAGTGTGTGTGTGTGAGCTCTTTCTGTATACGTATATATAGACCAAAGAAATGCAAGTGGGTTTCATTTGGAGTTAATTCATGTACTCAAGTCTTTGTTTTGTTGTGGCGTGAGAATTGAGTATGTAAGTAAGGTTGAGCGTGTAAGAAAGTTTAATGATGGTGGTTCTTGATTTTTATTTGTCCTCTCTTGCTTGTCTAGAAACCGATTCCTCATGAAATAGCAAGGGTCGGTTTGGTTTGTAGCACACTAAAGTTCACATGACTTATTATGAGGAGAAATGTGTCATAGCATGTGTAAGGAGTATTACATGGTCCTAGATTGTCCTAAGTGTCGATCACAACAACAAAAGAATGAAGAGGGAATCGGTTTGGGTTTTGTTATGCACGTGATTTGATTACAACTAAGTTCCAAGGGGTTCGGTTTGGGATAAGTAGCACATGGCCTTTGTTTTGTTCTTGTTTGTAAACCAAAGGAAATAACATTAGAATCGTCCTTGTGCTAGCTCGAACAAAGGAAAGAAAACAATTTTGAATCATGGTTTCTTGTTTGAACTTGTTTGGTAGGATTTGAAGGTCAATCCCTTTTAATTTTGGTTGATATTGCTTGAGTGTACAAGTTACCAAAATGATGAGAAGAGTTTTAACACAATCGTCCTTGTAGTGTTGAGCCAAGAAGAAAGAAACAAAAAGGAAATCATGTTTAGTTGTCTTGGCTTCTCTGTGAGTATATGAAAGTCAAACAATACTAAAACGTGTTATTTGTGGTTTGTGGATCTTTTGGAGTGAGTTGAGAGTCATTCGAATGGAGTAGAGTGCTAAGTGTTACCTATGTATTATTGTATGACATTCGGTTGTGTGTGGGGTTGAGCAATCGAGTGAGTGAGTGAGTAACTAAGTGACAAAGCACTAAAATATCCAAATGTTGATTTTATTTTCAATGGCAAGAAGTTAGAGAAGCAATGGAATTAGTTTTTGTATGATACAAAATATATACGCGAAGTGTATTTGATTGTTGGGTCCAAAACAATTTCCTATCGTGGCAAAAAAAATAGTAGTGATGATGGAATGGGTGTTTTTGGGGTTTGAATTGAGTTCAAGATAACACAAGTGATTTCTAAACACACTTGTGAACTCGAGTGGTAACGTATATGAGTTTGTCACAAGGAATGTGAGAACTGTTACAACGTCCCGTTTAGTAGTAATGTTGAATAAAAGCAAAAATTTAGTCCGTAAAAACGGTTAATTAAACTGTGGTGATAGATTAGTCTTCGTTTACTATTTACAAATGAAAGGGAAGTTTACGGGATGTTATAACTTCCCCCTCCTCGAAGGGTTCTGTCTCGGCCTCTGACATCACAGGTGAAGACTGTGGAGTAGGCTCCACTGATGACAAAATGATAGTGGGTATCGGGGATGATGTAACAGACTCTAATATGATGGTGGGTAGTGAGGAAGTATCGTCCGCTGACTCAGAGTCAGACGAGATAACAATAGGGTGTGAATCCGAAGACATCACTGAAACAACAGATGTGAAATAAAAGTAAATAAACATTTACACAATGCGGGTTATGATGAAATGATATATGTATGAAATCGCAATCACTACATGTGATATAATGAATATGCACTTATGCTACAATGATGAGATGCTATGATGGTGCAGCTATATTCTAGGATATAATGGACAACCTAGTTCGCTATAACCTTTGCTCTGATACCAATCTGTCACACCCCCAAATTTCGTGACTTGCAGCGGAATAAGTCATTCAAGGGCACGACTGGTCATAGCACCAAAGTTGCAGTTATATTGAACGACCTAAAGTGTCGTTTAGAAAATACATCGTTTGATTATTTAAAAACATTCAGAGTTATAAAGCTAGGTCCCAAAAGGTGAAACAAGTTTTCAGAAAACAAGTTCATACAATTCAAACGATGGATAAGTGCATAAACGATGGATACCTTAATTACCTGAAAATACATTGCTAAAAATGGTCAACAAAAATGTTGGTGAGATCATAGGTTTATGTAAATGAAACATTGTACGGATACCACAAGTATAAAGTGTATGACAAAATAATGCCACATAAAAATGATACATTAGCTCTAAGCTCATGACCCCGAAGCTAGACTGAATGAAATGCCCCAACCGAGTGTTTGCCAATCACTCTAATATGACAGAAATGAAATGCGTTCGTTTGACCATTTGGTGCTACCAACCCGAACGGAGGAGTCACCCTCAATAGATCTATTCACTCACTCTCGCTTGCTAAGATTTAACGGTTCATGATAATAAAAGGGGACTTTAATCTGGGCAATGATGTAACTTAAGTAATGTAATGAGTTTGTATACTTTGGTCCGCATATGAAAATGGTGCAATGTATTCTCCCCCGAGAGTTTAGAAATCAATAAACAATTTAATACGGGGCTATGAAAACTCACCTGATATAATATAGCAACAATGATCACAATGCATATGATGAAGTAAAGCTCGGTCTCTAACCACGACCTATCATGAATGATGTGATCCAATTTAAGCAATGATACAATGCAACACATGCAAATACGTATGTTAACGATACCACTTGTTAGTTTTGAAAATAACTTTTATCGACGAAAAATACACTTTTGACGTCTCGTTAAGTTATAAACTACTTTTCGCGTAAACACGTTGAAACGGTACTCCACGATCCTTGTTTGGTGTTCTATCGGCAAAGTGTAACGTTTTTATCACAATTTAATATTTTCCTTAACTTGTGAAAATATGTCCAAATTGACTTCGTGAAACTAGTCGT
Organism: Artemisia tridentata subsp. tridentata; assembly: GCA_021014915.2. Lineage (NCBI taxonomy): Eukaryota > Viridiplantae > Streptophyta > Magnoliopsida > Asterales > Asteraceae > Artemisia > Artemisia tridentata. The sequence goes on along the minus strand of CP139502.1, from coordinate 240,475,293 downwards.
GAAATATTGCACGTTACGTGTTAGTTGATCAAACTCAACGTTTTTGAAAACCTTGTAACCATGTATGAATGTCGTTTCCTTTAACTTTCGATTGTACACGCCTCGATCAATTAGAAAATTGGCTAACAACGTTATGTTTCGATAAAACACTAGTTTTAATATTTAAAACACTTTCTAATAGTGGCTGTCAAAATAAACTAGAGTTCGTCGGCTTTAAACGTGAATAACTCGGCCGTTACAAGCTCGTTTTCTACGTTCTTTACATCCAAGGCTTCGTATAAACATGAACTAACATAATCTCATTGGTTCGGGTCGTCTAGATCACGTCTAATGCCTTGTTTTGTCCTTTGAATCTCGGCGATCAGCAACTAAATTTTCAGAAAATTAGTTTTCGTCGACTAACTTCGAAAAATCATATCTCCTTCGTTATATGTCGGTTTTTAGTGATTCTTGCGGCCACGGTTTCGTTTTTGAAATAAATTTCTGAATATGAAGGCCAAAATATACCAAATATTACTGAGTTTTCCAGTTTACACGATTTTGGACAGAACCTATTTTAGATTGTGAAAAACTTACTTCCTTGGTTCTAAACTTGATCATACTAACTCAAATCAACTCCACAAGTTCGCAAATCCTACCATACACCTTCTCAAGGTGTCATGGGGTCCTAAACATCACCAACCTTGGTGGGTTTCATGAGATCATTAGTGAAACTTATAGATCTAGTGATTTAAAGAGTTTATGTTCAAATGTGGTATGTAAAACATAAGTATCTTGCATGGATGATTAATATAACTTGAAAATACATGAACATATATATCAAATGAAAGTATAAAATGATCAAAACATGTTCTTGAAAACTTACTTGATGATTGGATGAGTTTTGATAAGAAATGAGTAATAAACTTGAGGTTTGATCAAAAATCCATAACTAGGAAGGCAAATGGAGTATGATTATGACTTGTTCTTGAAAAAGCTATGGATTTTAGGTGTGTTCTTGGTTGTGGCCGATTGGGGTGGATGAGGATGGGAGGGTTTGATCTTTTTTTGTTAGCTAAAATGTTATGTGCATGTGTTTGAGTTAGTGGAGCTTGGAATTAAATCAAAGGAATTCATTAATTGCATGTGTACTAGTAATCAAGTAATATAGAGAATTAGGGGGATGGGGGGGGGGGCACATGCAATTAAAAAGAGATAGATTTGATGTTAATTAATAAACTTGTCTCCATTTAATTAGAATTTGTGTGCTTTGTGTATACACTGAGTGTTATCGGGTACCGAGTTAACTAGAAATAACTCGTGACGAGGTGAAATGAGATGCGACGAAGTTGTAAAAATTGTAAAATCATGTTCCTTGCAAGAATCGGGTGTTAGAATGATAATCGGATTGAAATTTCGTAAACCGACGGAGTTATAAGCGTCAAACGAAAAATATAGCGATTGGTTTAAGAACACCGGGTAAAGTAATAATATAATCTCTATATCATTATAATTAGCTTGAAAATATATTAGGATCATTGTCGGGAGTATTGGGTTTACTGTTAGTAGAAATGACTGAGTGGTAACGTTAATTAAACAATTAAGCATACGTTAATGAAAATCATACAAACACATGCATGAACTGATATGGAAATAATGTTACTGATGATATGCAGACTACTCTAGTCCGTATGATGTGTCTTTGCTGATGATGCATGAATACGCAGCTAAACCTAACTGGTTACGCGCATTTGAATACCTGTAAACCAAGTTTACGACATGATGAATGATACTCATGAATAGTGATTTCCCTCCGGGAATGAATAGTGTCATGTGAATAGTAAATTTTTTGACGACTTCTCAAAGTCTCAAACTGACTTCAAAAATGATGAATAGTGAAATGATGAATAGTGATCAGTGAATAGTGATTTATGAATAGTAACTCATGAATAGTAAATTGTCGAGGTTTTGAAAATGACCTGAAATTACGAGTTGTGACATTATGGAAGTATGTTGAATTAGAGTCAGCAACTCTTAACCATTCCACTTTGGATTTTTGTTGCAAGAAATGTTCCTCATCCAAGCTTGCGTCATTAAACGCTTTCAGGTACACAACCTTAGACGGGTCCAACTCTAACGCCTTTTGGACCTCGTCTAACTCAACACGAAGCTTGGAGACCCTTTCATGATGGAACCTTGATTAATTAAAAAATTTCGAATGGGTTTCTTAAGAAGCATCAGCTTCCTAACAACCTGATACATATGATAACCATGTAGAGTTGTTTCCCAGGTACATCCCTTTAAAATTTTCCTTATGAACCAGGAAATTACAAAATTTAAATGGTTTAGGTTTATCAAGAGTAACCTTAAGAATCTTCAAGACAACAGGGGAATGATCTGATATTCGATATAGCTTGAAAAGAGCATTTGAACCTGGAAATACATCATTAAATTCCAAATTCCCCATTACACGATCAATCTTCTTTAGGATTCCACCTTCACCATGTGGTTTCTGATTCCATGTATAGTGAAGCCCCGAGCTATTTATATCTGTAACCTCTATTTTAGCTACACATTCTTTGAATTCTCTCATTGCAATATCAATCACCGAGTTTCCAAAAGCCTTATCTTCAGAGTGTTGGTTTCTTGTGTTGCGTGCGTTCCCAGAACAGGGTGTAGATAATAAATGAGTACCGGATATTCACTTGAAATCGTGTTATCACTTTCCAATAGAAACTATTCGACCCTATTCCTGGGTTACACAAATATCTCTATGGGATAAGACCAAGTGGTGTTCTTGTTTTAAACACAAACCAAGAACCTATTTGCATTCAAGTGTTTAGGGTTTGTATATCGTATATATCCATGCAGTTATGTTATGATCTCTATTTATAACAGAGATTACTCAAACCCTAGCCCATGGAATTATGAGTGATTAACGGCCCATTAATCATACCATAATAGTTTCCATAATAGCAGAGATTAGTAGTTATACCAGCAGTACTAATTTATGCCTAGCAGTACTAACTTATGCCCAGTAGTACTAACTTATGCCTAGCAGTACTAACTTTAATACTAGCTGCATTAACACTGCCGACAGTACTAACTTCAGTACTAGCAGTAGTAACTCTGTAAAGGACTAAAACTTCTGATGAGTTACTCCAAACCACTATTAGAGTCAGGGTAGTCAGGGACCTGATGGATGAACACTCCGTACCTCCAAGCCCATTACCAGGTGTGAACTGATCCCTCAATTGCACTAAATTTTCCAACAATCCTCCCCAAATTTAGTTCACTTCCTTTGCATGAAAAATAAACATTAAACAAAACATGTGCATAAACGAAATAATCTTGAAGATTGAATTCCCATCTTACTACATTACACGTTCAAATATTCGAGAATCAGGGTGTTCTAAGAATTGAACCCTTCATCCCATTTGAATACCAGAAGATAAAATACACACAAGTTTTCAAACACTTAAATGCACCTGACACTAAATAAGCCATGTATCCATATCCAATTCATAAATGTTGTAAAAGCTAAAAGTCCATAGCTCCCTGAAGCTGCAAAACTTCAACATTCACATAGGTGGTTCCTCTTTATTCATTCTCCTACTTAGCACTTTTTGAAGAAATTAACCATCGAGAAGTAAATACTTCATCCTCCTTTCCAGCATGTTCTGAGCACAACCTTGGGATGTTTGTAAAACATGTGCTCCAGTCCACTAAATGTTCAGCTTTCCACATTGAACTCAGCTCCCAAGTTTCCTCAGGAGGGAGTTGGGTGTCTTAGCATTCAGTGACTAAGTTGGACTTTAAACCCATCCCTTTAGTAGACTTTAAAACCATGTCTCTAGCCAATCCCTTCATCAAGTGATCAGCTAAGTTTTGTTGAGATCTAACAAACTCTATGGATACCACCCCATTCATGATAAGCTCACGAATCATGCCATGCCTGACACCTAAGTGTCTAGACTTCCCATTGTACATCTGGCTATAAGCCTTAGCCAATGTAGTAGCACTATCACAACGGATAGAAATAGATGTTATAGGTTTTGGCCACAATGGAATCTCAAGAAGCAAGTTTCTCAACCATTCAGCTTCTTTACCAGCAGCTGCTAAAGCCCAAAATTCAGATTCCATTGTTGAACTGGTGATGCAAGTTTGCTTCTTGGATGCCCAAGAAATTGCACCTCCACCAATTAGGAATACCCAGCCACTGGTAGACGAATTGTCTTCAGTGTTACTGATCCAACTTCCATCAGTGAATCCTTCTAATACTGAAGGATAACCAGTATATGAGAGACTATAATCCATAGTCTTTTTCAGATACTTCAGTACCCTCTGAACTGCTTGCGAGTGATGAGCACTAGGATTACTAGTATACCTGCTCGGTTTACCCACTGCAAAAGCAATATCCGGTCTTGTACAAGTCATGGCATACATTAGGCAACCAATCACCCTAAAATACTCAAGTTGAGATACAGCCTTACTAATATTAGGCATCAGCTTCTCACTTGTATCCATAGGAGTACTCACTGGAGTAAAATCAAAGTAATTAAATTTCCTCAACACCTTCTCAATGTAATGAGACTGAGAGATAGAAATTTTCTTACTTTCATGTTTAATCCTTATACCAAGGATAATGTCAGCCTCCCTCATGTCCTTCATGGAGAACCTTGATGACAAAAATTCATTTGACAGGTCAACCTGATTTTGGTCAGTGCCAAAGATCAGCATATCATCAACATATAGGCAAATGATGACTCCTTTACCAGATTCATCAAATTTGCTATATACACATTTGTCAGCTTGATTAAGAAGATAACCATTTGACAAAACCACTTCACCAAATTTTTGATGCCATTGCTTAGGTGCCTATTTTAGTCCATACAGAGACTTAATCATTTTACACACCTTGTTTTCATTACCAGCCATGATGAAGCCCTGAGGTTGGTTCATATAAACCTCCTCATCTAAGTCACCATTCAAGAAAGCTGTCTTCACATCCATCTGATGTATAATCAGATTGTGAATTGATGCTAAAGCAATCAGCAATTTTATGCTACTGATACATGCAACAGGGGCATAAGTATCAAAGTAGTCTATCCCTGACTTTTGTTTAAAGCCTTGAATGACTAGTCTAGCCTTGAACTTTTCAATAGTTTCATCTACCTTCCTTTTCCTTTTGAAAATCCACTTGCAACCTAGAGGTTTGCAACCAGGTGGTAGATCAGCCAACACCCAAGTGTTGTTGCCCATGATTGAATCCATCACATCATTTATTGCTTATTTCTAGAAAGCAACATCCTAGGACTTCATTGCTTCATCAAATGTTTTGGGATCATCCTCAACAATGAAGCAATAGGAGTATTGGTCAGAGACCTCATCCCTTGTTCCTTCAATTAGATATAATTGAAACTCAGGTCCAAATGGCTTTGGAGTCCTGACCCGCGATCACTCTAAAAGCGGATAGGACCAAACCTTTTATTCCCCTAGCAGCGGTTATGTCTATTGCTCCTTCTGAGCTCAGGTTCAGGTTGCTGTACCACAACCTCATCAGAAAACTCATCAGAGACCTCTGAAACACCAATGTCATTAGTTCCATTAGGAATCCTTTGACTTGGTCAAGGGACTGATGAGAACCTATTCTCATCAAAGATTGCATCCCTTGATTCAATTATTGAGTTAATTGAAACAGACTCATTAGGTTCAATAACATAGAACCTATATGCCTTGGAATGCTCAGCATATCCAACAAAGATGCATTCAATGCCTCTTTCATCCAAAGTTTTTGCTTTGGATCAAGGAGTCTTACAACAGTCCTACAACCCCAAACCCTGAGAAAGTTCAGGTTGGGTTTTCTTTTAGTCTAGAGTTCATTAGGGGTAACCTTGTTCCTTTTATTGGGAACCCTATTTAATAAATAGCAAGCTGTTAACATAGCTTCACCCCAGAACCCTTGACTCAGACCTGAATAGGACAACATGGAATTAACCATCTCCTTTAGTACCCTGTTTTTCCTTTCAGAGATAACATTTCGCTGAGGAGTATATGGAGCAGTTGTTTCATGGATTATACCAACAGACTGAAAATACAGAGTATCCATGTACTCACCTCCCCTATCAGTCCTTAATCTTTTGATTAGGGAACCTTGTTGCAATTCAACTTCAGTTTTAAATACTTTGAATTTATCTAATGCTTCATCCTTAGTATGTAACAGATGGACATAAAAAAAACCTAGAAGCATCATCAATAAATGTCACAAAGTACTTCTTATTCCCCAATAAGGGAGTAGCATGTAAATCACATAGGTCACTATGAATTAGCTCCAAAACTTCAGTTTCACGTTTTACACTTTGAAAAGGTTTCTTAGTTATTTTGGTCATCATGCAAGTTTTACACTTTTTTCAGTGTTCATATCAAAGGCTGGGATTAACCCATCCTTAGACATATCTCGCATTCTCTTAAAGTTTACATGGCCAAGTCTAGTATGCCATAGGGTTGAATCATTTAGTTTAGAGGTTGACATAAAGGCTGAATTAACAATATCATTAACAATATTAATCCTGAACATTTGATTACACAAATAGCCAAAACCAATAAACACACCATGTTTATACAAAACAAACTTATCAGATTCAATAACTTGTTTATAACCACAATTATTCAAAACACTACTAAAAACCAAATTCTTTCTAATATTAGGAACATGTAAAACATTAAATAAAGAAACAATCTTTCTAGAACTAAATCTTAAATCCACACATCCTCTTATATGCACCAGGGCTGTTGACTCATTTCCCATATGAAGAATAGAACCATCATTCAGTAACTCATAGGTCTTGAACCAGCTTCTATCTTTACATACATGGATTGTTGCACCAGAGTCAACCCACCACGCAACATCATCATCCTGCACAAAGTATGCCTCAAATATATATGTAACATAATAAATCTGAAAAGACTTATTAAATATATTCTTACCTTTTAGAGAATTGGTATTACCATTCCCTGATCCACTTGTGCCTGATCCATTGGCTTTGTTTCCAACTTTAATAACCTTGCAATCCTTTCTAAAGTGTCCAGGTTTCCCACACTTCCAACAAGTAGCTTTTGGCTTCTTGTTATGATCAGTTTTGGTGTTATCATGATGTTTACGTTTGCCCTTGTTGTCATTGTACTTGGTGGAGTTGTTATGCTCCACCATATTGACAACTGATGGACCAGTAGCATTGCTACTCTTTGGCTTGTCACTATCTTGCACCCTAAGAGATTCCTCAATACGAAAATGACTACCCAACTCAACAAGATTTAATTCCTCCCTCTTATGTTTCAAAGAATGCTTGAAATCTTTCCAAGAAGGAGGGAGTTTATCAATGTCACAAGAGACTGAAATAATTTCATCCATGTTCATTTTGTGTTGTGTGAATCTACCAAGTATACTAAGAATTTCATTGTATTGTTCCATGACAGGTCTAGAATCGACCATTTTGTAATTGTTAAAATTACTTACAAGGAACTTTTTACTTGATGCATCCTCAACCATATATTTAGCTTCCAAGGATTCCCATAGTTCTTTAGCAGATTCCACATTTTGATAAATATCAAACAAAGGATCAGACATACCATTGAGGATTAAACCTCTGCAGATGTAATCGTCATTCTCCCACTTGCTCCTTTTCCTTATATCTTCCACAGTTGCATCATCACCATCATCTGGAATAGGAGTGCTCAGGACAAACAGCACACTCATGCTTGACAACAAGAAGTGCATCTTCTTTTGCCATCTTCTGAAATCGACACCTTCAAACTTTTCTAGTTTGGAAAAGTTAGATGCCATTTGCCTCATAGCAGCAACCATTGATTATCACTAAATAGTTTCTATTTATTGTTGGTTTCTTGTGTTCCGTGTGTTCCCAAAACAGGGTGTAGATAATCAATGAGTACCGGATATTCACTTGAAATCGTGTTATCACTTTCCAATAGAAACTATTCGACCCTATGCCTGGTGTTCTTGTTTTAGGCACAAATCAAGAACCTATTTGCATTCAAGTGTTTAGGGTTTGTACATCGTATATATCCATGTAGTTATGTTATGATCTCTATTTATAATAGAGATTAATCAAACCCTAGCCCATGGAATTATGAGTGATTAATGGCCCATTAATCATACCATAATAGTTTCCATAATAGCAGGGATTAGTGGTTATACCAGCAGTACTAATTTATGCCCAGCAGTACTAACTTATGCCCAACAGTACTAACTTTTCCCAGCAGTACTAACTTATGCTCAGCACTACTAACTTTAATACTAGCAGCATTAACACTGCCGACAGTACTAACTTCAGTACTAGCAGTAGTAACTCTGTAATGGACTAAACCTTCTGATGAGTTACTCCAAACCACTATTAGAGTCAGGGTAGTCAGGGATCTGATGGGTGTACACTCCGTACCTCCAAGCCCATTACCAGGTGTGAACTGATCCCTCAAGTGCACTAAATTTTCCAACACTAAGTTTAGAGGAGCGTTAAATCTCCCAACAAGACCCACGGTTTTCCCTAACAAACTATTTATGCGTCTTTAAATTTTGCCACAACTCTCTACGATGCATATTGCGAATCCTTGCATAAATAAAAGAACAAAAGACAGCGTTTTGGTCATCTTTAAACATAACTTGAGTGTGTGGAACCTGGTTTGTTTGATAAATTATCATTACATCAACAATCAATGGGTTCCTTCCAAGAATAATCCTTGAACCTTTATCACACAAGTTGCCATTAGACGTACATTCCCTGTTGGAAAATTTAGTGCACTTGAGGGTACTGATTCACACCTGGTAATGGGTCAGGAGGTACGGAGTGTACACCCATCAGGTCCCTGAACACCCTGACTATAATACTGGTTTGGAGTAACTCATTAGAAGGTTTAGTCCTTTACAGAGTTACTATTGCTAGTACAGAAGTTAGTACTGTCAGAAGTGTTAATACTGCTAGTATTAAAGTTAGTACTGTTGAGCATAAGTTAGTACTGTTGCGCATAAGTTAGTATTGTTGGGTATAAGTTAGTACTGCTGGGAAAAGTTAGTACAGTTGGGCATAAGTTAGTATTGCTGGGCATAAATTAGTACCGCTAGTATAACCACTAAATTCTGCTATTATGGAAACTATTATGGTATGATTAATGGGTCGTTAATCACTCATAATTCCATGGGCTAGGGTTTGAGTAATCTCTATTAGAAATAGAGATCATAACATAACTGCATAGATATACAACATACAAACCCTAAACACTTGAAAGCAAACAGGTTCTTGATTTTTGCCTAAAACAAGAACACCACTTTGTCTTATTGGTGTGTGCGTGCGTATGCTCTAATTTATACCCACGGTATGTCGTTGTGGTTTTAGCAGTATTCAAGTTTTAAATTTATATTTAGCCGACTTATCAATAACACACACACTTTAACGAGCAGTGTACCCGGTCAGTATGAATATAATGGAAAGTAGAGTGTCGATCACTAAGAGTGGAACGTATTATCTAGTTATCCTAATCAGTATTTTAATATCTTAAGTTAGCTATACAACCTAATCTAACGCAAGGGGGTTTCAGCCTGAGAGACTGGCACGGTTTGGTTGCAATTAAACAATAAACTAACCTAATGAGCACGAATCAGCGAGTAGCACACACATACACAGATAAATACTCGAGACAATAAGAAGACCTGTCCTGATAGTTAAGTAGCTTGTCACTTGTTTTATTGCTAGTTTTATATGAAGTGTATAGTTCGATGCAACGCACCGAGATTAAGTCCTTTCTCGTTGGTTCTAATCTTATCGGCGAGTAAACCCTTAATGATTACTTATGACTATCCTATTTATCTTTTCTTCCTACTTTTCTACAGACGATAGAATGCATAGGCGATCTAATAAATAGGCGAGGGCAGAGGCATGGCGACCCGATCAACGCTCAGCTAGACACAGAGGTTATCAATGCACTAATAAAAGTCACCAAAGACATCAACATATAAACTTTAATTAATGGGAAAGCAGTTTTAAGGGAGTGCAACCTTTCCGTTGTCACATTACACAAGCCACCAATCCTGATGAATTAAAGTGTACTAATACAATAAAACAAAACTACTTAATGAATTGAATACATGCAGGACCTTCTTACAGCTCTTGTATCTTCGTTCAAGGTGTGTCTTGTGCTGCTACTTCGACTGAATTCGGCCTTAGGTTTCTGTGGTCTTCGGTCTTCTAAAACTAGGGCTCCCGAAATTCGTCTGGTCTTGGGGTATTTATAGTTTCTGTCTGAGGGTAAGTTGCGGCACATCTAATAAGTAGAAGCGGCGCATTGACTTAACTTCGCGTGGGGTCCAAGATTAATATATTCAGGAATATTCGTACACCGCCAAAAGATGCGGCGTAATTCCATTCTTAGATGCGGCGCATGTCTTCTTGTATCTTGGATCGTATCTTGTGAAATCTTGATAGTGATGCGCCGTATGTAATAAGTAAGATGCGGCGTATCTGGAGCAGAATGTCTTGATCTTGTACATTTCAGTAGACTCTTAACTTCTTGCTTGTTTTGCTCCATAATTAGTCCAAAATCGCCAAGTTTCACATAATACTTGTTTTTACCTGAGAATTACAAAAGTAAACATTAACGTATCAATTCTCACAGATAATATAATAAAACAAGTCAAATAAATAGGATAAATGACGGTAATAAAATGTACTTATTTGAGTTCATCAAATATCCCCCCACTTGAACTTTACTTGTCCCCAAGTAAACCTTAGAATTAATCTTATGAAAATGTATCCTAAAAGATATTAGGATTTATTTTTATATTTAAGCATGTATTCATTTTTGTCATAATCACACAACCAAACACTTAACGAATTAGAAGTAAAATAAAATATTCTGATAAAAGCAAATCTAATCGTTTAACTGTCCAGTCGTGACGAATATTCTATCATAGGCTTGGCAAGTATACACATCTCCCCCACTAAAGCCAAGGAATAACAAGTCTAAAGCGGTAAAAAGGGTTTTGAGGTTTAAGGGTTAATCATTCTTCTTAATCTCTATCGATCTCAAACTCCAGAAAGGGCGACAAAATCACAAATACATGATCGAATCCACGAACACGATACTTGCAATTGCTCAAATCCTTAACTCGAATAGGCTAAAGATAGGACCAAGTAATCTTCACCAATAATATTATATCAAAAAGGGCGACAAAATCATAAATACATAGCCGAATCCACGACTACGATACTTAAGATTGCTCAAATCCCTAATCTCAATAAATCAAAGGTTTGGATAAAGAATAATATAGGGTATGGATAATATTTGGGATATAAATTGGTGTAAAATGTAAAATAAATGAAACAAATAAATTAAAATCCTAAGTGTGGTTAATCACTATCCCAACCATCCCATGAATAAGACTCATATCATAGAATAACTCACGCTTTAACACTTGAAACACACGCTTTAGGTAGACACGAATTATACTCAACAAGATCTCAATCAAAGAATAACCTTTAGTTGGCGTTCACATAACGTTCAACTCCCATTCAATCCATAGATATAATATACAACAAATAGTGGTGATATCGACCACTTAATACAAAACTTTACATAAGTTGGTTAAAACAAGCTTCCAACTTTTCCTTTTTCTTTTTCTTTTCTTATTTTTTCGATTTTTTTTTTTTTTTTTTTTTTTTTTTTTTTTTTGAAACATAAACATAGATGTGTAAAATTTCACCACATCACTATAACGATAACTCTGGATAATTTTTCCATACTTTTCATGACTTCAGAAATAACGGTAATAGTGAAAGTAGTAAACACACGAAAAATAAACTCAAAGATATACAATATTTACTTTCACTCCAATTGCATTGTGCAATTTCCCGACCTAACCAAAGATAATGAATTACGCACGCGAACACAGGTAATGTAAGGAAACACACTTTGCCTAAAGCAATTAACCAACCACGAATTTTAATCTACAGGGTAGGCTAAGGTGTAAGGGTGTAACGAAACATTTTAACAAAGGTGTAAGAAACGAAAGGAATGGCTCTGAGTGTTTTTCTAGGGGTATCTTACTCTAAAAGTGAGAGTAACAAAAGGATTTATACGGGGGTTAACTAACCAGTGTAGTTAGCTAATATCACATAACATATAAAGGCTATTTGGGTGTAATCCTAGAAATTTACCAATTTAGACAAGTCATTCCAATTATAAATAATACTTATTATGGTGGTCTCGAATAGTATACAAGCCAAGTTCTAAAGTTTACAAGTCACCGGCACACTCATAGATTTGTGAATTTTTGAAAAAATCATAATTTTTGAAAATAACGTCATGTGTGCAGCTATGCAACTTAGATCTCAAACAAAAACATGCTAAAAACTATAAATTTTGATATATTAAGCACATTTTAAGCATAATTTTTGAAAAAGTTTAGGACAAGTAAGTGTTTTAATTCTCCAATCCCCCCACTTAAGTTAAACAACGTCCTCGTTGTTTGTATCAAAGATTAAAAACTGGAAAATAAAAGAATTAGAACAGAAAAACTCCCCTGAGATTTGCTCGGTATGATCCTCCATTAGTTGTATAAGAGCAAAAATCATCTTTCTTGTGGATGAGAACGTTTAAGCTTCATATTTGATGTATCCACAGGAAATGCAGGAATCTATAATACCACCAAGACTTAAAACACACCTGAGTTAAGAAAGTTCAAACTTGCATAATACATTAGTAGTTAGTAAAAATAAAACATAAAAATTAAAATGAAAATCATCAGGTCAGTCGATACGCCGTATCTTATGGAAGAAAATACGCTGTATCGAGCCTGGAATAATTACGAATCAGAATAGAAGATGCGTCGCATCCTTAACCAGGGATGCGCCGTATTAAATAAACTGATAAAAAGTTTTAAAGTTAAAAATAAAAATGCAGAAAATAAAATAAGATATGACCAGTGCAGGAGATGCGTCGCATCTCAGGATGGAGATGCGCCGTATCTGCTGCGGGCCTGATTGACTCGACACAAAACAGAATAGTAAAAAATTTCCGGGTTGTCTCCCGGTCAGCACTTGTCTTTATTCCAGAGTCTTCAAGTTAGACTCACGTTCAGCTCTTTAATATCGATCATTGAAGGAGTCGGAAACATCGCGCTCCCTCATCGCCAATTCAGTAATATTGAACATTCCTTGCTCGTCCTTAATTTCCACGCCATTCTTTTTTAATATCTGTATAAACAAAGTTCTGTCCCTTTCGGGCAGAGATGACAAAATGGTAGACGGGAAATTCTTATTATTAAATAGGCACAAATATGCAAGGTGAGGTGGTAGTTCAATAAACACATCATTATTCAAATTCGTTTTCTCAACTATTCTCCTACGTTTGTTAATTACTACGCAATCATACCACTCGTCATCAGAATCATTAACAATATCGCGTCTAAGTTCGTTGGGTACATTAAGGTCAATAAATTCCTCAAAGTTCTCATGATTAGGATTAGTTGAGTTGTTTTGAATCAATGTTTCTCCCATGAGCCTAGCTTCAAGATCGAGGTCCATACGCTCTCTTAATCCTAGCACATAGACGCTTCTAATTATGCTTTTAACAAGATCTTGGCACTTATAGACTAGTTTATTATTCCATACCCTTAATGAGATTTTTCTTTTAAACACATCAATCTTAGCATGGGCAGTAGACAAGAAAGGTCTTCCAAGGATTAAAGGAATCTTAACATCCTCGGGCATATCTAATATAACAAAGTCTACAGGGAAAATAAACTTCTCAATCTTAACTAGCACATTATTAGCAATCCCTTCAGGTCATTTTACCATTTTATCTGCCAATTCAATAAGTAACTTAGTTGGTGCTAATTTTCCTAGTCCTAGGGTAGTGAATGTCTTAAGGGGCATTACACTAACGCTAGCTCCTAAGTCAGCTAACACATTATTGAAAGATATATCATTAATTGAACAAGGCAAAGTAAAACTTCCTAGGTCTTTTTCTTTATGAGGCAAGGCATTTAAGTCGGTTGCAGAGCTCTCTTCTTTCATTGTAGCCTTGATCTCCTCTTCAATCTTTGTCTTCTCTTTTAGTAGTCTCCTTAAACTGATTGAAAAATTAAAGAAAAATTCGGGTCTTGCACCATCATTACCATTCATCAGTCTTCTAGGAAAAGGAATGTTAGGAGTGACTTCTTCAGTGGTGCTTATGGCCTTGACATGATCTCTTGGGTTGGTTTCGGTTGAGCTAGGTAAACTTCCATATCCCCTTTCTTGAAGAACTTTGCTCATTTGACCAATTTGTTGTTCCAATGCTTTGATCGAAGCTCCTTGATTTCTTGTAATAGTGTCCGTTGAAGCTCAGATTTATTTGATCATAGCAGTATTCTCCTCATGTCTTTTAGCAGCATCGGCCATAATTTGCTTTAAAGTGTCATCTAAAGTTTGCCTCTTTTCTTGATAAGCGGGATTAAAATTGTTCTTTTGATAGAATCCCGGAGTAGCTTCCCTAAATCTTCCTGAAGGTCGGAATGGTTGTCCAAATTGTGTGTAGTATGCTTCTTCAAAAGTCTCACTTTCATTCTTGTTCGGGCAATCTTTAGTGTAGTGAGGTCCTTCGCATTTTTCACATCCAACTTGGGCAGCATACACTTTTTCATCACGCTTCTTCATCTCTCTACTAATTTTATCCAATTGAGCTTGAATAGCAGCAAACCCGTCAAAATTAGTGCTGCTCTTAGATCTAGTAGAGGTTCCATCGTGCCATTTTAGAGAATGATCAGCAGCTTCTTGGATAGCTTTCCTAGCATTAGCTGCACTCATTTGAGGCACAGCTCCCTTAGCATCCAAGATTTGTCTTGTAGGCACGTCCAATCCTTGATAAAACAATATTATCTCCTGCATTGGGGTTAGATAGTGTTGAGGACATTTTACCAGTAAATCTGATGCGTGGGTTTTGCAACCTTACAACAGGTTTTACCTCTCAAGGGATCTCAAGAGGCTTACAACCCCACCAGGCAGTGTACCTGACCGATGTAGTATAGTGTAGTGGTAAGTACGGGGGATTGATCGTTCTCCACAGGGAATAGTGTTCGTTAGGTGTGAAAGGCTACTCTAATTAGGTCTAAGGGTTGAGGAAGATTCTTTTTATGTTTTTATATTTTTATGAAAGCAAGTAAAATCTCGGGTTTTGAAGGAGTGGGCGGAATTAGTTGCTAGTCAACTAACCCAAATTACTACAAATGCAAATAAAATAAAATAACAAAAATGAAAAGTGGTGAGAAACTTATGTGTGGAGAAATGTGTTTACTTAGATTTCCTTACTCCCTAACTATCTTTTACCGGTTAATTAGTGTGTATTAGTCGCGTGGATGACGGGTGTATTCCTTAATACCATTCGTGGGGTGGCGTACTTACTTCCCCAAACTCTACAAGCTCCTACTTCACTCCTATGTCGAGCCGGCTAGGAAGCTCCTAACATGGGATCACTAGAATTCGCTTGTGCATTAAATACAACCATAAAAACCTTTAGTACGCGTTTGGTTCATGTTTCTTAAGACGTTCAAGCAGGTTACCGAATAGGAAGTTAGCCAGTTTTCTTAAGCCTAACATAGATAAACAATCATCCAATACAACTAACAACACACTAACAACCAATAATCAATAGCTAGGTTTCATTAGATCTAAGCAAACACAAGATAAAATTAGCCTAACATGTTAAACAAAAGACAAGCATAAGATAGAATCAAACAACACATAGACATATTGAATGATTAATTGATAACTTATCTTTCAATGAAACATGGAAGATCTCAAGGCAAGAAGCCCTGAAAAAGTAGCTAAAATCGTCTTAGGGTTTTATCCCAAAATTCCACACACTAAGCTCTCCCTTAATGACAAAAAATTAGAAAACTATATATAGACTTTGACATCTGACGGCGTCACCTTATGCATTGTGACGCCGTCACCTCGCCGCTTTTAGGGTTCCCGGGTGACCTTATTGACGCCGTCCCTCTTTAGCTCTTCAAAAATCCATTCTGGCTTATCAAGGCTTGACGCCGTCGGATCCAGAATGTGACGCCGTCCCCTTATGATTTAAGCCGTGACGCCCTTGATTTAGTTAAAGCGTGACGCCGTCAGAATTCTCATGCAAACTCACTGGCCCGTCATGAGTAAATTTCACATCCAACTTTTCTTGCCAAGGCATGACGCCGTCTGGAGTTAATGTTGACGCCGTCAAAGGTGACTTTCAGCACAATTTTGAGACTTTGCCGTTTTCTTCACTTTTATGCTCCAAAAACGTCCAAAATGCCTCCTTTTCCAGATTTCTCCTCAAAAGTACCTAAAATGACAAAAGGAACGATTTAGGGCAATATTTGATCAAATAAATACGATTTCGGGCTTAAATGACCCCTTAAAAGCGGTACACTTTTCGCCTCATCAAATACCCTTACACTTGAGATTTGCTTGTCCTCAAGCAAAATGCGCTTTTATTCTAATCAAAATACAAGTCAGGGTCATTTAATGCAAACATAAAAGTAATTACAACAAATAATCGTTCCACTTCAATCATAATAAGCACGGAGATTACATACTAGCACCTCACAAGTAGTGTTTAGATACTCACATCTCTCAAGTGTCATCAAAATAAATCTCATAAATGAAAACGGATAATATCTCTCACTACCTGTCATAGCAAATAGGTTACCATAGGCTTGGGAAAGGATCGAAAACCTCCTCCACTAGGCGTAAGCACCAAAGATAAACTATCAAAGAGGGCTTTTAAATGGGTTATAACGTTAGGTGTAGGGAAAAGGAAAACACGGTTTTGTTGGATACGGGATATTTTACTGGTGGCGAGTTAAAGATCTTGATCAATTACATGTACTATACAATGTTGCTAAGCCAAGACTCGACTCGATCTTAAGCTAACGAAAGAAAATAACAAAATAACAAAAACATAAAAATAAACATAAAATGAAACGGATGGTAGTCCGTATGTTTTTTCTATTTTTCTTTTTCTCATTTTTTTGTATTTTTCTTGATTTTTTTTTTTTTTTTTTTTTTTTTTTTTTTTTTTTTTTTTTTTTTTGCATACACTTTTACCCTACCATCCAAAATAATACATCATAGGGGCATTGCATCCCCTTACACTTGAACTTTTACATAACTTTACAAATTACTATTCTAATGACTCGAATTAAGATAATTGAAAAACTTGGAGTACTTTTAAAACATTTAGCACATATGGGGGTAATAAATGATGTTCTTCCCCATTACTCCATTACACTAGTACTTTACCCATGAGTCCCAATCGTCCCAAAACAATATGTACAAGGATATGACTCGACTTAGCAACCATGTAATCAATTAGATAATTAACTTGGGGTTTAAACAAATGTTGTCACAATAATGCACTAAAGATGAGTGCATACAAGGTAGGCTAAGGCGATTTGGGTGTACATTTAAGTGGGGTGTAACAAATTCTTCCTTTAAGTAAAATGCTTAAAGGTCGAAACGAAAAGATAGGCTCTGAGGGGTGTACTAGGGGTATCGTGTACTAAAAATGAGTACAACGCAAAGGGTGTGGGAGAATTACTTGACCAATGTAGCCAAAGTAATTATAACAAAAACACAGGTGTAAAACAATGGGTTAATCCTAATGCCTCTTATCATGTAGTAAATCTAACTACACGAATGTAGTCTCACTTGTGGCCTTGGAATGGTCCTAACGCAAGTTCTAGAATCTAAGTGCTACCGGTACACACATCATAGCATAAATGCTTTTCCTACCAATTCTAGGGGCGAACCTCACATATTTGGGGGTGGAAAATTTTTTAGTGGTACGGTTTTTGTGCTAGTCATATAACTCCTATCCGTGAGACGCTCATTAAGATCAAAGTTTCACTCTTATATGTTGTAAAAAATTTTAAATTTGGCACTAAAATTACCTTAACAAGTATTTCTCTCAGTTTTATTACACATCTACTATTAAACAAACAAAAATCAAGCGCAATTGTATTTTCTAAAATCGTACTTTTACCCTCCCCTTACACTTAAGATGAACATTGTCCCTAATGTTCAAATAACAAGATGTAAAAGAAAAAGTAAAAGAATGAAATCAAATACTCCCCTGATTCGCTCGTTGGATAATGAAATTACACGGTTAAATCTTCCTCCAAAGAGAATGTTGAAGCTCCATGACTAATGCATCGCCATAAGCTTGATTCAAAACATTTCCTTGTCCAAAATAACCTGTTGAACCTGAGAAAACAAACACGAAAACCTGCATAACATCGGCGGGATAAAATCTATATATAAGGATATAATGCTTGTGGAATGATAACTTTGCAGATTCCTGGAGATTATAAGTTGGAGATTTTAATAAAAAACTTTTTATGAAAACAAAATTTTCAAAAATTTCTGGAAATTAAATCTGACGCCGTCAGGTTATAACCCCTGACGCCGTCAGAAATGACCTGACAAAAATTCTCATTTTAAGTTTCCGGAAAATTTCTGGAAAAACCTTTACCTTACTTCCTGGAAATTCTGCAAAACATCATTATAACTCGATACAAGCATTTGACTCAAACAAATACGGATATGTATGTTAATTTATTATTATTACGATTCATGTTCATATGTGTTCTAATAAACCGATTTAGATTTCCCTTACACTTATCTTTTGCAAAATACCTTTATATGTAGTTAATACGAAGTTAAAAACAACATAAAGCATTTTCACAAATTACTTTTGAACATGAATCCATACTAATAAAAATTAAACACACATACGGAAACAAATAAAAACAAACAAACAAACAAATAAACACACAAAGCAAATAAAGCAAATAAAGATTGGGTTGCCTCCCAAGAAGCGCTTTTCTTTATTAACGAGTCTTGTAGCTAGACTCAAAGTCACGCTCATCTAGTGTCGCTTATGCTCACGTATCCGAGTGTGAGCCATCTAATTGTTGCCTCATCTTTCTTGTATTCATCATTCAGCTCCAAACATCCATGATAGTATCTCTTATTTTTCTCATGTGGATATTTGAGCCCCTTCCTCTTATCATTCTCACTTAACAAGTCGATAGGCATAATTCTATTGCAAGATTCAATGGGGTAGTTCTTAAACCTAGGATGTGCTCGGGGCATTTGATAAACAAAATCTTCATCCCCATCCGAGAATGTAATTAACCCGTCCACAAGTTTTTCGTCAAGGTTGGTCAACCTTTTGAAGGGTTCTCCAAAAATGACTTGGGTTAATTTGTTATCAATGAATTCTCCTAAGTTCTCCATAACCATAAAATCCACCACATACACAAAACTTCCTACGAACACGTGTAGTGGCTTAATCCTAGCAACAATGTTATCTCCTTGATATTCAAGCTCATCTACCATGATTTTGTTATAATTAGCGCGAGAGATAATGTTCATAGGCAAAGACGAGTTAAGATAAGCATAAAAATCATGATAACCAATTTTACACGGGAATTGCATGTTAAAGAGGCTATCCTTTTCGATCTTAGTCCTAGGGTCAACATACTTAAAGGGATCAATTTCCTCTTTTCCCCATTCCTCGTTAACTACTTCTCCATTACCAATATCCTCATCGGAGTCTGAGTAGTAAAATGGACTAACATAATCATTCTCATGGTCAGACTCCTCCATCTCAGAATTGTTACCAAAGTGGTGGTCGGGTGAAAGGTTGTTGTTTGCTACTATGGGTGCGGGAACGGGTAGTTGAAAATTTGCACGGCGAAAAACACGAATAACAGGGATCAAATGACCAATGTTACTCATGAGGTAAGTGGAAGGTATCACAAACAAAAGTACAAAGAAATAAGATAGACTAAAGAAAACCTAGAAAAATAAAATAAAAATCTCACTAGAAAGGAATCTAGTGAGTAGACCTAATAGAAATAAAAATTCAACCTAAACAATAACTATTCCCCGGCAGCGGCGCCAAAAACTTGATGCGTGGGTTTTGCAACCTTACAACAGGTTTTACCTCTCAAGGGATCTCAAGAGGCTTACAACCCCACCAGGCAGTGTACCTGACCGATGTAGTATAGTGTAGTGGTAAGTACGGGGGATTGATCGTTCTCCACAGGGAATAGTGTTCGTTAGGTGTGAAAGGCTACTCTAATTAGGTCTAAGGGTTGAGGAAGATTCTTTTTATGTTTTTATATTTTTATGAAAGCAAGTAAAATCTCGGGTTTTGAAGGAGTGGGCGGAATTAGTTGCTAGTCAACTAACCCAAATTACTACAAATGCAAATAAAATAAAATAACAAAAATGAAAAGTGGTGAGAAACTTATGTGTGGAGAAATGTGTTTACTTAGATTTCCTTACTCCCTAACTATCTTTTACCGGTTAATTAGTGTGTATTAGTCGCGTGGATGACGGGTGTATTCCTTAATACCATTCGTGGGGTGGCGTACTTACTTCCCCAAACTCTACAAGCTCCTACTTCACTCCTATGTCGAGCCGGCTAGGAAGCTCCTAACATGGGATCACTAGAATTCGCTTGTGCATTAAATACAACCATAAAAACCTTTAGTACGCGTTTGGTTCATGTTTCTTAAGACGTTCAAGCAGGTTACCGAATAGGAAGTTAGCCAGTTTTCTTAAGCCTAACATAGATAAACAATCATCCAATACAACTAACAACACACTAACAACCAATAATCAATAGCTAGGTTTCATTAGATCTAAGCAAACACAAGATAAAATTAGCCTAACATGTTAAACAAAAGACAAGCATAAGATAGAATCAAACAACACATAGACATATTGAATGATTAATTGATAACTTATCTTTCAATGAAACATGGAAGATCTCAAGGCAAGAAGCCCTGAAAAAGTAGCTAAAATCGTCTTAGGGTTTTATCCCAAAATTCCACACACTAAGCTCTCCCTTAATGACAAAAAATTAGAAAACTATATATAGACTTTGACATCTGACGGCGTCACCTTATGCATTGTGACGCCGTCACCTCGCCGCTTTTAGGGTTCCCGGGTGACCTTATTGACGCCGTCCCTCTTTAGCTCTTCAAAAATCCATTCTGGCTTATCAAGGCTTGACGCCGTCGGATCCAGAATGTGACGCCGTCCCCTTATGATTTAAGCCGTGACGCCCTTGATTTAGTTAAAGCGTGACGCCGTCAGAATTCTCATGCAAACTCACTGGCCCGTCATGAGTAAATTTCACATCCAACTTTTCTTGCCAAGGCATGACGCCGTCTGGAGTTAATGTTGACGCCGTCAAAGGTGACTTTCAGCACAATTTTGAGACTTTGCCGTTTTCTTCACTTTTATGCTCCAAAAACGTCCAAAATGCCTCCTTTTCCAGATTTCTCCTCAAAAGTACCTAAAATGACAAAAGGAACGATTTAGGGCAATATTTGATCAAATAAATACGATTTCGGGCTTAAATGACCCCTTAAAAGCGGTACACTTTTCGCCTCATCAAAATCTTTAAATCGTTCCCAAGCTTGATAAAGAGTTTCATCAGGCTCTTGCTTGAAACTGTTGATAGCCTCCATCTTTTTAGCAGTCTTAGCAGGTGGACAATATCTCTTCAGGAATTTGCTCTTCAAATCTTCCCATGTAGTGATTGAACTAGCAGGTTCATTCCTTAGCCACTTGTTAGCAGCTCCTTTTAGCGAGATTGGAAAGATTCTTAGCATGAGTTGATCGTCAGTGACTCCTTCTGAAGTAAACAAATCCGCAATCTCGAGGACCTTTTCAACATGCTCATTAGCATCCTCATGTTCCGATCCACTGAAAGCATTTTCTCTTAGCTCCTTGAGAAACTGACCCTTCAATTCAAACTTTGACTTATCATCAAACTTTGGTCTAGCAACTCCTGAAGTGTAATCAGCACGGGTTTTGTTCATGTATTCCTCCATAGTTGTGTTTTCCGCCATTGTTTCTGTTTCTACTTCCTCTTTCTCTTCAGAAAAATAATCAAGCTCGAATGAACTTAAAATATCAAAGCTTTTTGTGTTGAAAAGCTTTTTAAGCGAATGAAAGGCTCGTTCAGGATCGTCGAAAGGTTGAATCAAGTTCTTCGTAGAACTCCTGGTCATGCACTTCCTGAAACTATCACAAAAGCATCAGTAGGGTATGTTCAAGAAAGTAATATATCAGAAAATCAACAACGAAAACGAAATACGAAAAATAAATGTTACTGATATCTGCAGACGATGCGCCGTATCCAAAAAGTTGGATACGCCGTATCTTATAATCGTTAAAATTTAATCAGACTTAATTCAGAAAATAGATACGCCGCTTATAAATTAGAATGCGCCGTATCAGTTTAATTATCAAAAATCAATATTTATTTAAAATTAAATGCGTCGTATTAACAAAAGTTAATGCGCCGTATTTTCATTACGTTTCAATAAACAAGATTTTTTTGATTCAGAAGATACGCCGTATCGATAGAAATCGATGCGTCGCATCTGTTTAATAATTCGAAAACTGTTTTTAATTAAAATAATAGATACGCCGTATCTGCAAAAGCAGATGCGTCGTATGGCGTTATCGCTTAGAAAAAATTTCTTATTAAAAACAGATACGCCGTATCTTGGGGAAAGATGCGTCGTATCGAATTAATTAAACGCGTTGTATTTTATAAAAAAATTAAACGCAATACGCCGTATCTATGAAAATAGATGCGCCGTATCGTTTATATTAGCTCAGTACAACGATAGCAGAATACAGAAAATACGAAAAATAAAAACAAGAATAAAAACAAACGAAAATAAACAAAAATAAATGAAAATAAAAACACACGAAAACAGAAAATATGCAAAATAATACAATGAATGCAAATTAACCTAATATACAACAGGGTTAGTGGTTAGAATAAAAATTAAAAAGAAAAACCTAATTAAAATACTAATCAAATTAACAGATAATAACAATTCACTCCCCGGCAACGGCGCCAAAAACTTGGTGCGTGCGTGCGTATGCTCTAATTTATACCCACGGTATGTCGTTGTGGTTTTAGCAGTATTCAAGTTTTAAATTTATATTTAGCCGACTTATCAATAACACACACACTTTAACGAGCAGTGTACCCGGTCAGTATGAATATAATGGAAAGTAGAGTGTCGATCACTAAGAGTGGAACGTATTATCTAGTTATCCTAATCAGTATTTTAATATCTTAAGTTAGCTATACAACCTAATCTAACGCAAGGGGGTTTCAGCCTGAGAGACTGGCACGGTTTGGTTGCAATTAAACAATAAACTAACCTAATGAGCACGAATCAGCGAGTAGCACACACATACACAGATAAATACTCGAGACAATAAGAAGACCTGTCCTGATAGTTAAGTAGCTTGTCACTTGTTTTATTGCTAGTTTTATATGAAGTGTATAGTTCGATGCAACGCACCGAGATTAAGTCCTTTCTCGTTGGTTCTAATCTTATCGGCGAGTAAACCCTTAATGATTACTTATGACTATCCTATTTATCTTTTCTTCCTACTTTTCTACAGACGATAGAATGCATAGGCGATCTAATAAATAGGCGAGGGCAGAGGCATGGCGACCCGATCAACGCTCAGCTAGACACAGAGGTTATCAATGCACTAATAAAAGTCACCAAAGACGTCAACATATAAACTTTAATTAATGGGAAAGCAGTTTTAAGGGAGTGCAACCTTTCTGTTGTCACATTACACAAGCCACCAATCCTGATGAATTAAAGTGTACTAATACAATAAAACAAAACTACTTAATGAATTGAATACATGCAGGACCTTCTTACAGCTCTTGTATCTTCGTTCAAGGTGTGTCTTGTGCTGCTACTTCGACTGAATTCGGCCTTAGGTTTCTGTGGTCTTCGGTCTTCTAAAACTAGGGCTCCCGAAATTCGTCTGGTCTTGGGGTATTTATAGTTTCTGTCTGAGGGTAAGATGCGGCGCATCTAATAAGTAGATGCGGCGCATTGACTTAACTTCGCGTGGGGTCCAAGATTAATATATTCAGGAATATTCGTACACCGCCAGAAGATGCGGCGTAATTCCATTCTTAGATGCGGCGCATGTCTTCTTGTATCTTGGATCGTATCTTGTGAAATCTTGATAGTGATGCGCCGTATGTAATAAGTAAGATGCGGCGTATCTGGAGCAGAATGTCTTGATCTTGTACATTTCAGTAGACTCTTAACTTCTTGCTTGTTTTGCTCCATAATTAGTCCAAAATCGCCAAGTTTCACATAATACTTGTTTTTACCTGAGAATTACAAAAGTAAACATTAACGTATCAATTCTCACAGATAATATAATAAAACAAGTCAAATAAATAGGATAAATGACGGTAATAAAATGTACTTATTTGAGTTCATCACTTATCCTATATAGATATTCGTGTAACCCATGCATAGGGTCGAATAGTTTCTATTGGAAAGTAATAACACAATTTCAAGTGATATCCGGTACTCATTGATTATCTATACCCTATTCTGGGAACACACGCAACACAAGAAACCAACAATCAATAGAAACTATTTAGTGATAATCAATGGCTGCTGCTATGAAGCATATGGCTGCTAACTTTTCCAAACTGGAAAAGTTTGAAGGTGTCGATTTCAGAAGATGGCAAAAGAAGAAGCACTTCTTGTTGTCAAGACATGAGGAGAAGGAACAAGTGGGAGAATGACGACTACATTTGCAGAGGTTTAATCCTCAATGGTATGCCTAATCCTTTGTTTGATATTTATCAAAATGTTGAATCTGCTAAAGAACTATAGGAATCCTTGGAAGCTAAATATATGGCTGAGGATGCATCAAGTAAGAAGTTCCTTGTAAGTAATTTTAACAATTACAAAATGGTCGATTCTAGACCTGTCATGGAACAATACAATGAACTTCTTAGTATACTTGGTAGATTCACACAACACAAAATGAACATGGATGAGACTATTTTAGTCTCTTGTGTCATTGATAAACTCCCTCCTTCTTGGAAAGATTTCAAGCATTCTTTGAAATATAAGAAGGAGGAATTAACTCTTATTTAGTTGGGCAGTCATTTGCGTATTTAGGAATCTCTCAAGGTGCAAAACAGTTACAAGCCAAAGAGTAGCAATGCTACTGGTCCATCAGTTGTCAATATGGTGGAGCATAACAATTCCACCAGGTACAATGACAAAAAGGGCAAACGTAAACATCAGGATAACACCAAAGCTGATCTTAACATGAAGCCAAAATCTACTTGTTGGAAGTGTGGGAAAATTGGACACTTCAGAAAGGATTGCATGGGTGTTAAAGTTGGCAACAAAGCCAATGGATCAGGCACAAGTGGATCAGGGAATGGTAATACCAATTCTCTAAAAGGTCAGAATATATTTAATAAGTCTTTTCAGATTTATTATGTTACATATATATCTGACGCATACTTTGTGCAGGATGATGATGTTGCATGGTGGGTTGACTCTGGAGCAACAACCCATGTGTGTAAAGCTAGAAGCTGGTTCAAGATCTACGAGTCACTGAATGATGGTTCTATTCTTCATATGAGAAATGAGTCAACAGCCCTGGTGCATGGATGAGGATGTGTGGATTTAAGATTTAGTTCTGGAAAGATTGTTTCTTTGTTTAATGTTTTACATGTTCCTAATATTAGAAAGAATTTGGTTCCTAGTAGTGTTTTGAATAATTGTGTTTATAAACTAGTTATTGAATCCGATAAGTTTGTTTTGTCAAAACATGGTGTGTTTATTGGTTTTGGCTATTTGTGTAATCAAATGTTCAGTCTTAATATTGTTAATGATATTGTTAATTCAGCCTTTTTGTCGACCTCTAAACTAAATGATTCAACCCTATGGCATGGTAGACTTGGCCATGTACACTTTAAGAGAATGCGAGATATGTCTAAGGGTGGGTTAATCCCATCCTTTGATATGGACACTGAAAAGTGTAAAACTTGCATGATGACCAAAATAACTAAGAAACCTTTTCAAAGTGTAAAACGTGAAACTAAAGTTTTGGAGCTAATTCATAGTGACCTATGTGATTTACATGCTACTCCTTCTTTGGGGAATAAGAAATACTTTGTGACATTTATTCATGATGCTTCTAGGTTTTGTTATGTATATTTTTTACATACTAAGGATAAAGCATTAGATAAATTTAATGTGTTTAAAACTGAAGTTGAATTACAACAAAGGTCCCTGATCAAAAGGTTAAGGACTGATAGGGGAGGTGAGTACATGGATACTCTGTATTTTCAGTCTGTTGGTATAATTCATGAAACGACTGCCACATATACTCCTCAGTAAAATGGTATCTCTGAAAGGAAAACCTATTTCATGAGTCTATTAGGGTGGTCAAGTTCCTGTCTGTAACCTTGTGTTAGAGTTCAAGGATTTATGAGCTTGTTGAACAGACTTCTTTTTTAAATGAGTTTGGGGTTTATGATCTGTACAGAAACCCTGATACCTAATTTTAGGTAAAACTCCTATCTTGGGTGAAAGGGGCATTGAATGCATCTTTGTTGGATATGCTGAGCATTCCAAGGCATATAGGTTCTATGTTATTGAACCTAATGAGTCTGTTTTAATTAACTCAATAATTGAATCAAGGGATGCAATCTTTGATGAGAATAGGTTCTCATCAGTCCCTAGACCAAGTCAAAGGATTCCAAATGGAACTAATGATATTGGTGTTTCAGAGGTCTCTGGTGATGTCCTTGATGAGGTTGTGGTACAACAACCTGAATATGAGATCAGAAAGAGCAAAAGGATCAGGACTCCAAAGTCATTTAGACATGAATTTTAATTATATTTAATTGAAGGGATAAGGGATGAGGTCTCTGACCAATACTCCTATTGCTTCATTGTTGAGGATGGTCCCAGGATGTTGCTTTCAGGAAAAAAGCAATTAATGATGAAATGGATTCCATCATGGGCAACAACACTTGGGTGTTGGCTGATTAACCACCTGGTTGCAGACCTCTAGGTTGCAAATGGATTTTCAAAAGGAAAATGAAGGTAGATGGAACTATTGAAAAATTCAAGGCTAGACTAGTCATTCATGGCTTTAAACAAAAGTCAGGGATAGACTACTTTGATACTTATGCTCCAATGGCACGTATCAGTACCATAAGATTGCTGATTGCTTTGGCATCAATTCACAATCTGATTATTCATCAGATGGATGTGAAGATAGCTTTCTTGAATGGTGAATTGGATGAGGAGGTTTATATGAACCAACCTCAAGGCTTCATCATGCCTATCAATGGAAACAAGGTGTGTAAACTGATTAAGTCTCTAAATGGACTAAAACAGGCACCTAAGCAATGGCATCAAAAATTTGATGAAGTGGTTTTGTCAAATGGTTATCTTCTTAATCAAGCTGAAAAATGTGTATATAGCAAATTTGATGAATCTGGTAAAGGAGTCATCATTTGTCCATATGTTGATGACATGCTGATTTTGGCACTGACCAAGATCAGGTTAACCTGACTAAGGCATTTTTGTCATCAAGGTTCTCCATGAAGGACATGGGGGAGGCTGATGTTATCCTTGGTATAAGGATTAAACATGAAAGTAACAAAATTTCTATCTCTCTGTGTCATTACATTGAGAAGGTGTTGAGGAAATTTAATTACTTTGATTGTACTCCAGTGAGTACTCCTATGGATACAAGTGAGAAGCTGATGCCTAATAATGGTAAGGCTGTATCTCAACTTGAGTATTCTAGGGTGATTGGCTGCCTGATGTATGTCATGACTTGTACAAGACCTAATATTGCTTTTGCAGTGGGTAAACTGAGTAGGTATACTAGTAACCCTAGTGCTCATCACTGGCAAGCAGTTCAGAGGGTACTGAAGTATTTGAAGAAAACTATGGATTATAGTCTCTCATATACTGGTTATCCTTCAATATTAGAAGGATACACTAATGCAAGTTGGTTCAGTAACACTGAAGACAATTCGTCTACCAGTGGCTGGGTATTCCTACTTGGTGGAGGTGCAATTTCTTGGGCATATAAGAAGCAAACTTGCATCACCAGTTCAGTAATTGAATCTGAATTTGTGGCTTTAGCAGCTGCTGGTAAAGAAGTTGAATGGTTGAGAAACTTGCTTCTTGATATTCCATTGTGGCCTAAACCTATAGCACCTATTTCTATCCGTTGTGATAGTGCAGCTACATTGGCAAAGGCTTATAGCCAGATGTACAATGGGAAGTCTAGACACTTAGGTGTTAGGCATAGCATGATTCGTGAGCTTATCACGAATGGGGTGGTATCTATAGAGTTTGTAAGATCTCAACAAAATTTAGTTGATCACTTTACGAAGGGATTGGCTAGAGACTTGGTTATAAATTCTGCTAAAGGGATGGGTTTAAAGTCCAACTTAGTCAACGAATGCTAGGACACCTAACTCCCTCTTGAGGAAACTTGGGAGCTGAGTTCAATGTGGAAGACTGAACATTCAGTGGACTGGAGCACATGGTTTACAATCATCCCAAGGTTGTGCTCAGAACCTGCGGAAAAGGGGGATGAAGTATTTACTTCTTAATGGTTAATTTCTTTGAAAACGTGCTTGGCAGGAGCATGAATAAAGTGGAACCACCTATGTGAAAGTTGAAGTTTTGCCGCTTCAGGGAGCTATGGACTTTTAACTTTTACAACATTTATGAATTGGATATGGACACATGGCTTATTTAGTGTCAGGAGCATTTAAGTGTTTGAAAACTTATGTGTATTTTATCTTCAGGTATTCATATGCGTTGAAGGGTTCAATTCTTAGAACACCCTGATTCTCAAATATTTGAACGTGTAATGTACTAAGATGGGAATTCAATCTTCAAGATATTTTCATTTATGCACATGTTTTGTTTTATGTTTAATTTTAATGCAAAGGAAGTGAACTAAATTTGGGGAGGATTGTTGGAAAATTTAGTGCACTTGAGGGTACTGATTCACACCTGGTAATGGGTCAGGAGGTACGAAGTGTACACCCATATCAGGTCCCTGAACACCCTGACTCTAATAGTGGTTTGGAGTAACTCATCAGAAGGTTTAGTCCTTTACAGAGTTACTACTGCTAGTACTGAAGTTAGTTTGTCGGCAGTGTTAATGCTGCTAGTATTAAAGTTAGTACTACTGAGCATAAGTTAGTATTACTGGGCATAAGTCAGTACTGCTGGGCATAAGTTAGTACTGCTGGGCAAAGTTAGTACTGCTGGGCAAAGTTAGTACTGCTGGGCATAAGTTAGTACTGTTAGGCATAAATTAGTACTGCTGGTATAACCACTAATCTCTGCTATTATGGAAACTATTATGGTATAATTAATGGGCCGTTAATCACTCATAATTCCATGGGCTAGGGTTTGAGTAATCTCTATTATATATAGAGATCATAACATAACTGCACGGATATACAACATACAAACCCTAAACACTTGAAAGCGAACAGGTTCTTGATTTGTGCCTAAAACAAGAACACCACTTGGTCTTATCCCATAGAGATATTCGTGTAACCCAGGCATAGGGTCGAATAGTTTCTATTGGAAAGTGATAACACGATTTCAAGTGATATCCAGTACTCATTGATTATCTATACCCTATTCTGGGAACACACGCAACACAAGAAACCAACTTTCCCAACTTCGAAATACATTAGTGCAAATTTGTTCCAACCGAGAGTTACCAACATGGGATTCGATAATCCCCACTCAGTCGCTTGCTACTCCTAGTTTTCTCGTTAGTCTTCCCATTTACTCATCTACCCATATTCTCCGAACATCTCAAACCCTTCTTCATATACCCTACACTATCTAGTCTCAACAAGAACTCAAAACGAACCAAAATAAAACCACAAACTAGAAACAAAAGATAATAAACCCTAATGAATCTAGGGTTTATGGAACAATGCAGACTTTAATTAACTCCCCTTTATTATTAAACAAAATGTCAAAATTGAAGATATTTAGTATAACTAATGCATTGATTCATGTAACGAAAGCCTGACCTAAAAAATAATGGAAACCATAATCGGCTAAGTATCTTGGCCTATTATTGGAGTTCGTAATAGTCAATGAATTAATACCAAAGTAGAGATCGCAGAGTAATAACAGATCCAATCATAGGGTTAAGTTTTCGATAAAATGTTTCCAGAGAGCAGTCGAGGGTTATTGTTATCCGTCGTTGATTTTTTGATTTAAAATATATGGTTTTGTTTTTTGTACAAACCAGTGTCTTTGGCTCTTTTTATATAGATTGTGTTTTCTTTAGCATATATACAAGCATTTGGATTTGAGGTTAGATGATTGACAATAAAATAGGGTTACGTAAAGATTTGATTTCTTGAATGTCTTTTTTGGAAGATCTTGGTTTTATTTTACAAAAAACCTGAATATTCAAGAGCAAAAGGAGTTTGAAGATGAATGAGATTGAAAAGACGAAAACTCCCTTATTTGCATAGACTTGACCAAAAAAACTAACTGTCGTTTGGTCAAAGACTGGTCAGTTACTAAAGGTCAAGTACAGAGACGACTGAGGTAATTACTGAACTTTTAAGACGAAAGGTGAGAATGTGTGTAAACCACATGGACGATTTATATAACTAACTCTATGAAGAAAGATGATAAACTCATAGGCAGGAAGGTCAATAGTGTGGGTTTGGCCCTGTATTTAGTGTCCTCCTGTAACATGTTTCACGAAAATATTTCTAGTTTAATCATCGTAATGAGTTATTCGATGAAATACCCGTCAAAACGATCGCAAGACATTGATCTAAAACTACATATTTTTAGTTTATGTCCATGGTCTACTGTTTCGTCCAGTTAATTATGTTTTTGCCACTGATCAGAAACAATTGTTGCATGTCTAGTCCTTTAGTGTTTTTATTGTTTTCTAAGCTATGTACCAAGCCTAATCAAGCATAATAACTTATATAATATTCAAATACATCAAGATATATAAAATTTACAGAAGTGAAAATAAAAATAAAATGAAAAGTTAGTGAGGAGTTTCTTACAAAAGATGAAGAATAAGATGACAACAAGAAAAACCAAGAAACCCTAGAAACCAAGAACACCAAAGGAGATAACCCTAGCTTCCAAGACACCAAGAATACTTTAAATCTTCTTTGAAAACCTTTAAATCACAGCCATTTAACACCCTAGAAAGTCCATGAAAACCTTTGAAGAAACTCTTGAAAATCAAGACTTTGAAGAAGAAACAAATCAAGAATGATGCTAGCACTTCAAAGCCTTCATTCTTGTATTATTTTCAATAGAATCAACACAAGATGATTGTGTTTTGTGCATGCTAAATCACGGCAGCAAAAGGAGGGGGAAGACCAGATTTTTCTTAGTTTGCATGAGAAAATGAGAGTTGGTGCAAGATATGGATGATATCTAAGTGTTGGAAGAGATAAGGGACACTTGTCTTAAGGGAAGACAAGTGTGGAGGGGATTACCCCCCTCTTGGATGCCACATAGGAGGAGGGCAAAAGTTAGTGGAGGATTTTGGATTTAATTAGTATATTGAGTGTATTATGTAGTGTATTTTGCTCCCGGTAATTAAACGTAGGATTTTTAAGACACATAACGCAATACCGGGTAGTGTAAAATTGTAAAACTTCTAAAAACATAAAAACTTGTTTTCATTATATCTTTTAGAAATTTTAGATGAGTGGTGAGTTCATCGGAGGATTTAGATGTGGTTAGATCATAAAAACGAAGGTTTAAATCGCGCAAGACGTAAAAGATACAAGGTTTAAGCAAAAATGGAAAAATTGATAAGTGACTTTTAAAATAGGATTGTAGGGAACCAAAAGTGTATAAAAAGTGTAGACTGGACATAATCTAGTGTCGGTTGAATTAATTGTACGTGTTACGACGTACGCGGATAACTTCTGACGAAGTTAATTATTTAAAATAGAATAGTTAGGAAATTAAAATAGATAAATTAATGACATGAATTTACGATTTTAAACGTATAAAAGTCATTTTTTTGTGAATAACCCACTGTTACTCAAAACATAAAAGTTGTAGATAACATCTTAACTTAAACGTGACCGTAAACGGGGAATTAATTGGACTTGTAGAACTCTAGATATCGCGACTTTCGTGGAACTGTTGTGATGTTAATACTTTCATAAATGAGTAGTCATGGTAAACTAGTAATTTTACTGCTGTTAGGTAATGTTTGACTTAGTGGGACCCACAAAACTTGTTAGTACAGATGAATACCTTTCCGGGGATATAAAGAAGTTAATTTTTCGACTTACGGTTTTAGAGTAATGAATTTTCAAAGATGAACAAGTTATAAAATTTCAATCAGCTTTAAGATAAAAAGTATAAAAAGGGTTTACACTTTATAAAAATGGAACCTTAGACTTAACACTTGAATTTTTGTAAGAAATGTAAATGTCATACTTAAAGACCATTCTTAAATGCCAAATTAGAACTTGTTAAGTATATAGAAATTATGTACCAAGCATAATTATGATCATAATTTATATATATAGCTAAATTGCATCAATATTTATTTTCAAAAACCTAAGACAAGCGTATATCTATTTAGGTTCATCGTAGAGATTCGTGGCTATTTTTCTCACTTGTAACACCCCCAAATTACCGCAGCGGAACAGTAGATGTCAAGGGGTATTACTTCATAATACAGATCAAGGTATAGAAAACGACCTCTAAATGAGACGTTTTAAAATATTATCATTCGAATTATTAAAATCAGAGTTATGACAATAAGTTCCCAGTAAAGATTACATAAAAGTTTTCAAAGTGTATCGAATGATAAAGATAGATATGAGTCTTCAAATATGCCAATGACTCTAGAATCCATGCATCCACTATCGCCTTATATCCTGAGATAAACATGCTAAAAAGTGTCAACCAACGGTTGGTGAGTTCATAGAGTTTAGTCTGAAAATAAAGTATTTGAATAAAGATTTCACGGCAAAGGCATTGTAAGTCATTTTAAAAATACAGCATTTGAGTATAGGTTTTTTTCCAGCAAAGGCATTGTAAATCCACTCAGTTCCAAGCCCCGCCCATTCAAGACTTGCAACCTGTGTGTTTACAACCCACTGCTCATAGATTTAGATTTCAGGATTATATTCACCCATGGTCGCGTCATTTTGGACCCATAGGCGGGGAACCATCATCCCAAATAGTACGTGTCACCCAACGTCTCGAATCTTGGACAAGGGTGGGGGTGTTGTCCCATACTAGTACTATTAATACCTCTCCTTTGACTTTGAATTCGAATTCACAAGAATAGATTTACACATAACAGTGTACAGTATAATAAGTCCACACATAGATATAAATAGTATAAAAGAGTAAAGTATCACATAGATTTGCATCATAAAGCTAAACATGTATTTGATAAACAAGTAAGGTATTTCTACAAGTAAGTAATTAGAGTTTGAGCATGTATCTCCCCCAAAAGTATTTCAAAACGTATAAAAATAGGGGCTATGAAACTCACCTTAGCTGTAAGGTCAAAGTACTGTTATGTCAAAAGTATCACGGGAACGCTCCTACACACGATGACACCTTAAAATGGCGGAGTTTATTCGTTCGAAACAATATAAAAAATTGATCAAACGATATTTCTTTCGTTAGAAAAAAAAATGCTTCTATTGATAATTCTCGGTTGTTAAGAAATTTTGAGAGAATGCAATCTTTAAAAAAAATGTGTTTCCTGTTGTGTCTGTTCGTAGTTATATATATATATATATATATATATATATATATATATATATATATATATATATATATATATATATATATATATATATATATAATATATATATATATATATATATATAGGCTTTTAGATTTAAATGCATGCATGGTTAATAAATGATACACGTTAGTATCTAAGTTGTTGCATGGATGCTATTACTTACACGTCACATATGAAAAGATTATACACGTTTACATATAAGTTAGTTATATTTCATGGTTCAATATTCTACACGTCTAAGCATTGATTTAGGATACACGTTTTATGGTTAAACAATCATACACGTTGACTTTGTGATATAAAAATGATACTACATGAATTAAGTATCTTTGCATGGAAAAATTATATTACACGTTATCACATAAATAGTGGTAGAAATGTCATCCACGTAAGAGTAAATTTGCAATTCATTTATGAATTGTATGAGATGTGCCTATATTATTAGTTTAGGGTATAGTTTGATTTTGGTAATTACTAACGTTAAGTCCTTAAGTTACGAAACTTAAAATCGAGTAACGTAAAAATATAACGTTTATAAAAATATCAAAATTTATTAATATACTCCAACTAATTATATTAGATAGGTGATAACTTTAACGGAGAGCTTATACGTTAATAAAATCTAATAGGGTTTGAATATTTGTATTACGTAAAGAGTATAATGTAAAATATATAATAAAGTGAAAATAGTTCATATAAAATATGTAGGCTTATCCTAATCTTATGTTGGTCGTGAGTATAATATATTAAAGAAAAATTTAAATTTCCTCGTAAAAATGGTGATTAAAATAATGATGGAGATTACTATATAATTAAACGTCGTTAATTATAGTAAATTTTTGCAGTTTGCTACAGTACCCACTCCTTATTTTTGAATCTCGTCCCGAGATTCAGTCCGTGTTATCCCTTAAAAGATGCTAACGGATAGTCGATGTGTAAAGTTTAAGGTAATAAGGCAAAAACTTAGAATCTAAGGTAGTATACTACTTGGCTAGGTAAAACGTACCCATTATTTATTAGCTGCGTCCAAGTCACCCAAGTAGTAAGCTCTACCACGAGCTGGACCAAACTGGGTTACAGGATTTGGGTTATTTCCTTCGATGGCTAAAGCGAGATTTCCTTGCCTCTGCCCAGGTGTTCCATTTAACCTAGGACAACGCATTTCTGAGATGATCCGGGTTGTTACATTCATAGCATGCCCTCTTCCTATTGCTTGCATTTCCCGGTGCTTTACATTGATTCGCATAATGACCCAACTGATTGCAGTTCTTACACTCACGGCAGAGCACAGATACTGGGTGATGAAAAGTACATCTAGCACACTTAGGATGTGGACCTGAATACCCTTTCTGACCAGGCCCAGTGGCCATAAAATTTCTTGCTCTCTTGTTGTCCATCATGGGGGCCATCTGCTTGTCTGACTCAGTTGTTCCTTTCCTCTTGTCACCGTTCCTTAAAACTCCATTCCTAACCATCTCATCTGTTAGAGTTCCTGCTCTCAGTATCGCGCTCTGAATCGTAGACGGCTCAGTTGCTTTCACAGTTCCACGAATTTCGGGAACTAGGCCATAGATATACCTCTCAATCCTCTTGGATTCAGGGGTAACCAGATGAGGGACTAACTTGGCTAGTTCATGAAACCGATCTGTATAGGCTGCATGACCAGCCCCTATCATAGAGTGATGATAGAGTTCATTTTCCAGCTTCTGCATTTCATTATCCGGACAATATTCTTCTTTCAGCAGCGCCTTGAAGTCGTCCCACGTCATTCCCACAGCTGCCTCTCTGCCTCTAGCTTGGATCTGCGTGTTCCACCATGTTAACGCCTTTCCTGACAGCGAGCATGCCGAATACTTCACCTTCTGATGCGCTCCACAGTTACTGATGTCGATCACTGACTCCATCTTTTCGATCCATCGGGTATACTCCAAAGCACCTCCTTTTCCGTCAAACTCCATTGGCTTACATGCCGTAAACTCCTTATATGTGCATCCAATGGCGCGGGTGGTAGTCTCATTCACACCTACACCATTGGTATCGTCATTTATGCTTCCATGGTTTCCCGAGTTGTTGATGTGATTGCCGACTTGGGTGATAATAGTAGGTAGCAAGGTTTGAAGCTGTTTGAGCGATGATGGCGGTAAAATCAGGATTCCCACCGTCGTTATTGTCGTTGTTACCCATGCCACGGCCACCTCCTCGACCTCCACGTCCACTAGTCCTTCCACCTCTTAGTGTGGCATTTCCTCGGTTAGCGTTGCGAGCTGATCTCCTTGTTGCCATTGCCTCTCTGCAATGAAGGACATCTAGCGAACGTCAGAGATGAGGTAGGAGTCGTTTGAGTTATCGATTTATACTTAACGTTCTCACATAACCCCCTACTAGCTGTTATCCTAAAGGGATCAATGCCGATTAACGTACGCATGGTTACATATGTCCACGTGTGTCATGACGCACTTATAATTATGTTGGCCACCATAATTATACTTGCCTCCTTTCACACGTGTACATATCACCAAGCACACATATCTCGACGTTACATAAAAGAGTAGGGTGATTATCTCTCAGAAAATACTCGAGTGAAGTCATCAAATTTCTGCGGCCGAGTGATAACCTTTATTTAACTTAATCCCATGTCTCATCAAACAAGAACTGTCACAAGATTAAGTTAAATAGCCAGCTATCACTGAGCTTCACTCTTTTGATGTCTCGAACAAGTTCTGAGATTTTTCCCTAGTGGTACAAATATTATAACATCTAACAGTGCGCACATAAATGAGAAAAGTTCTACGTAAGTAAGGCGATAGGGATAAGAGTCACGATGTATATAGTGGTTATAGTCTAGGTTCCTAAATGCAACCTAGTTCTCTATAACCAAGGCTCTGATACCAATCTGTAACACCCCCAAATTACCGCAGCGGAACAGTAGATGTCAAGGGGTATTACTTCATAATACAGATCAAGGTATAGAAAACGACCTCTAAATGAGACGTTTTAAAATATTATCATTCGAATTATTAAAATCAGAGTTATGACAATAAGTTCCCAGTAAAGATTACATAAAAGTTTTCAAAGTGTATCGAATGATAAAGATAGATATGAGTCTTCAAATATGCCAATGACTCTAGAATCCATGCATCCACTATCGCCTTATATCCTGAGATAAACATGCTAAAAAGTGTCAACCAACGGTTGGTGAGTTCATAGAGTTTAGTCTGAAAATAAAGTATTTGAATAAAGATTTCACGGCAAAGGCATTGTAAGTCATTTTAAAAATACAGCATTTGAGTATAGGTTTTTTTCCAGCAAAGGCATTGTAAATCCACTCAGTTCCAAGCCCCGCCCATTCAAGACTTGCAACCTGTGTGTTTACAACCCACTGCTCATAGATTTAGATTTCAGGATTATATTCACCCATGGTCGCGTCATTTTGGACCCATAGGCGGGGAACCATCATCCCAAATAGTACGTGTCACCCAACGTCTCGAATCCTGGACAAGGGTGGGGGTGTTGTCCCATACTAGTACTATTAATACCTCTCCTTTGACTTTGAATTCGAATCCACAAGAATAGATTTACACATAACAGTGTACAGTATAATAAGTCTACACATAGGATATAAATAGTATAAAAGAGTAAAGTATCACATAGATTTGCATCATAAAGCTAAACATGTATTTGATAAACAAGTAAGGTATTTCTACAAGTAAGTAATTAGAGTTTGAGCATGTATCTCCCCCAAAAGTAATTCAAAACGTATAAAAGTAGGGGCTATGAAACTCACCTTAGCTGTAAGGTCAAAGTACTGTTATGTCAAAAGTATCACGGGAACGGCTCCTACACACGATGACACCTTAAAATGGCGGAGTTTATTCGTTCGAAACAATATATAAAAAAAATTGATCAAACGATATTTCTTTCGTTAGAAAAAAAAATGCTTCTATTGATAATTCTCGGTTGTTAAGAAATTTTGAGAGAATGCAATCTTTAAAAAAAATGTGTTTCCTGTATGTGTCTGTTCGTAGTTATATATATATATATATATATATATATATATATATATATATATATATATATATATATATATATATATATAGGCTTTTAGATTTAAATGCATGCATGGTTAATAAATGATACACGTTAGTATCTAAGTTGTTGCATGGATGCTATTACTTACACGTCACATATGAAAAGATTATACACGTTTACATATAAGTTAGTTATATTTCATGGTTCAATATTCTACACGTCTAAGCATTGATTTAGGATACACGTTTTATGGTTAAACAATCATACACGTTGACTTTGTGATATAAAAATGATACTACATGAATTAAGTATCTTTGCATGGAAAAATTATATTACACGTTATCACATAAATAGTGGTAGAAATGTCATCCACGTAAGAGTAAATTTGCAATTCATTTATGAATTGTATGAGATGTGCCTATATTATTAGTTTTAGGGTATAGTTTGATTCTGATAATTACTAACGTTAAGCCCTTAAGTTACGAAACTTAAAATCGAGTAACGTAAAAATATAACGTTTATAAAAATATCAAAATTTATTAATATACTCCAACTAATTATATTAGATAGGTGATAACTTTAACGGAGAGCTTATACGTTAATAAAAATCTAATAGGGTTTGAATATTTGTATTACGTAAAGAGTATAATGTAAAATATATAATAAAGTGAAAATAGTTCATATAAAATATGTAGGCTTATCCTAATCTTATGTTGGTCGTGAGTATAATATATTAAAGAAAAATTTAAATTTCCTCGTAAAAATGGTGATTAAAATAATGATGGAGATTACTATATAATTAAACGTCGTTAATTATAGTAAATTTTTGCAGTTTGCTACATTTCTCACTTGCTTGTTTCATACTACTTCCTTTATTCACGGTGAGTTCATAGCCTCGCCTTTACTCATTTTAATGTTTTATAAACCTCACGAGGGGGATACATGCTAGTTTTTAAAAAAAAACTGAATACAAGTAGTTTTTGGTATGCTGGACCCGATTACATGATTATAGTTATTGAGTATCTCTTGCCATTAAAAGTCCCTAACATCATGAACTGTTAATTCCATGGGAAACGCTAATATTATGAATATGCATATTTGGTTTGACGAGCCTGTCCGGGTGAGTAGCGCTCACTTTAACGGGTAGCATAATATTGAGTATATCTTGGTAAAATTGGCAAACTTACCTCTTTAGGGCATACTTTATTTCAATTAAGTTTCGGTGTCATGAGCCTTAATACTATAATCTGATTACACGACTTGTATATGCATTACTTGTCGCCCGATGAATAATACTTGTATTTAACTTATTACTTATTAAACTCTATGTATTCACTCAACATTATGTTGACCTTTTTAGCATGTTTTATCCCAGGTCCGTAATGTGGTAATGCTTGGATGGGCGGCGCAAGGATATGGATATCTACAAGGATGGCCCGTGTTTTAAAAATCACATTCGATGAAACTTAAACTTTTAAAATCATGTTATGTTTAAACTTATGTTACTTTTGAACCTTGTGTTGAAGTGAACTTTTGGGACCTCTTTTGCTTACTCTGATATTATCGAATGTGAAGGTTTTATCATAAACATCTCTATTTTGAGTTCGTTTGCTATACTTGTACTATGTAACTAATAGATAGCACCCCATGTTGTATTCCGCTGCTTTTCGAAAATGGGGGTGTTATAGATTGG
This sequence comes from Artemisia tridentata subsp. tridentata, assembly GCA_021014915.2. Taxonomy (NCBI): domain Eukaryota; kingdom Viridiplantae; phylum Streptophyta; class Magnoliopsida; order Asterales; family Asteraceae; genus Artemisia; species Artemisia tridentata. Next base: position 240,435,819 of record CP139502.1, on the reverse strand, counting down.
TATCAGAGCACAGGTTATAGTGAACTAGGTCGTTTTCTTTTAAAAACCTAGACTATAACCTTTAATTTTTCAAAAATCATGAGTTTCCATCATCTTGTCCGATATCCATGCTCGCCTACTCCCGATTTCCTATTCCTTCTTTGATCATATATCTTCATGTTGCTATATTAAGAATAATTATATAGACACTATAATTATTTCTTAACTTGATCGTTAATCCGCGAAACACCACTTAATAAATATAAAATTTTTATGCACAAGATTTCTTATCTCTTATGCTATTAATAAACATAATTATTATTTTATCCGAAAATGTATACACATCTCTTGATTGCACCGTTGTTATACGTATGCGTAAAATAAATATTATCATTTGTACATGTAATATTTATCAATTATCTCGCTTGTTCATGAAGCATCATTATTCACTCACTTACTTACACAAATATTATTCTCATGATAATATTTCTTTTCTTGATACTAATTATATGTATGTATATATATATGATTTTTCAGATTTGTCATGGCACTCCCACTTCCTCCTGATCACGAGGTAGATATTCAAGAGAACGAACCAGCTCAACCTGAGCTTGCACCGGCTGAACATCTACCAGCTCCTCCATTACCAAATCATGTCTTTCCAAACATTGATCCAGAAGATCAAGAAGAAGAAGAAGAAGAAGAAGAGGAACAAGAAGAAGAAGAGGCAGAAGAAGAGATGGATGTGTTAATACTCCAAAATGCAAGTTCGGATGAGGAGGGTGATGAACCTGAACTGATCTATCCATATGAGGGGCCAGTTTCGCCCTATCCACCACCATCTATACCTGACACTTCATATGATTCAGAGCCCGAGGTTGAAGAGGCTACCACTGTTGGTACCATTAGACAGGTACCCCTCTTGGGACACAGATTTCCTAGGAGTATCCACGAGAGGGGTGGATCATCTTCAGCTGCTCCCACTGCTTATGAGCTCGAGGATCTAGTACCGGGGGCTATGAGGAGAGATATTGACTCCATCTATGGTAGAGTTAGAATTCTAGAGAGACAGATGAGTGTTAGGGAACTCGAGGGGGCCAGTGCTATATCTAGAGACAAAATTGGGCATAGACGTATGGATTTGCTAGACTTCGATTTGGGTGTGGTAGAACATGAGGCTGATAAGACAAACCGTGAGGTATCCTTGTTGGGAAAACGTGTCCGAGATCTAGATGATGTGGGTGTCAGAGGCGAGAATAAGAGGTTGAAGCATAAGTTAGAAGACACCCAGTTAGCTCTAATGTTCGCGGATATGCATAAGGAGAGCCTTGAGAAGGATTTGTATGAGATGAGGCGTTAGGCCTATGCTCATTGGGAAGAGATGATTCGAGCAGGGATGGTTGATGAGAGGTCGTGTGATGCTATTGATGTATTAGCCATTTATGGAGAAACCTCACCACCAGAGCCACGTGGATCCCCTCGTGACTCTCAGTAGTCTATGTACTTTTATTTTCTTTCGTTGTATGTCGTTGTTGTTCTTTGTCTTGTAATCGCTAAACTGAAAGTATCAGTTAGTAGAACTATTATCGTTAATTATGATGACTTCGTCAAATTTTGTAATACAACCAACAATGTATTAATCCTTTGTTATGAATGATGAAGTTTCTATTTCTTAAATTCCACTCTATATTGTCATAATCTCTTTTATATTCGGTTTACTCGTACGTGATAATATTTATGTCATTGTATGAATACTCATCAAAATTTTCTTGTGTTGTGATAGAATCATGCCACCAAAGAGAATGTTTGAAGCAGCTATACGAAAGTTAGTCGCTGACAGCGTGGCCACGGCTTTAGCCGAGGATCGCGCTATAAGAGCTAATGAGGCTGGAGGCGGTGCTGGAGCCGCTGGGGCTGCTAGTGGCGATGCTGGAGCCGCCGGGGCTGCTGGTGGCGGTGTTGGAGCCGCTGGGGCTGCTGGTGATGCTGTAGCATGTGGTTGTACCTATAAACAATTTCTGGCTTATGAGCCCACTAAATTTAAAGGAACTGAGGGTGCGGTTGCATTGATTCACTGGTTTGAAAGCTGTGAGACCTTTTTTATGCTCAGTAACTGCTCAGAGGATTGCAAAGTTAAGTACGCCGCAGGTACTCTGTTAGAACATGCTAAATCATGGTGGAACTCTTACGTTCAACCCATTGGGATTGAAGCAGCCCATGCAATCACGTGGACCGACCTCAAGAAAAGGATGACCAAAAAGTTCTTTCCTCGTAGTGAAGTAAGAAGACTTGAGACAGAGTTTTACTACCTAACGGTTAAAGGTTATGATATTGAAACTTATATCAGAAGGTTCCAAGAGCTGAAAGTTCTGTGTCCTAGTATGGTTCCTAATTTCGAAAGGGAGCTAGAAGCCTTTATTAAGGGTCTTCCACGAAGCATTAAGGGGGACGTGACCGCTGCTAATCCAAAAACTATGGATGAAGCCATTCGTGTTACTCAAAAACTTATGGCACAAGTAGTGGAGGATGGGACAACTCGCAATGCAAACAACAACAACAACCAGAACAAAAGAAGTTGGAATGATGAAAGGAGGGGAAACAACAACAACCTTCAGGGCCGCAACAACGATCATCACCAACAACAGAGTAGAAGATGAGAGAATGTGAGGGCAATGACTGAAGCCCCAACTGGAAGAGGTGGGTACGCTGGACCTCATCCTTACTGCGATCGCTGTAAGATGCATCACGTTGGCCAGTGTAATGTGAAATGTAACGGCTGTGGAAAACTAGGTCATTTAACGAAAAACTGTAGGGGTAAGGCCATTGCTACTGGTGTTAATGCACAGCCGATTGTAACTTGTTATGGCTGTGGGGAAAAAGGGCACAAGAGTAAAAACTGCTCGAAGAAGGGGAATGATCAAGCTCGGAATGCTCGTGGTCGTGTGTATGTGATGGGAAATGGAGAGCAACAAGGCCCGAATGTCGTGACGGGTACATTTCTACTTGATAATCATTATGCTAAGGTTTTATTTGATTCGGGTTTAGACAAAAGCTTTGTGTCCACTAGTTTTAGTGCATTGATAAACATTAACCCGGTTAAGTTAAGCTATAGTTACGAAGTCGAATTAGCCGATGGGAAATTGGTTAGTACAAATTCTATTCTAAGGGGTTGTACCATAAATCTAGCGAACCACCCATTTAGTATTGACCTCATGCCAATTGAACTTGGAACTTTTGATGTCATTATTGGAATGGATTGGTTATCTGATCGAAACGCGGTTATTGTCTGTGGTGAAAAAGTTGTTCGTATTCCACACAACAACAAAACACTAATGATCAAAGGTGATAGAGACGCGTCCCAATTAAAAATCATATCCCGTATCAAGGCTCAAAGGTACATAGAGAAAGGGTGCCAGATATTTCTAGCACAAGTGACAGAGAAAGAGTCAGATGAAAAATGACTAGAAGATGTACCTATTGTCAGTGAATTTCCTGAAGTGTTTCCGGAAGATTTGCCTGGACTTCCACCACCTCGACAAGTAGAGTTCCGAATTGAATTAGTGCCCGGTGCTGCACCAGTGGCACGTGTACCTTATCTGTTGGCGCCATCAGAAATGAAGGAGCTATCAGAACAATTACAAGAACTGTCAGAAAAAGGGTTCATTCGACCGAGCACGTCGCCTTGGGGAGCTCCGGTGTTGTTTTTAAAGAAGAAAGACGGATCCTTTCGAATGTGTATCGATTACCGTGAGCTTAACAAGTTAACAGTCAAGAATCGTTATCCACTCCCGAGAATTAACGATCTATTTGATCAGCTTCAAGGCTCAAGCGTATATTCCAAAATCGACCTGCGATCGGGTTATCACCAACTCCGTATCCGGGAAGAAGACACACCAATTACTGCGTTCAGAACTCGGTATGGTCACTACGAGTTCAAGGTGATGCCGTTTGGGTTGACCAATGCACCTGCAGTATTTATGGACTTGATGAATCGAGTGTGCAAACCGTACCTCTACAAGTTCGTAATTGTATTTATTGATGACATCTTGATTTACTCCAAGAACAAGGAAGAACATGCGGAACACTTGAAGATTATCTTGGAGTTACTCAAGAAAGAGCAATTGTACGCCAAGTTCTCAAAATGTGACTTTTGGCTGGAATCCGTACAATTTCTCGGTCATGTGATCAATAGTAAAGGTGTTCATGTAGATCCTGCAAAGATCGAAGCTATCAAGAATTGGGCTCCGCCAACGACACCAACAGAAGTGAGGCAATTCTTAGGACTTGCTGGTTATTATCGAAGATTCATTGAAGGATTTTCTATAATAGCCAAACCTCTTACCAAGTTGACTCAGAAAAATAAGAAATACGAGTGGGGTGAAGACGAAGAAGAAGCCTTTCAAATACTAAAACAGACACTTTGTAGTGCGCCTATATTAGCATTACCAGATGGGACGGAAGACTTTGTAGTCTATTGTGACGCGTCGAACAAGGGTTATGGAGCAGTATTGATGCAACGACAAAAGGTCATAGCATATGCTTCACGGCAATTGAAGACTCATGAAGAAAACTATACGACCCATGATTTAGAATTGGGTGTCGTGATTTTTGCTCTTAGGCTATGGAGGCACTACTTGTATGGTACGAAGTGTACGGTGTATACTGATCACAAGAGTATCCAATACATCCTAGATCAAAAAGAGCTCAACATGAGACAGCGAAGATGGATTGAACTCCTGAGTGATTACGATTGTGACATCCGTTATCACCCGGGAAAGGCGAACGTAGTGGCTGATGCCTTAAGCAGAAAGGAAAGGGCAAAACCATTACTGGTCAGATCACTAGTAATGACGGTTCTCACTAAGTTACCTGAACAGATTCTCAAGGCTCAAGCGAAAGCAATGAGAGAAGAAAATGTGAAGGCTGAAAATCTAGGGAAGGGGATCAAACCCATATTCGAAACTCGTTCTGACGGAACCTTATGCTTTGGTAAACGTGTTTGGTTACCACTGTTTGGAGGTTTGAGAGACTTGATCATGCACGAGTCTCATAAATCCAAATACTCTATCCATCCGGGGTCAGATAAGATGTACCACGATCTAAAACAGTTGTACTGGTGGCCGAACATGAAGGCTGAGATCGCCACTTATGTCGGTAAGTGTTTGACGTGTGCAAAGGTTAAGGCAGAACATCAAAAGCCAGCCAGATTCCTTCAACAACCCGATATTCCTGTTTGGAAATGGGAAAGAATCACCATGGATTTCATTACTAAGCTCCCTAGAACTCCAAGTGGTTATGATGTGATTTGGGTCATTGTGGATCGTTTGACAAAATCTGCTCATTAAAGAGACTTGCAGGATGGAGAAGCTTACTCAACTGTACTTAAAAGAGATTGTCTGTAGGCATGGTGTGCCTATATCAATCATATCTGATAGAGATAGCCGGTTTACATCAAGATTCTGGAAGTCACTCCAGGAGGCCTTGAATACAAAACTGGATATGAGTACGGCGTACCACCCACAGACAGATGGTCAAAGCGAAAGAACAATACAAACTTTAGAAGATATGTTGCGAGCGTGTGTGCTTGACTTTGGAAGTAGTTGGGATCGACATTTGCCACTAGCCGAATTCTCCTACAACAATAGTTATCACGCAAGCATCAAGGCTGCACCTTTCGAAGCTCTTTACGGGCGAAAGTGTAGATCACCAGTTTGTTGGAGTGAGGATGGAGATAGCCAACTCACGGGACCAGAAATGATTCGTGAAACAACAGAGAAGATCGTTCAAATCAAAAATCGTTTGTTAGCTGCTCGTAGTCACCAGAAAAGCTATGCAGATGTTAGACGCAGACCTTTGGAGTTTAATGTAGGTGACAGAGTTATGCTCAAGGTTTCGCCATGGAAGGGTGTGGTTCGTTTTGGTAAGCGTGGGAAACTAAGTCCGCGATACATTGGACCATTCAAGATCCTATCTAGGGTTGGTCCAGTAGCGTACAAGTTAGAGCTACCAGAAGAACTTCAAGGCATTCACAACACTTTTCACGTTTCAAATCTCAAGAAATGTTTGTCAGACGAGAGTCTCGTCATTCCATTAAATGAACTTCGAATTGATGACAAGCTGCACTTCATAGAATAACCAATAGAAATCGTTGATCGTGAAGTAAAGCAACTCAAGCAAAGTCGCATTCCCATTGTCAAGGTTCGTTGGAATACACGACGAGGACCTGAGTTCACATGGGAACGCGAAGACCAAATCAAGAGCAAATATCCTCATCTTTTCGCAAGTGAACCGTCAGGGGATAAAGCGAGTTGAGCGCCGGGACGTCGCTCTCTTAAGGGGTACGTGCTGTGACATTTCGTAAATTCATGTCATTAATTTATCTATTTTAATTTCCTAACTATTCTATTTTAAATAATTAACTTCGTCGGAAGTTATCCGCATACGTCATAACACGTACAATTAATTCAACCGACATTATACTATGTCCAGTCTATACTTTTTATACACTTTGGTTCCCTACAATCCTATTTTAAAAGTCACTTATCACTTTTTCCATTTTTGCTTAAACCTTGTACCTTTTACGTCTTGCGCGATTTAAACCATTGTTTTTATGATTTAACCACATCTAAATCCTCCGATGAACTCACCACTCATCTAAAATTTCTAAAATATATAATGAAAACAAGTTTTTATGTTTTTAGAAGTTTTACAATTTTACACTACCCGGTATTGCGTTACGTGTCTTAAAAATCCTACGTTTAATTACCGGGAGCAAAATACACTATGTCACAACTCGTAATTTCAGGTCCTTTTCAAGCTTCAAAATTTCACTATTCATCTCGGGAAATTACTATTCACAGGTACTATTCATCAATTCACTATTCATCATTTTTGGAGTCGGTTTGAGACTTTGAGAAGTTTTTAAAAATTTTACTATTCATGAGACACTATTCATTCCCGGAGGAAAATTACTATACTCACTATTCATCATTACGTAAACTAAGTTTACGGGTATTCAAATGCGCGTAACCAGTGAGGTTTAGCTGCGAACTCATGAGACATCACTTAGGACACGTCATATAGACTAGAGTAGTCTATAAATCATCGTAACATCATCATTATCTTAAGTCATGCACGGGTTTGTGTGATTTTCATTAACGTATGTTTATTTATTTTATAAACGTTACCACTCAGTCATTTCTGTTGACATAAATAAATGCCTAAAAACATAATCAATATTTATTCATATCTCTATGTTTTGATGATCACAAAATGTAAACTCATTAAAACATAAACTTATAAATTAAACAAGTACTTAGTTGTAAATATTCACTTCTACAACTAAAATCACTTAAGGTATGAATGAACTAATGCTTAATGCATCATATGATCAAAGGAACATTTTCTTTATTTCTAAACTTTTTATAAAATGTCAAAAACATTTTATATATTTTTGAAAAACAATTTTGGTATTAAATAAAAATGTTTAATCTTTTATAAAAACATGAATTCAAATTTTTAACCAAAATCAGTAAAAATGTTCCAGAAAAACCTTCCCCACAAAAGGACAAATCTGGCCAACGTTCAGTAGGGGCGGCCCCCTTAATTTTGCTAGGCGGCCCCCTTAATAATTAAGGGGACCGCCCCCTATTTAAGGGGACCGCCCCCGCTCCAGTAGGCTCCAGCTGTCCAGACTTTTCCCTATAAATACCAGCCTTCCCCTGGATTTTTACTCAACCTTTTGCACTAAAACTTTCAGTTGTAGATCTCATTTCATATCTTAGAAAAACCTTTGATCATGTAATCTTAAGCATTGGTTTCCAAGTGATCCAAGCTTCCACCATCCAAGTGCAAAAGAAGAATACTTCTATAAATCAAGATTAGAAGTATTACAACTTAGTATCATCTGGTTACTTAAGTTGTGTGTTCAACAAAGTTTGTAAATCATTCATTCATTTGTATGTAAGGTGTGGGTTGTAGATTAGTATTGTGTGTAAGTAGTGAACATGTTGTATAAGTAGTTGTGGTATAGAAGTTGTGAGGTCAAATGTAGAAGTCGTGAAGCCGTTGTGTAGAAGTCGTGAACCCGTGGTGTAGAAGTTGTGAAGCCGTAGCTTAGAAGACGTGAAGTCCTTGTGTTGAAGTCATGAAGCCGTAGCATAGAAGCTGTGAAGCGGTCGTGTTAAAGTTGTGAAGTCCTAGTCGTGAAGTCCTAGTGTTGAAGTCGTCAAGCCGTAGCATAGAAGTTGTGTAGCGGTCGTGTTGAAGCCGTGAAGTCCTAGTCGTGAAGTCCTAGTGTTGAAGTCGTGAAGCCGTAGCATAGAGGTTGTGTAGCGGTCGTGTTGAAGTCGTGAAGAAGTCGTGAAGCCGTTGTAAAGTAGTCGTGAATAAGTTGTGAAGAAGTTGTGTTGTGAAGTTGTGAGATTGGTTCTAGCTACGATTAGAACTCGACATTTAGCTTTGTGTCGTTAAACCCGTGTAAGCCAAAGTTGTGTACGGTTTTCTCCGCCATAAGGGAGCTTATTGAAGTTGTGAAGAAAACTCTCGAGCAAGGTGTGCTCGGGGAGTGGAGTAGGGCAAGGAAGGTGTCCTTGTAGCCGAACCACTATAAATGTCTTGTGTCTCGGTTAGATCTTTCCATACCTTATTTATTTCTTTACTTGCATCGTCATTACTTTCATACACATAGGCTTATATAATTGCTAGTATTAATTAGAGGTCGACTTCACATAAAGATCAATTTGAAAATCCATTCAAGAAACCAAAACTTTTACAATCAATTTAAAAGAATACATATATAACTAATAATAAGGTTCAAGTTTTATTTTTCATACAAACTTGAATCTAAGTGTTTTAAAAATAAACAAAGGTTTTCATAATAAAATTAAAAAAGACGTAAAACTATTCAACCCCCCTTCTAGTTTTCCACAATTGGTATCAGAGCCAAGTTAATCAAGATCTTTAAAATATACTGTATTTTAAAACATGAATCGATCTATGGAATTCGAAAAATATCTAGAAGGGGAATCTTTGCTAAAACCACCACTATTTGAAAACTATACTTTTCTTGAATGGAAAAATAAATTTGAAACTTATGTGAAATCAATTGATCTAGATCTTTGGCATGTCATTTCGATTGGTGATTTTGAAAGTCAAACAAAAACATATTTTGAAAGTTATACAAAAACATATTTTGAAAGTTAAACAAAAACTGATTTTGAAAATCAAACAAAAACGGATTTTGAAAGTCAAATTGATTATTCGAAAACAAAGAATGAAATAAATAATAAAGCTAAAATAATTATTTATAAAACCTTGCCGAAAGTTGAATATGAAAGAATATTCTTCTATAAAACGGCAAATGATATTTGGAAAAATTTATTAAACTTTCATCAAGAAAACTGTCAAGCCAAAAATGAGGATTTTGATCTTGTACATGAATTAGTTATCTTAGAAAATTTAATAGATAAATATTTAGATAAAATAGATACATGTGCTACTAGTTCAAATGTTGTTAATGTAGGTGTTAGCGACGAAGACTACATGAATCAACTCCAAAGTGAACTCAATCCAAGATCATGGAGTGACACAGACGAAGGAGAAGATCATCATCCGACTCACCTATCATTCACACGTCGATCATCATCTGAGACATTACGAAGAAAAGCTAGGACGTGAGGTAAGTTCTCTTTTTATAAGTAATTACTTCATGCATATAATCTTATTAATGCCTTAGGATACGCTTAGTCTGATAGGTTGATTTGCCTTTACACTTTAGTTATATTCGTTCTGTGGCTTAATGAACTAGAAACCCTTTAGTTAGCCCCCCTAAGTATTAGTAAACCAAGCAATCTTCATATTTGGTACTCTTCGATAGGTAAATTTAGGAACTTAATTTCTTCTAAAAAGAGAATGACTACTGGAGAATCTATTGACTAGAAACTCAATTTGACCTAACGGTTGAATTGCTTCTATGTGAGAAGTTGGGTGTGTGTAACCCGTAAAAACGGTCGTGATGAGGCGAAAAGTGTACGGCTTTTAAGGGGTCATTTAAGCCCGAAATCGTATTTATTTGATCAAATATTGCCCTAAATCGTTCCTTTTGTCATTTTAGGTACTTTTGAGGAGAAATCTGGAAAAGGAGGCATTTTGGACGTTTTTGGAGCATTAAAGTGAAGAAAACGGCAAAGTCTCAAGAATCGGCTAAAAGTTACTCTTGACGGCGTCACAATTAACATGGGACGGCGTCATGCCTTGGCAAGAAAAGTTGGATGTGAAATTTACTCATGACGGGCCAGTGAGTTTGCATGAGAATTCTGACGGCGTCACGCTTTAACTAAATCAAGGGCGTCACGGCTTAAATCATAAGGGGACGGCGTCACGTTCAGGATCCGACGGCGTCAAGCCTTGATAAGCCAGAATGGATTTTTGAAGAGCTAAAGAGGGACGGCGTCAAGATGGTCATCCGGGAACCCTAAAAGCGGCGAGGTGACGGCGTCACAATGCATAAGGTGACGCCGTCAGATGTCAAAGTCTATATATAGTTTTCTAATTTTTTGTCATTAAGAGAGAGCTTAGTGTGTGGAATTTTGGGATAAAACCCTAAGACGATTTTAGCTACTTTTTCAGGGCTTCTTGCCTTGAGATCTTCCATGTTTCATTGAAAGATAAGTTATCAATTAATCATTCAATATGTCTATGTGTTGTTTGATTCTATCTTATGCTTGTCTTTTGTTTAACATGTTAGGCTAATTTTATCTTGTGTTTGCTTAGATCTAATGAAACCTAGCTATTGATTATTGGTTGTTAGTGTGTTATTAGTTGTATTGGATGATTGTTTATCTATGTTAGGCTTAAGAAAACTGGCTAACTTCCTATTCGGTAACTTGCTTGAACGTCTTAAGAAACATGAACCAAACGCGTACTAAAGGTTTTTATGGTTGTATTTAATGCACAAGCGAATTCTAGTGATCCCATGTTAGGAGCTTCCTAGCCGGCTCGACATAGGAGTGAAGTAGGAGCTTGTAGAGTTTGGGGAAGTAAGTACGCCACCCCACGAATGGTATTAAGGAATACACCCGTCATCCACGCGACTAATACACACTAATTAACCGGTAAAAGATAGTTAGGGAGTAAGGAAATCTAAGTAAACACATTTCTCTACACATAAGTTTCTCACCACTTTTCATTTTTGTTATTTTATTTTATTTGCATTTGTAGTAATTTGGGTTAGTTGACTAGCAACTAATTCCGCCCACTCCTTCAAAACCCGAGATTTTACTTGCTTTTATAAAATATAAAAACATAAAAAGAATCTTCCTCAACCCTTAGACCTAATTAGAGTAGCCTTTCACACCTAACGAACACTATTCCCTGTGGAGAACGATCAATCCCCCGTACTTACCACTACACTATACTACATCGGTCAGGTACACTGCCTGGTGGGGTTGTAAGCCTCTTGAGATCCCTCGAGAGGTAAAACCTGTTGTAAGGTTGCAAAACCACGCAATCAAGTTTTTGGCGCCGCTGCCGGGGAATAGTTATTGTTTAGGTTGAATTTTTATTTCTATTAGGTCTACTCACTAGATTCCTTTCTAGTGAGATTTTTTTTATTTTATTTTTCTAGGTTTTCTTTAGTCTATCTATTTTCTTCGTGTCTTTGTTCGTAACCATTACCGTCCGACATCATGGAAGATGGTAATATCCTTAACCCACACAACCCACCACCACAACAACCACCACCACCTCCTAGAGCCCGTACTTTAGGAGAGTATTCCCGTCCTAGCCACCACGGCTATCGAAACACCATTGAGCTCACTCAAGGAGCCAATATCACACCCTTGCGATCCGACACCATCCGGTTGGTGCAAAGCGGATGCGCATTCCATGGACTTCGTTCTGAAGATCCTAATCAACATCTCAAGGACTTTCTTAAAATCGTTGATTCTATAGACCTTGATGTTGCCACTCGAGAGACGACCCGATTGCGTCTCTTCCAATTCTCTCTGCGGGACCAAGCTAGTCAGTGACTAGAACGTCAACCCGCAGGATCCATCACCTCTTGGGATGATCTCACCACTCGTTTCCTTGCTCAGTTTTTCCCACCGGGAAGAACTACCAAGCTAAGGAATGATATCTTGATGTTCCAACAACGTCAAGGCGAAACTCTCTACGAGGCATGGACTCGATTCAAGGACTTACTCCAAAAAGTCCCTCACCATGGCATAGAACTTTGGCTCCAAGTCCAAATCTTCTATGACCATATCAATCTCTCCACAAGGCAAACCATTGACCAATCGGCCGGTGGCAAGCTACGTGATCTAAGTGCGGAACAATCATGGGCTCTCCTAGAGGATCTTGCTCTTTATGACAACGAAAGTTGGAGTGATCCCCGTGATTTGAATAAAACGGTCAAGGCAATATCTTTGCCTTTGAACAATTCAAGCACTTCCGACCGTAGGATCATAGAACTTGAAGACCAAGTCAAGTTTCTCATGAAATCCTACGAGGCTCCTAAACCTTCAAGCCAAGTGAACAAAATCACTTCTTCATGTGAATTATGTAGTGGTCCCCACGACACTCGTGATTGCATGGAACTCCCCGAACAAGCTTTTGTGGACTACGCATCCTCGCGTACCGACGGAGCGGGAGACAAGTGGTACACTTTCAAGCCCGAGCCAAACCATTATGGTGATTCATACAACCCCTCATGGAAAAATCACCCGAACCTTAGGTGGAAACAAAACCAAAACTCACAACAAATCAATTCTTCCAACCCACCTAATCGTTTCCAATCAAGCGGTTCCAACTCGAACCGTACTTTCAACAACAATCCTTCCGGCAATGGTAGTACCAATAACTTTGAAGGATTGATGTCTCAATTTATGGCATCTCAAGAAGCTCGTTTAGCCAAGTTTGAAGCCGATTTCAAACAAAAACAAAGCGAGATGACCGACAAGATTGACACCTTGTTGAAAGCCCTCAATGACCGAGAAATGGGAGCACTCCCTAGCAACACGGTCAAGAACCCGAAACTAAACGTCAACGCTATTTCGTCGGTTTCGTCCCCTAGTTCTTGTCCACAATATTATTCGGTCAATTCCATGAGCACGTGTTTCAAACAAACCCAAATCATTCCAAGTGACCAAGAAGTTATGACATCCAAATTGGTCAACAACATAGTTGAAACACCTCCCACTCAAAACCTTGACGATGAATTCAAGGAGCTCCACCTTGAAAGTCCGGTTGTTGATGAGAAGAAGCTCAAGTTAGGCGAAAAAGGGACCGCCTTTGTTCAAAACAAGCTACCTAAGAAGTTAGATGATCCGGGCTTATTTGTTCTACCTTGCAAGATCGGTAATTCGGAGGCTTATGATACATTAGCCGATCTTGGATCAAGCCTTAACCTACTTCCGTTACCTCTCTACACCTCTCTAAAACTTGGAAAACTTGAAGAAACCGAGGTGATAATAGGCTTAGCGGATGGAAGTGTTGCTTACCCGGTTGGAGTAGTTAAGGACGTGCTAGTGCACATTGGAAAACTAACCATTTTAGCCGATTTCCACGTCCTTGATATGGTTAGCGACCCTACATGCCCCTTGTTGATAGGTAGAGGATTTTTAGCGACCGCTAGTGCTATGATTGATTGTAAGGAATCCAAGATAGCGGTAGGAGAAGGGGATACTTGGTCAGTCTATGATGTTAAGAAACATGCCTATGATACTAGTGAGGAACCGACACCCCATTGGTTAGAATTAAATAGGAGACCATCTAGATATGGACCTTGGATCGATAGAGACTTCATAGGACCCCAACGCCCATTTTACCTAGAAGAGGACTTTGTTAACCGAACACATTCGGTAGAGCAACTCTTGGCTAGGGACACCGAATTGGATCCATTTGAAGACCCTCTAGTTTTTAGAAGGATGATTGATTTCCTAGGAGTTTTGCCAATTAACCTAGGAATGAATAAGTGGATTTGTGAGGAAGATGATCATAAGTGGAATTGGGATAAACCACCCAATGATGGAGATGGGTCATGGCATATCAAGATGACATTGTATGACCCGGATGGAGAGAAGTTTGAAAAGACATATCGTACTAAGCGGACCAATAGGAAACTTCAATCCAAGCTTAACCCTAAAAACGTCCTTGATGACGAGCTTACTTACATAGGGTAGCGTGACTTTGAGTCTAGCTACAAGACTCGTTAATAAAGAAAGGCGCTTCTTGGGAGGCAACCCAAGCTTTATTTATTTTATTTGCTTTGTGTGTTCATTTGTTTGTGTGTTTGTTTTATTTGTTTCGTATGTGTGTGTAATTTTTATTCTTATTGATTCATGTTAAAAACTAATTGTGAAAATGCTTTATGTTGTTTTTAACTTCGTCTTAACTACATATAAAGGTATTTTGCAAAAGATAAGTGTAAGGGAAATCTAAATCGATTTATTAGAACACAAATGAACATGAATCATAATAATATTAAATTAACATACATATTAGTATTTGTTTGAGTCAAATGCTTGTATCGAGTCATAATGATGTTTTGCAGAATTTCCAGGAAGTAAGGTAAAGGTTTTTCCAGAAATTTTCCGAAAACTTAAAATGAAAATTTTTGTCAGGTCATTTCTGACGGCGTCAGGGGTTATAACCTGATGGCGTCAGATTTAATTTCCAGAAATTTTTGAAAATTTTGTTTTCATAAAAAGTTTTTATTAAAATCTCCAACTTATAATCTCCAGGAATCTGCAAAGTTATCATTCCACAAGCATTATATCCTTATATATAGATTTTATCCCGCCGATGTTATGCAGGTTTTCGTGTTTGTTTTCTCAGGTTCAACAGGTTATTTTGGACAAGGGAATGTTTTGAATCAAGCTTATGGCGATGCATTAGTCATGGAGCTTCAACATTCTCTTTGGAGGAAGATTTAACCGTGTAATTTCATTATCCAACGAGCGAATCAGGGGAGTATTTGATTTCATTCTTTTACTTTATGCTTTTACATTTGTCATTTGAACATTGGGGACAATGTTCATCTTAAGTGTAAGGGGAGGGTAAAAGTACGATTTTAGAGAATACAATTGCGCTTGATTTTTGTTTGTTTAATAGTAGATGTGTAATAAAACTGAGAGAAATACTTGTTAAGGTAATTTTAGTGCCAAATTTAAAATTTTTTACAACATATAGGAGTGAAACTTTGATCTTAATGAGCGTCTCATGGATAGGAGTTATATGACTAGCACAAAAACCGCACCACTAAAAAATTTTCCACCCCCAAATATGTGAGGTTCGCCCCTAGAATTGGTAGGAAAAGCATTTATGCTATGATGTGTGTGCCGGTAGCACTTAGATTCTAGAACTTGCGTTAGGACCATTCCGAGGCCACAAGTGAGACTACATTCGTGTAGTTAGATTTACTACATGATAAGAGGCATTAGGATTAACCCATTGTTTTACACCTGTGTTTTTGTTATAATTACTTCGGCTACATTGGTCAAGTAATTCTCCCACATCCTTTGCGTTGTACTCATTTTTAGTACACGATACCCCTAGTACACCCCTCAGAGCCTATCTTTTCGTTTCGACCTTTAAGCATTTTACTTAAAGGAAGAATTTGTTACACCCCACTAAAATGTACACCCAAATCGCCTTAGCCTACCTTGTATGCACTCATTTTTAGTGCATTATTGTTACAACATTTGTTTAAACCCAAGTTAATTATCTAATTGATTACATGGTTGCTAAGTCGAGTCATATCCTTGTACATATTGTTTTGGGACGATTGGGACTCATGGGTAAAGTACTAGTGTAATGAGTAATGGGGATGAACATCATTTATTACCCCCATATGTGCTAAATATTTTAAAAGTACTCCAAGTTTTTCGATTATCTTAATTCGAGTCATTAGAATAGTTATTTGTAAAGTTATGTAAAAGTTTAAGTGTAAGGGGGATGCAATGCCCCTATGATGTATTATTTTGGATGGTAGGGCAAGAGTGTATGCAAAAAAAAAAAAAAAAAAAAAAAAAAAAAAAAAAAAAAAAAAAAAAAAATCAAGAAAAATACAAAAAAATGAGAAAAAAAAAAGAAAAATAGAAAAAACATACGGACTACCATCCCGTTTCATTTTATGTTTATTTTATGTTTATGTTGTGTTATTTTCTTTCATTAGCTTAAGATCGAGTCTAGTCTTGGCTTAGCAACGTTGTATAGTACATGTGATTGATCAAGATCTTTAACTAGCCACCAGTAAAATATCCTTTATCCAACAAAACCGTGTTTTCCTTTTCCCTACACCTAACGTTATAACCCATTTAAAAGCCCTCTTTGATAGTTTATCTTAGGTGCTTACGCCTAGTGGAGGAGGTTTTCGATCCTTTCCCAAGCCTATGGTAATCTATTTGCTATGACAGGTAGTGAGAGATATTTTCCGTTTTCATTTATGAGATTTATTTTGATGACACTTGAGAGATGTGAGTATCTAAACACTACTTGTGAGGTGCTAGTATGTAATCTCCGTGCTTATTATGATTGAAGTGGAACGAATATTTGTTGTAATTACTTTTATGTTTGCATTAAATGACCCCTAACTTGTATTTTGATTAGAATAAAAGCGCATTTGCTTGAGGACAAGCAAATCTCAAGTGTAAGGGTATTTGATGAGGCGAAAAGTGTACCGCTTTTAAGGGGTCATTTAAGCCCGAAATCGTATTTATTTGATCAAATATTGCCCTAAATCGTTCCTTTTGTCATTTTAGGTACTTTTGAGGAGAAATCTGGAAAAGGAGGCATTTTGGACGTTTTTGGAGCATTAAAGTGAAGAAAACGGCAAAGTCTCAAGAATCGGCTAAAAGTTACTCTTGACGGCGTCACAATTAACATGGGACGGCGTCATGCCTTGGCAAGAAAAGTTGGATGTGAAATTTACTCATGACGGGCCAGTGAGTTTGCATGAGAATTCTGACGGCGTCACGCTTTAACTAAATCAAGGGCGTCACGGCTTAAATCATAAGGGGACGGCGTCACGTTCAGGATCCGACGGCGTCAAGCCTTGATAAGCCAGAATGGATTTTTGAAGAGCTAAAGAGGGACGGCGTCAAGATGGTCATCCGGGAACCCTAAAAGCGGCGAGGTGACGGCGTCACAATGCATAAGGTGACGCCGTCAGATGTCAAAGTCTATATATAGTTTTCTAATTTTTTGTCATTAAGAGAGAGCTTAGTGTGTGGAATTTTGGGATAAAACCCTAAGACGATTTTAGCTACTTTTTCAGGGCTTCTTGCCTTGAGATCTTCCATGTTTCATTGAAAGATAAGTTATCAATTAATTATTCAATATGTCTATGTGTTGTTTGATTCTATCTTATGCTTGTCTTTTGTTTAACATGTTAGGCTAATTTTATCTTGTGTTTGCTTAGATCTAATGAAACCTAGCTATTGATTATTGGTTGTTAGTGTGTTATTAGTTGTATTGGATGATTGTTTATCTATGTTAGGCTTAAGAAAACTGGCTAACTTCCTATTCGGTAACTTGCTTGAACGTCTTAAGAAACATGAACCAAACGCGTACTAAAGGTTTTTATGGTTGTATTTAATGCACAAGCGAATTCTAGTGATCCCATGTTAGGAGCTTCCTAGCCGGCTCGACATAGGAGTGAAGTAGGAGCTTGTAGAGTTTGGGGAAGTAAGTACGCCACCCCACGAATGGTATTAAGGAATACACCCGTCATCCACGCGACTAATACACACTAATTAACCGGTAAAAGATAGTTAGGGAGTAAGGAAATCTAAGTAAACACATTTCTCTACACATAAGTTTCTCACCACTTTTCATTTTTGTTATTTTATTTTATTTGCATTTGTAGTAATTTGGGTTAGTTGACTAGCAACTAATTCCGCCCACTCCTTCAAAACCCGAGATTTTACTTGCTTTTATAAAATATAAAAACATAAAAAGAATCTTCCTCAACCCTTAGACCTAATTAGAGTAGCCTTTCACACCTAACGAACACTATTCCCTGTGGAGAACGATCAATCCCCCGTACTTACCACTACACTATACTACATCGGTCAGGTACACTGCCTGGTGGGGTTGTAAGCCTCTTGAGATCCCTCGAGAGGTAAAACCTGTTGTAAGGTTGCAAAACCACGCAATCAAACCCGTAAAAATGGTCGTGTTTAGCCTGAATTGAGCACCACTAGTAATAGTCTCATACTCATTCTCCAACTTGAATACATTATTCTTCCTAAATATACCTAACGATAGTTTACTGTTATGAACTTTGCTTTTCACTAGAGCTTTTCATTCCTAGATTTATGTCATCTTGCGTATATAAAATTTCTAGATGTTTACTTGCTCCTATGTGATTTGACTGCATGCCTTCGTAATTATTTGTTTAGTTGTTGAATGCATTGTCATTATAATTGCTTTTGTTTTTCTCTAACTACGCTGACATGATTTTAGTCATAATACATGCTTAAATGCCATAGGATATGTAGAAAGAGGTAGCATGTGACAATAGACTTAACCAATGCCCTTGAGCATGAGATCCTTTATAAACCACTATTTTTAAACCTATAATTAATGGGAATTATTTTTAAATTTGCAAAAAACTTCACATTTTGGAAAAATGATTTTTCAAAAGATTATGACACATTTCTATTAAACATGTTTCACCATCCTACCTTTTTTTCCAAACTTGTGTCCATAATTACGTGTTTATCAAAAACCAAAGATTGGAAAAATATGTTTTTTTTCCTCATAAAAACATTTTGAAATAAAGCCAAAACTATTTCATTAATATATTTTTCACATCCACATAAAACCTACTTTCAAACATTGTTGAATGATGCCAAAAACATTTCTTTAAATCATGCATGGTGATCTCATATATGTCATCTATATTTATGTATGTGACATTTATAAGTGAACTAAATTTGATAATAACCATAATTTATTCACTAAGACCTCACTTGGTACAAGTCTAGAAGTCCACGCTATCATAACTCTACATTCCATGCACATAGATATTCATTAGGATTATTTAACTAGCTTATTAATCTTCCTAAATATGATACTATGAATTACTTGGTGCTATGTAGTGTTTTCTTGTCTAACATATATATGTTACATGCTAAATGAGTTGTTTGCATGCTAGATAATAATGTCTAATGAATATGCTTAGCATACATAAGTTATTAAATCCTAAATTGCCTCAAAAGAAGTTGGACTTGCTTGAAACTAAACCCAAAAACACAACCCTTTCAACAATTTTCTGCCAAAAACCCATTTCCAGTAACCTGGAAATCAGCAGATGGGCGGCCTCCTTAATTCATTAGGCGGCCCCATTAATATTTAAGGGGACCGACCCCTTAATTAAGGGGACCGGCCATCTGATGGTCGAAGGTGCTGCTCCCTTTTTCTATTTTTAAGCCCATTTTATCCTATACCTCCCAAAATTCACAAACACATTGTGTCACAAACCACCCTCCAAAATTTACTTTCCACAATCACATCATCACTACACCATAAATACCCATTTGGAGGAGGAAGCTTGACATTTGCCATAACCCAACAAATGATGTTGTTCAAA
The DNA here is from genome assembly GCA_021014915.2 of Artemisia tridentata subsp. tridentata. Classification (NCBI taxonomy): domain Eukaryota; kingdom Viridiplantae; phylum Streptophyta; class Magnoliopsida; order Asterales; family Asteraceae; genus Artemisia; species Artemisia tridentata. Next base: position 240,416,246 of record CP139502.1, on the reverse strand, counting down.
CTCAACCAACACCTAAACCTTATCCTAATGAACCCTTTCACACACATAACCAATCATCCATATGTCCACCTTTATTCACTCATAATTACCCAAGTTCACAAATGTCTCCACCACCAAAAGTGTCACCACCACTTCCACCAAATAACAACCACTCTCCATCATCATCACCTTCCACTCAACACTTGAAGTTCATTGAAGAACTCAAGGAAGCCTATGAGCTTAATGCTCTCCTTGCTTTGCACCTTGCTCAAAGCAACTTAAACCCATCACCATCCATATCACCATCATTTCCATCATCAACACATCACTTGAGTCAAATTGAGAAACATGTCAACAATTGTCCTTGTTGCATCTTTCTCCAAAATCAAACCATCATTACCATCATCACCATCCATCTCACCATCATTACCATCATCATCACATCACTTGAGTCAAATTGAGAAACATGTCAACAATTGTCCTTGTTGCATCTTTCTCCAAAATCAAACCATCGCCTTAAATGAGCGTCTCACTTGGATTGAGTATCTTCTCACTAGATCTAATCCAACACCACCACTTGAACAACATCAAAACCCTCATTCAACATGGTCAAGTCCAAGCTCTCCACCTCCAATTCCTCCATCAACACTCTCTCCAACATCCATACACCCAAACTTACAACCCCATTAATCCAACATTTTTTACCCCCTCTTTACCATCATCCATCCAAAATAATCCAAGTTTTCATGTCTCAAGCAAGTCCAATGGATCTCTTAGGCAATTTAAAATTTTCTACTTATTGCATGCTATAAGCATAATATGTGTTGTATCAATAATTATGTTTTTAACATAATTATTTTCAACTAATGAATGCTTTATGTCTTGTCTTTAATATATGATTGTTATGCTTATTGCTTGTATACTTGATATCATGATATATATACATGCTTGATGATTAATAACATGCTTATTCAATAATATGTTTTAAATGTATGCATGCGTAATTAACATGTTTATGTCACTATTTAATCATTCTTGATGTACATGATTCAAATGGAGCTTGCTGCAAAAACACCCTAAAAATGACCCTTTTCTGGAAATTTTTCAAATTTGGTCGCCTGGGAAAACACCAGATGGGCGGCCCCCTTAATTCCCTAGGCGGTCCCCATAATTTTAAGGGGGCCGGCCTACAATTAAGGGGACCGGCCATCTGGGCAGTAAAATTTACTGTTTTCATTTGCATCTTGCGACCCCTTTTATCTAGCCCCAGCTACCATTTCTCTTAAAAGACGAACTGGTATTGGAATTTTACCACAAAACCTCCAAACCTTACCAAAGTCAACCATCACCTCCATCAAAACACATGCTTAACAACCAACCTCCACCACAACCTCCACCATTTCCACCTCAATGTTAATCCCCAAGTGCACCAAATGCACCATCAAAAACACCCTTTCATCCATCAATAACTACATCAACTCACACCTTTCATCACCACCATCAAGAGCATCAACTCCACCTCCTACTCAAGAACCTCCATTCACCCATTTTCATTCACCATGCTATCACCAAAATCATCTCTAAGACACCAAAACTCCATCATTTCCACCCACTACACCACCACAACCTTCATTCTCACCAAATTAAGCATATGCAATGCTTAATCAAAAATAATTTTTCAAACCATTTTGTGTGCAAGCCCCATGGAAGATCATGTACTCCTAGAATGATTATGTAGATTGCATTACTTACTAGCTAATGTAGGATTGAATATAATCTTGGATGGTTGTGTATTGATACACAACATTTTTAATGAATGTCTTTATATGCATGCTTATTTTTGCTATATATATGCTTGTGCTTCTAATATTTTTCTTGCAAGTATTCCATATATCGATTCCTTGGTGCCCTCAAACGAGGGGGAGCACACATCAAGGGGGAGTTCTCGTTCCGACAAATTTTATCTCTAAAACTTGTCCAAAAATAACTTTTTGATTTAATGAGTTTAGGTTTTGTAATCATCAAAAAGGGGGAGATTGTTGACATAAATAAATGCCTAAAAACATTATCAATATTTATTCATATCTCTATGTTTTGATGATCACAAAATGTAAACTCATTAAAACATAAACTTATAAATTAAACAAGTACTTAGTTGTAAATATTCACTTCTACAACTAAAATCACTTAAGGTATGAATGAACTAATGCTTAATGCATCATATGATCAAAGGAACATTTTCTTTATTTCTAAACTTTTTATAAAATGTCAAAAACATTTTATATATTTTTGAAAAACAATTTTGGTATTAAATAAAAATGTTTAATCTTTTATAAAAACATGAATTCAAATTTTTAACCAAAATCAGTAAAAATGTTCCAGAAAAACCTTCCCCACAAAAGGACAAATCTGGCCAACGTTCAGTAGGGGCGGCCCTCTTAATTTTGCTAGGCGGCCCCCTTAATAATTAAGGGGACCGCCCCCTATTTAAGGGGACCGCCCCTGCTCCAGTAGGCTCCAGCTGTCCAGACTTTTCCCTATAAATACCAGCCTTCCCCTGGATTTTTACACAACCTTTTGCACTAAAACTTTCTGTTGTAGATCTCATTTCATATCTTAGAAAAACCTTTGATCATGTAATCTTAAGCATTGGTTTCCAAGTGATCCAAGCTTCCACCATCCAAGTGCAAAAGAAGAATACTTCTATAAATCAAGATTAGAAGTATTACAACTTAGTATCATCTTGTTACTTAAGTTGTGTGTTCAACAAAGTTTGTAAATCATTCATTCATTTGTATGTAAGGTGTGGGTTGTAGATTAGTATTGTGTGTAAGTAGTGAAGATGTTGTATAAGTAGTTGTGGTATAGAAGTTGTGAGGTCAAAGTATAGAAGTCGTGAAGCCGTTGTGTAGAAGTCGTGAACCCGTGGTGTAGAAGTTGTGAAGCCGTAGCTTAGAAGACGTGAAGTCCTTGTGTTGAAGTCATGAAGCTGTAGCATAGAAGCTGTGAAGCGGTCGTGTTAAAGTTGTGAAGTCCTAGTCGTGAAGTCCTAGTGTTGAAGTCGTGAAGCCGTAGCATAGAAGTTGTGTAGCGGTCGTGTTGAAGCCGTGAAGTCCTAGTCGTGAAGTCCTAGTGTTGAAGTCGTGAAGCCGTAGCATAGAGGTTATGTAGCGGTCGTGTTGAAGTCGTGAAGAAGTCGTGAAGAAGTCGTGAAGCCGTTGTGAAGTAGTTGTGAAGAAGTTGTGTTGTGAAGTTGTGAGATTGGTTCTAGCTACGATTAGAACTCGACATTTAGCTTTGTGTCGTTAAACCCGTGTAAGCCAAAGTTGTGTACGGTTTTCTCCGCCATAAGGGAGCTTATTGAAGTTGTGAAGAAAACTCTCGAGCAAGGTGTGCTCGGGGAGTGGAGTAGGGCAAGGAAGGTTTCCTTGTAGCCGAACCACTATAAATCTCTCGTGTCTTGGTTAGATCTTTCCATACCTTATTTATTTCGTTACTTGCATCGTTATTACTTTCATACACATAGGCTTATATAATTGCTGGTATTAATTAGAGGTCGACTTCACATAAAGATCAATTTGAAAATCCATTCAAGAAACCAAAACTTTTACAATCAATTTAAAAGAATACATATATAACTAATAATAAGGTTCAAGTTTTATTTTTAATACAAACTTGAATCTAAGTGTTTTAAAAATAAACAAAGGTTTTCATAATAAAATTAAAAAAGACGTAAAACTATTCAACCCCCCCCCTCTAGTTTTCCACAATTTCTACTAACATTATACCCGATACTCCCGATTATGACCCTAATATATTTTCATACTAATTATAATGATATAAGAGTTATATTATTATTTTACCCGATGTTTTTAAACCAATAGCTATATTTTTCCGTTAGGAGCTTATAACTCCGTCGGTTTACGATAATTTAACCCGATAATTATTCCGACACCCGATTCTTGCAAGGAATATGATTTTTCAATTTTTACAACTTCGTCGTTATTTGTTTTAACTCGTCATGATTTATTTCAAGATAACTCGGTACCCGATAACACCTAATGTATACATTAAACTACACAAATACATCTATTATTAGACTCAATCTTACACTAGCTATCTTTTCCCATTTTCTTCCAAAAAGGACGCCCCCCCCCCCCCCCCCATGCCATATTCCTCCATTTTTCTCACTAGCCTTACTTCATTTAATGTAGTTGTTTTCTTGTCTCCCCATTTTATTTCAATAACATAACATAAACAAGCATTTCATTAGTAACAAAAATGTCTCATCTCTTCCTCTCTCACTCTATCACACGGCCAAACAATAACCAAGGGAGATCCAACATTTTTTTTTTGAAGATCAAGTGTTAATCAAGCTCAATTTACATTACTAGTTAAGGCTTTGTGATCAAAACCCTAGGTTACTACACATTTTCTCACCCAATCACTCCATTATCTCAAGTAAGCTTCAAGAACAACTTTATGATCTTCCCATACTTTTATTTACCTCATAAGTTTATGTATTTTCAAGATATATTAGTTAGTAATGCAAGTTACTTATGTTTTAGATACCACTTTACTTAATTTTCACCATAAACACTAGATCTATGGTTTTTATTAACATCCTCATGAAACCCACTATAGTTAGTGATGTTTAGGACCCCATGACACCCTAAGAAGGTGTATGGTAGGATTTGATTAGTTGTAGTGTTGATTGGAAGTGGTTTGATTAAGTTTTGAACAAGTCTTGAACCATAAAAGTGATTTTTAACAACAATAGAAAAGGTTCTGTCCAAAAATGGAAGATCTGGAAAACTTAGTAGCTCAGGGGATATTTTGGCTTAAATAATCAGAAAATAATTTCAAAAACGAAACCGTGGCCGCTTGAATCACTAAAAACCGACTTATAACGAAGGAGATATGATTTTTACAAGTTAGACGAAGAAAACTAATTTTCTGAAAAATACCTTGCTGTTTTCCGAATTACAAAGGACAAAACGAGGCGTTAGACGTGATCTAGATGAGCCGAGCTATTGAAAACATGTTAGTTCATGTTATGACGAATCCGTGGATATAAAGAACGTAGAAAACGAGCTTATAACGACCGAGATATACACGTTTGAACCCGACGAACTCTATTAATATTTTGACAGCACTATATGAAAATATATCTTAAGTGTAAAACTAGTATCTTTACAAGACAAAGCATTGATAGACGATTTTCTAATTAATCAAGACGCGTTTGCTCAAAAGTTAAATAACACGACATTAAGATTATGTTACAAGGTTTTCAAAAACGTCAAGTTTAATCACTAACCCTTAACGTACAATAATTCACGAATAGTTTTACGAGGCCATTTGGGCATATTTTCACAAATTATAAAAAGTGATATTTTGCGACGAAAACATTACATTTTGCCGATACAACACTGATGAACTCAAATAAGTACATTTTATTATCATCATTTATCCTATTTATTTGACTTGTTTTATTATATTATATATGAGAATCGATACATTAATGTTTACTTTAGTAATTCTCAGGTAAAAACAAGCATTATGTGAAACTTGGCGATTTTGACTAATTATGGGCAAAACAAGCGAGATGTCAAAAGTCTACTGAAATCCAGAAGATGCGCCATATCTCACTCAACAGATACGACGCAATATCATACTTAGATGAATTCGAAGACCATTGCCTGACTTTGAAGAATCCGCCGCATGCAATTCTGTCATGCGCCGCATATGAAACTTTGGTCAAAGAAGAAGATCAAGCTCGTTCTACTCCAGATACGCCCAATATACTTCTAACATACGGCGTATCACTATCAACATTTCACCAGTTACGATCCAAGACAGCTAAAGTACATGCGCCGCATACAAAGATCAAGTTACGCCGCATCTGAAGACGGTGCACGAATATTCCAGAATATATTAATCTTGGACCCCACGCGAAGTTAAGTCAATGCGCCGCATCTATCAACTCAATGCGCCGCATCGATCCCTCAGACAGAAACTATAAATACCCCAAGGCCAGATGAATTTAGAAGACGAAGACCTTAGACCTTTTGTATAACCCTAGAGCCGAATTCAGACGACAAAGCAGCACAAGACACACCTCAAACAAAGATACAAGAGCTGAAAGAAGGTCCTGCATGTATTCAATTCATTAAGTAGTTTTTTTTATTGTTCTAGTACGCTTTAATTCATCAGGATTGATGGGCTTGTGTCATGTGACTACGGAAGATCATGCACTCCCCTTAATATTGCTTTCCCATTAATTAAAGTTTATATGTTGATGTCTTTGGTGACTTTTATTAGTGCATTGATAACCTCTGTGTCTAGCTGAGTCTTGCTTGGGTCGCCATGCCCCTTCCTCGCCTATTTATTCTAGTGTCTCTTGAATAAGTAGGATAGACATAAGTAATCATTAAGGGTTTACTCGCCGATAAGATTAGAGCCAACGAGAAAGGTTTAATTATATACACTTCATATAAAACTAGCAATAAAAAAAGTGACAAGCTATTTAATTATCAGGACAGGTCTTCTTATTGTCTCGAGTATCTATCTGTGTACGTGTGTGCTAATCGCTGATTCGTGCTCATTAGTTTAGTTTTCTATTTAATTATAACCAAACTGTGCCAGTCTCTCAGGCTGAAACCCCCTTGTGTTAGATTAGGTTGTATAACTAACTTAGGATATTAAAATACTGATTAGAATAACTAGATAATACGTTCCACTCTTAGTGATCGACACTCTGCTTACCATTATATTCATACTGACCGGGTACACTACTCGTTAAGTGTGTGTGTTATTGATAAGTCGGCTAAATATAAATTTTAAAACTTGAGTAGGCATTAATACTGCTAAACCGCAACGACACATCACGCGCATCAAGTTTTTGGCGCCGTTGCCGGGGAGTGAATTGTTATTATCTGTTAATTTGATTAAGTATTTTAATTAGGTTTTTCTTTTTAGTTTTTTTTAAATTCTAACCACTAACCCCGTTGTATATTAGATAGATTGCATTCATTGTATAATTTGCATATTTTTTGTTTTTGTGTGTTTTTGTTTTCTGTAATTTTTGTTTCTTTTTGTTTGTTTTTATTTTTGTTTTTCTTTTTTCTGTATTTTTCTGCATTCTGCTGTCGTTGTTTTGTGCTGATACAAACGATACAGCGCATCTGTTTTCACAGATACGGCGTATTGCGTTTAATTTTTATAAAATACAACGCGTTTAATAAATTCGAGTACGACGCATCTTTCCCCAAGATACGGCGTATTCTGTTTTTAATAAGAAATTTTTCTAAACCCTAACGCCATACGACGCATCTGTTTTAACAGATACGGCGTATTTTCTATTTAAATTAAAAACAGTTTTTCGAATTATTAAACAGGAGCGACGCATCGATCTTTATCGATACGGCGCATTTACTAAATCAAAAATCTTGTATTTTGAAACATAACGAAAATACGGCGCATTAGCTTTTGTTAATACGACGCATTTAATTTAATAAATATAATTGATTTTTGATATTCACTTTGATCGTTTCACTACTCTCGTGCACAAGTTAGTTTACTTTCAGAATAAATGATGGCTTAAGCATCACTATGAAAGATTACATTCTGAACCTAACCAAGAGATGCTAGCTGGAGTGATCAAACCTTCGATGACTGGAAGGTTGTAATAAGACGACAAGAGTAGAGGAAAACTCAGTACTAGTAACATTGAGTATCTTAAATTCTTGAAATAGAATTCCAGGTATCCTTTACAATAATTCACCTAGCCTTAAGGAGAGTTCTCTACGAAACCTCTCCCGAATATTTGACGATAAAAGATAATTTCCTTTACTTAATCTAACTATTACATGTTCATGTCTGAAAATAAAATTTTTAAGAAACAGGTTACTAAAAAGTGAAAATTGCATGCTAAACACTGATATAAACCTTTCTTCTTATAAATTACCTAAATGCAAAAACACCGAATTCCACAACGAAAGTTGTGATTTCCGTAAGAGTTCTTCAGAAATTGATCTATGTAATACTTCAGGTTCAAATTATAATCTTAATTTTGTAAGCTTAAAACGATATTTGTTCCTAACCTTGGAATAAATCATTATCCACTAAACAATAAGATTATAATCATTAATAAAACGGATAAGCCTATTGCTCTTATCTTGAATTTATATATATCATATGGTATACCGTTTTACCCCAATTTGATGTATAAGGAAATGAGTTGCGGAGGCCAAGGTACGTTCCCTATTTAAATTTTGTTCACTGGCACAACAATACGGCGGATCTTAGTATTCTAAGCTCCGTATCTCTGACTAATTAACACTTATTGACCAGTCAACGAATTTAGATAAATACGGCGCATGATAATTATGCGATACGGCGCATCGTATTTGCCCTATAAATATGAAAGAGATGCGCCGGATTTTTACTTTTTACCCAAAATTTACACACAGTTAAAAAAAAAAAAAAAAAAAAAAAAAAAAAAAAAAAAAAAAAAAAAAGCACACCACTTGTCTCGAATCAAACCCTTTAATCTGAGTTCTTGACCGAATCCTAAGCGTGATATAAGGTAATAATCCTATTTAATTTTGTTTAAATTTAAAAATTAGGGTTATTGCAATATATCGATTTTGATGGAAAATTTAGGAGATTTGATTAGAACTTGGACTAGATGATTTCCCCTATATTGATTTTGGATAGATCATTGAATTTCAAACCGATTTGATTTGAATAAAAATTAGGGTTCGGGGAGATTGTTTTTGAATTTTGGAGGGAAAATGAAATCGTTGTGGTAAAAGGGAACTTTTAGATTTTGATATATGGGTAAATGGAACCGTGATGTTGAGTGGGAGTTTACGTCACGGGGCCGGATTCTTGAAAAACGTGTTGACCCCCTTTCTTTTATACTGATACATTACTAGATGCGGCGCATCTAAGTTACTTGATACGACGTAACAACCTATTTTTAATTTAAATATTTCCACTATTGTTGCGACGTATTACGTAATTTAGATACGACGCATCCTCCATACGCCATATTTTATTGGATACGCCGTATTAGTAATTGTTATTGTGTGCTCCGCATCTCTTTTATTTTGTGCAACTAAGATACGCCGCATTGCTTCATCAAATGCGCCGTATCGACCATATTTCAGAACTGTTCTCTAACCTTAAAATTTATTTCAGATGGCATTACCAGTTGTTGAACGCAGGCATTTGTGTCTCCGTTTTGAAACCATGGGACTTACACCAGAAACTGAGGCTGACTATGTAAGGAGACTAAGGGCGATTTTCTTTAGGAAAATCTTTAGGGTTTCGGTTTTGGATTTTGAGGGTGTTGGTATGATTAACGGAGGGAATGCTGCTGATAGTCTTCGTGATAGGTTAGAGATGGTGGTGAGGAATGAGGATGACGATGTTGTGTTTAGATCGTATGCATGGGAGAGGTTGTTTGGTATTGATGAGCCTCTGATTAAGGAGCTCATGCTAGAGTTCTTTAGTACGGTTTATTACAGGGAGACTGATGTGGAGTTAGATACAGCTGATACTCTGGTGTTTAGGTTAGGTGGGGTACACAGGTAGATGTCGATGCAGCAGTTCATTTTGGCCATGGGATTACATACTGAGGAGGAGATAGGATCTGCTGGGTTTGCTAGATACTAGACTGAGAGCTTACGGGTAGTTCCAGATAGGATGTTGCTCGGTGATTACTGGGAGAGGATATCCTCTGGGGGTGATTCCACCACTACCACCCCATCCTACACACTCATCAGAGAGCCTTTGAGGAGATTGTGCCACCGGATGATTGCGTTGACCATTGCTGGGAGAGGTCAGTCACCTGAGAAGGTGACCACTCTTGATCTCTTCCTTCTCAGGAGCATGGATGAGGGATTGGTGGTGAACATCCCTCACTTTTTGGCACATTTCCTTCATAGAGGCGCTTTAGGGAGAGACAGGAGGAGCCAGATGACCGGGGCACATTTTGTGTCTAGATTGGCCCGACATTTTGATGTGATTGGTGATGAGATCCCTACTGGTTTAGAGATTGAGGTGACCAGTTTGCCGGTTATTGGTCAGGATTATCTGGTTAGGTTAGGGATTTGTGAGATGATCATGGGGGGATGCTATTGGGTAGCATTGGGTCCCGTTAGACCAGTAGAGGTAGAGCCGGAGCAGGGAGATCCCTAGGGAGCTCCAGCTGCTGCTCCAGCTCAGGAGGAGCCACAGGTACCCCCGCCACCAGCTGTACGTACTGTCAGTCAGAGAGTAGAGCGAGTTGAGGAGGAGGTGAGAGCTTTGAGGGGTATAGTTGACGGTATGAGGGCTGACGTTGCTGTAGTCAGGAGGGATATTGTAACACCCGGTAATTTTCCAAAACCTTTCTAGCCAATTATTTTAAAACTTTGCATTACCTGAGAACTTAAACTTTTTATTGAACTTGTTTGGGCTTGAGAAACGAGAGATATTACGAGAAACGAGAATATTGTCCCTATTAGCGAACCAGCACAACCTAGAAAGCACATAACGTATCGTATGTGCCAAAAATATTGATTTTTGAAAGTATTGCAAATTTATACTCGTTTTTATTGGAAAAATGATTTCGTGAACAATGGCGCAAGTTTCGTAATTTTTCGAGTCCGTTTGCTATGTCGAATGAGCCCCGAACCATTTTGATGGAAAGTATTACTAGTTGGCAGAATTAGTCCCCTTCTTTTTATTTTCATATTCTACCCTCACTTTTACATTTACATTTCAACCCCTTCCATTTTTATATAAAAACCCTAAAAATAATAAAACACACACATACTATTCACTCTTTCTCACACTTCTCTCTCTCCTCTCTCCCTTCCCTCGCCGGCGTCCTCCCAACTCCGGCGACACCAGCAGTTTCCGGCGACCACCGTGCCGGAAAATTTTCCGGCGAAACTACTTCTTTGCCGAATCATTAGATCGGCTAGTTTATAATATTTCTGGAGTTTTTGAGCCCTCGGCTCCCACCACAACGCTCTCACGCGCCACCCACCGCCGCTGTGAACACCACCGAGCCACCACCACCTTCCCCTCCATCTTTTCTCGACGATAAAACTCACTCACACGCCCTTATTTACTATTTTTATAAAACATTTTCGAAACCCTAATTTTTTTACTTTTCATTAAATCCGATTAATAATATGTTTTTATTAATGAAAATAGTTTTAAAAACTTGTTAACACCCTCGTGTGGACCCTCCCCTCTCTTCTTCTCGGCTGACTCGGTCAACTCACCGAGTCAACTCGGTTGACTCGGTGAGGGTTTGATTATTTTGATTGTTTTATTGTTCATGTGTTACTCCTATTGATATATTATTGTTTTGTTGAGTTGATATTCATTTTGAGGTCCGTTTGAGTTGGTTACTGTTTTGGCAGCCACACGGCGAGGCAAGGTGAGTATGGTTTAGGGTAGGATTATGTTGTTGTTATTGAAGTTTTGAGGTTGTTTGTGGTCAGTTTGTTGTGGCAGCTCTCGGCAGTCAAGATATAGTCTAGCCGTGACTCACGGCGAGTCACGGCAAGTCGGGTTGTAAAGGTTTAGGGTTAGTGAGGTTACGTTTAGTTGAGTTTTGCGTTGGAATGATCATATGGCAGTTTCGTTATGACTTGTGTCATTGGATTATTTTTTTTAGTTGACATAAATTTTGTGTTAAAATTTGAGGTTAAGGTTAATAATAAAATGGAAAAACTATTTTTGTTATAAGAGTAATAACTTAGAGTTAGGATTAGTGGTATGGTGTTTGAAGAGTTGTTAGTGGTTGTGTTGGCGGATATGTTTGTGTTTGTGTCGGATTCGATTAGCCGAGAGCCCCAAAGGCTCGAGTTGAGTCGAGCCGTGACTCGTGGCAAGTCACGGCTAAGTTTTATAACTTGTCGAGTTGTTGTTTATTTATTTCGTATATCGAGTCGCTTATTTTATCTTGTCGTCGTTATATTGTTAAGTCGTTTTATATTAGTTAGTCATTTATTATTTGTTTGGTTGTGATCGATATGAGATGTTTCGGAATATTTGAAACGTTATGGGATAAATTTGCAACACATATGAGATACTTTATATTTATCGATTTGACTTGAATAATATTGTAATGTTGTGGACAAGGATTGGACGTATTGGATTTACGGTATTGGTTCTTTGGACTATTATGGACCCTTTGGTACATGAGACGGAAGGGTATGTTAGACTCATAAGAGCTTAACCTACCTGGACCCGAACAATACAAAATGGTCGATAAAACTAAACAACTAATATTCACGCGAATGATATGTCCAATTATATATTTAAACTTGTAAAACTTGTTAATAATTGGAATATTCAAATAAGTCGTACGACTTGGAAATGTTTTATAAACGGGCAATTCATGCCGAAATTTCGTGAAATGTTTTATAAAACTTAAACTATTTATGATTTATTAAATATTCCAAAACCTTTTCAAAACTCTTATGTTTTAACGATCATAACATCTATTTTGGGAAAAACGGGGAAAAGCCGAAACTATCTATCGAGGTCGTTTGTTTGGTTATTTATTTTCTTCTGAATTAATTCTTTCTTTCGTATTCCTTCTTTTCTCTTCCATCGTCCTTCTTGAGTGTTCGTTCGTTTCCGCCGACTTGTCATCTTTTTACCCTTTCTAGTCTTCCACACGAGACTTAAACGTATTTTCTTTCAAACGCCATTGAAACTAAAAACCTTTTATACGAGTATTATTTATTAAATCATTTTGGATATTATATCTGAGTTATGTCATTAATTGATTAGGTTGTGCTGAGGTTCATTTGCTGTGCCGTACCATCTGATTGTTTATCTCGTATTCTCTGTGACTAAGGTGTGATTCATAGCCCCACTTACGCGCTATTAAATATTTATAAATCCCGTGGGGGAGATACATGCTACTTACTGTTTTTCTGAGCACAATTGTTTATTGTATGCTATTCCTGATTGACGCTATATATGCTAAGTACCTTCCTTGCCAAAAGCAAGACCCTCGATCATGAACCATTAATCACCTGCGGGTGAGCGCGATTATAGTTTATAGGCCTATAGGATTGACCGTCCCATCCCTGTTGACCAGTTAGGCAACACGGGTGTACTGTATATCGAATACCTAGGTATTTGGCAAGATACCTACTGGAGGGCAAATGTTATGATTATGAAATTCCGCGGTTATTGTCGACTTATGCCAGAGTTACTGGTACCTCGGTTAACGCATTGTGTGTCATGAGCTTAGCGAAACAAACGAAAGATATCCTGATTGAATATGTGAAGCTTCCAGATTAAAATTCTTGTGCTCAAACTATTATTTTACTAAACCTATGAATTGCACTCAACCTTTGTGTTGACTTTTTAGCATGTTATCTCAGGTATTTGATTTATGAAGTGTGCACGATGAAAAGGGCTGGAGGTTCAGGATGGCTATCTGTGGGTTATGCTTTACTACTTCTATCTTAATTTCCGCTGCAAACTACTTTATTTTTCCGCTGCAAACTATTTTATTATCCGCTGCTTAATGTGTTAAGAGTCTTTTGAACTCTAATGGTTGAACTTTGTATTTGAATGTGGTATTTTATTAAAACGTCTCGTTATGAGATCGTTTATCTATGATTTTGACTCACTACCCCTCGAGTAATACCCCTAACTATGTTCCGCTGCCATATTCCGAGTTGGGGGTGTTACAGAATGGTATCAGAGCCAGGTTTATAGAGAACGAGGTCATACTCGACTATAAACATTTTCCGTGTGAGTCAAAACATTTTCCGAAATCGATAGCCATCAGCCTTCCGTGCCGCTTCACTCGTAAGTACTTTATTACTGTATGTTTGGATTTTCACTACTATTTCATTTTTATATGAAACTATTTTATAAACATTTGGCTAGAAATTTTATACTTGTCCCGATGCTCCATGGAGAGTATTACGGCTACATCAGTTTCCACCGGTCAGTTATCAGTTGCACCCGTCGATCACCCCTTGCACCACCTAGTCCAGAAATGGACCCACACCTTATTGATGTACCTCACCCGGATGATGAGGAGGAGATAGGAGACCATTAGTAGAGATTAGTGATCATATTATTATAGTAGTTTAGTATTGTAGTAGTAGTTTACCTTGTACGTACTGAACTGACTAGTTCCGGTTAGTAGATTTGATAAGAAACTTGTAGTCGTTTTGCATATCTTGCAAGACTGACGACGAGTATCAAATCTACGAGGTATTTTGGTGATGTACTATTATGGTGTTGAATGGACGCTATACTATGATGTATCATTGTATTATTTACCTTTGTGTTATGATTCTGTTACGACAATCAAAATACTTACAGTGTTGTACATTTGTAATGATTGATAGAATTATGCCACCTAAGAGAATGACCCCGACCGCGATTCAGAAAATGATTAAGGAAGGCATAGCTGCGGCGCTTGCTGGGCAAGCAGGTGCTAGCAACCAGATTGTTGGACAGGCGGGAGTGCAACCTGTCTATGAGAACCGTTTCTGCACCTACAAAGAGTTCATGAACTGCAAACCCACTACCTTCAAGGGAACAGAAGGAGCTATCGGCTTAGCACAATGGTTTGAAAAGATGGAATCAGTATTCCAGAGGAGTAACTGGACGAAAGACTGCAAGGTAAAGTATGCCACAGGAACCTTGATGGAGCAGGCACTATCCTGGTGGATAGCATATACTAAGTATGTTGGGATTGTAAATGCTTATAATATTTCATGGGAGGAGCTTAAAAAGGAGATGGTACAGGAGTTTTGCTCATGTAGCGACATGAGGAAATTGGATACGGAATTCTACTACTTGGCTGTGAAAGGTGTTGATCTTGCTACCTATGTTCGCCGATTCCAGGAGTTGAAAGTCTTTTGTGCCCATATGGTGCCGGATAATGAGAAGCTGCTTGAGAAGTTTATTGGAGGTTTACCAACATGTATCAAAGGTAATGTGACGTCATACAATGCTCAAACTTTGGACGATGCAATCCGTATCGCTGAACGACTGATGGATCAGGCAATCAAGAATGGAACTGCTCCGAAGAGTAACAACTTTGATCATAAGAGAAAGTGGGATGACTACAGGAGAAACAACTACAACAACAACAACCGGTACCGTGACAACAATCATCACCACGAGCAGAACCATCGACAAGAGACTGTCAGGACATGTGTGGCTACAACGACACAAGTTAGAGGATATGCTGGGAATCAACCATACTGCGCCAAGTGCAAACAACATCACTCTGGACCATGCACTGTGAGATGTAAGAAATGCAACAAGGTGGGTCATACTACTAAGAACTGTAAAGGAAAGTCTGTGGCTACTGGGAGTAATGCACAACCAGTTGTAACCTGTTTTGGATGTGGAGAGCGTGGACACTACAAGAATAGATGCCCAAAGAACGCTGGACGAAGAACTGGAGGCGCTCGTGGCAGAGCATATGGGATGGGCAATGGAGAACAGCATCAGGACCCGAATGTAGTTACCGGTACGTTTCTACTTAACAACCTTCATGTTAACGTCTTATTCGATTCTAGTGCCGATATGAGCTTTGTATCATCTAAGATTTCACCATTACTAAATCTCACCCCTACCACTCTAGATACCAACTATAGTATCAAACTAACTAATGGAAACCTAGTTAATACTTGCACCGTAATCCGAGACTGTACCCTAAACCTTCTAGATCACCCGTTTAGCATCGACTTTATACCCATCGAACTTGGAAGCTTCGACGTAGTTGTGGGAATGGATTGGTTATCCAAGCATCGAGCCAGCATTATTTGTGGTGAACGAGTTATTCATATCCCTCTTGATAACGAGACTTTGGTTGTCCGCGGAGACCGTAGTGGAACCCGTTTGAACATCATTTCCTGTATTAAGACGCTGAAGTATATCGAGAAAGGTTGTCATGCGTTTTTAGCACAAGTGTCCAAGAAAGAGTCTGGGGAGAAGCGACTCGAGGACGTCCCGATTGTGCGTGATTTCCCTGAGGTATTCCCTGAAGATCTACCTGGACTTCCCCCAGTTCGACAAGTGGTGTTTCTGATTGACTTAGTTCCAGGAGCTGCACCCGTGGCTCGTGCACCGTATCAACTCGCTCCCACCGAAATGCAAGAACTGTCTAATCAGTTGCAAGAGTTGTTGGTTAAGGGTTTCATCCGACCTAGTTCATCACCGTGGGGAGAACCGGTGTTGTTCGTAAGGAAGAAAGATGGATTGTTTAGAATGTGCATTGACTCAGAAGAATAAGAAGTATGAATGGGGAAACGATGAAGAAGAAGCATTCCAGATTCTAAAGCGAAAACTGTGTAGTGCACCGATTTTGGCGTTGCCAGACGGAGTGGAGGATTTTGTGGTATACTGCGATGCATCCTATCATGGTCTAGGAGCAGTTTTGATGCAGAGAGGGAAAGTCATGGCATATGCTTCCCGACAACTTAAGACCCACGAAGAGAAGTATACTACGCATGATTTAGAGTTGGGTGCAGTGGTTTTTGCACTCAAGATATGGAGACACTACCTATACGGAACGAAGTGTGTCGTGTACACCGATCACAAGAGTCTTCAGCATATCTTAGATCAGAAGGAGCTGAATATGAGGCAACGGCGATGGTTAGAAACTCTAAGTGATTACGACTGTGAAACCAGATATCACCCAGGAAAGGCAAACGTTGTGGCTGATGCCTTGAGCCGTAAGGAACGGTTGAAACCTCTACGAGTTCGAGCCTTGGTTATGACCATCAATTCGAATTTTCCCGCTCAAATCCTCCGTGCTCAAGAAGAAGCAGTGAAACAAGAACATATCCAGAGTGAGAATCTTTATGGAATGATACAGAAGAAGTTTGAGAGACGTTCGGATGGAACTTTGTGTTATAAAGGAAGAAGTTGGGTGCCACGTTATGGAGGATTGCGAGACTTGATTATGCATGAGTCTCATAAGTCAAAGTATTCCATTCACCCAGGATCTGACAAAATGTATCATGATCTCAAGGAACTATATTGGTGGCCGAATATGAAAGCTGAAGTTGCTGATTATGTCCGAAGGTGTTTGACGTGCGCAAAAGTTAAGGCCGAACATCAGAAACCGTCTGGTCTTCTACAACAGCCCGAGATTCTCGAATGGAAGTGGGAACGGATCACAATGGATTTCGTCACTAAACTCCCAAGGACTGCAACTGGTCTTGATGCTATATGGGTCATAGTCGATCGATTGACGAAATCAGCACATTTTGTACCGATCAAGGAGAATTACGACATGGATAAGTTGACAAGGCTCTACGTGAAGGAGATAGTATCGAGACATGGAGCTCCCATATCTATCATCTCTGATAGAGACAGCAGGTTTACTTCAAATTTTTGGCAGTTGCTTCAAGATGCCTTTGGCACGAACCTCGACATGAGCACTGCATATCACCCGCAGACAGATAGCCAGAGTGAAAGAACAATTCAGACATTGGAGGATATGCTCCGAGCCTGCGTGATTGATTTTGGAAATGGGTGGGATACTCATTTACCTTTGATCGAGTTTTCATACAACAACAGCTATCATGCAAGTATCAAGGCTGCACCGTTCGAGGCATTGTATGGTCGAAAGTGTCGATCACCCATTTGTTGGGCTGAGGTAGGAGAAGCTCAGCTCATTGGGCCGGATCTTGTTCGAGAGACCACAGAAAAGATTGTGCAGATTAAAGACCGATTGAAGATCGCGCGAGACCGTCAGAAAAGTTACGCAGACGTAAGACGCAAACCCCTTGAGTTTCAGGTTGGGGATAGAGTCATGTGGAAGGTTTCACCATGGAAGGGAGTGATTCGTTTCGGCAAGCGGGGAAAGCTGAACCCCAGATAAATAGGACCGTTCAAGATTCTGAACCGAGTTGGTCCTGTAGCTTATAAGCTAGAATTACCACCAGAGCTCAGTAGGGTACATCCTGTATTCCACGTGTCTAATTTGAAGAAATGCTTGTCTGATGAGACAGCCATGATTCCACTCGATGAGATTCAAGTTGATGAGCAACTGAACTTTATTGAAGAACCTGTAGAGATTATGGAGCGTGAGGTCAAACGATTAAAGAGGAGCAAAATTTCTCTTGTGAAGGTTCGCTGGAATTCCAAGAGAGGACCCGAATTCACCTGGGAACGCGAGGACCAGTTCAAACGCAAATACCCTCACCTCTTCGAAACCGGAACCGATAAGTTAAACTGAAATCCGGGACGGATTTCCCAATATGATGTATGTGCTGTAACACCCGGTAATTTTCCAAAACCTTTCTAGCCAATTATTTTAAAACTTTGCATTACCTGAGAACTTAAACTTTTTATTGAACTTGTTTGGGCTTGAGAAACGAGAGATATTACGAGAAACGAGAATATTGTCCCTATTAGCGAACCAGCACAACCTAGAAAGCACATAACGTATCGTATGTGCCAAAAATATTGATTTTTGAAAGTATTGCAAATTTATACTCGTTTTTATTGGAAAAATGATTTCGTGAACAATGGCGCAAGTTTCGTAATTTTTCGAGTCCGTTTGCTATGTCGAATGAGCCCCGAACCATTTTGACGGAAAGTATTACTAGTTGGCAGAATTAGTCCCCTTCTTTTTATTTTCATATTCTACCCTCACTTTTACATTTACATTTCAACCCCTTCCATTTTTATATAAAAACCCTAAAAATAATAAAACACACACATACTATTCACTCTTTCTCACACTTCTCTCTCTCCTCTCTCCCTTCCCTCGCCGGCGTCCTCCCAACTCCGGCGACACCAGCAGTTTCCGGCGACCACCGTGCCGGAAAATTTTCCGGCGAAACTACTTCTTTGCCGAATCATTAGATCGGCTAGTTTATAATATTTCTGGAGTTTTTGAGCCCTCGGCTCCCACCACAACGCTCTCACGCGCCACCCACCGCCGCTGTGAACACCACCGAGCCACCACCACCTTCCCCTCCATCTTTTCTCGACGGTAAAACTCACTCACACGCCCTTATTTACTATTTTTATAAAACATTTTCGAAACCCTAATTTTTTTACTTTTCATTAAATCCGATTAATAATATGTTTTTATTAATGAAAATAGTTTTAAAAACTTGTTAACACCCTCGTGTGGACCCTCCCCTCTCTTCTTCTCGGCTGACTCGGTCAACTCACCGAGTCAACTCGGTTGACTCGGTGAGGGTTTGATTATTTTGATTGTTTTATTGTTCATGTGTTACTCCTATTGATATATTATTGTTTTGTTGAGTTGATATTCATTTTGAGGTCCGTTTGAGTTGGTTACTGTTTTGGCAGCCACACGGCGAGGCAAGGTGAGTATGGTTTAGGGTAGGATTATGTTGTTGTTATTGAAGTTTTGAGGTTGTTTGTGGTCAGTTTGTTGTGGCAGCTCTCGGCAGTCAAGATATAGTCTAGCCGTGACTCACGGCGAGTCACGGCAAGTCGGGTTGTAAAGGTTTAGGGTTAGTGAGGTTACGTTTAGTTGAGTTTTGCGTTGGAATGATCATATGGCAGTTTCGTTATGACTTGTGTCATTGGATTATTTTTTTTAGTTGACATAAATTTTGTGTTAAAATTTGAGGTTAAGGTTAATAATAAAATGGAAAAACTATTTTTGTTATAAGAGTAATAACTTAGAGTTAGGATTAGTGGTATGGTGTTTGAAGAGTTGTTAGTGGTTGTGTTGGCGGATATGTTTGTGTTTGTGTCGGATTCGATTAGCCGAGAGCCCCAAAGGCTCGAGTTGAGTCGAGCCGTGACTCGTGGCAAGTCACGGCTAAGTTTTATAACTTGTCGAGTTGTTGTTTATTTATTTCGTATATCGAGTCGCTTATTTTATCTTGTCGTCGTTATATTGTTAAGTCGTTTTATATTAGTTAGTCATTTATTATTTGTTTGGTTGTGATCGATATGAGATGTTTCGGAATATTTGAAACGTTATGGGATAAATTTGCAACACATATGAGATACTTTATATTTATCGATTTGACTTGAATAATATTGTAATGTTGTGGACAAGGATTGGACGTATTGGATTTACGGTATTGGTTCTTTGGACTATTATGGACCCTTTGGTACATGAGACGGAAGGGTATGTTAGACTCATAAGAGCTTAACCTACCTGGACCCGAACAATACAAAATGGTCGATAAAACTAAACAACTAATATTCACGCGAATGATATGTCCAATTATATATTTAAACTTGTAAAACTTGTTAATAATTGGAATATTCAAATAAGTCGTACGACTTGGAAATGTTTTATAAACGGGCAATTCATGCCGAAATTTCGTGAAATGTTTTATAAAACTTAAACTATTTATGATTTATTAAATATTCCAAAACCTTTTCAAAACTCTTATGTTTTAACGATCATAACATCTATTTTGGGAAAAACGGGGAAAAGCCGAAACTATCTATCGAGGTCGTTTGTTTGGTTATTTATTTTCTTCTGAATTAATTCTTTCTTTCGTATTCCTTCTTTTCTCTTCCATCGTCCTTCTTGAGTGTTCGTTCGTTTCCGCCGACTTGTCATCTTTTTACCCTTTCTAGTCTTCCACACGAGACTTAAACGTATTTTCTTTCAAACGCCATTGAAACTAAAAACCTTTTATACGAGTATTATTTATTAAATCATTTTGGATATTATATCTGAGTTATGTCATTAATTGATTAGGTTGTGCTGAGGTTCATTTGCTGTGCCGTACCATCTGATTGTTTATCTCGTATTCTCTGTGACTAAGGTGTGATTCATAGCCCCACTTGCGCGCTATTAAATATTTATAAATCCCGTGGGGGAGATACATGCTACTTACTGTTTTTCTGAGCACAATTGTTTATTGTATGCTATTCCTGATTGACGCTATATATGCTAAGTACCTTCCTTGCCAAAAGCAAGACCCTCGATCATGAACCATTAATCACCTGCGGGTGAGCGCGATTATAGTTTATAGGCCTATAGGATTGACCGTCCCATCCCTGTTGACCAGTTAGGCAACACGGGTGTACTGTATATCGAATACCTAGGTATTTGGCAAGATACCTACTGGAGGGCAAATGTTATGATTATGAAATTCCGCGGTTATTGTCGACTTATGCCAGAGTTACTGGTACCTCGGTTAACGCATTGTGTGTCATGAGCTTAGCGAAACAAACGAAAGATATCCTGATTGAATATGTGAAGCTTCCAGATTAAAATTCTTGTGCTCAAACTATTATTTTACTAAACCTATGAATTGCACTCAACCTTTGTGTTGACTTTTTAGCATGTTATCTCAGGTATTTGATTTATGAAGTGTGCACGATGAAAAGGGCTGGAGGTTCAGGATGGCTATCTGTGGGTTATGCTTTACTACTTCTATCTTAATTTCCGCTGCAAACTACTTTATTTTTCCGCTGCAAACTATTTTATTATCCGCTGCTTAATGTGTTAAGAGTCTTTTGAACTCTAATGGTTGAACTTTGTATTTGAATGTGGTATTTTATTAAAACGTCTCGTTATGAGATCGTTTATCTATGATTTTGACTCACTACCCCTCGAGTAATACCCCTAACTATGTTCCGCTGCCATATTCCGAGTTGGGGGTGTTACAGATATAGGTTGGCTAGTTAGGAGTGTGAGTCAGATTCTGGAGCATCAGGGCACGAACCATACTCGCCCAGATGGTACTTACGTTAGAGGCATGATCAGATACTCCCGGCTCCCTTCACATGGCACACGCAGAGTCCGACCTAGGACCGATGATTCTAGCACCTCAGAGACTCGCTCGGCTGGAGGAGACGACTCCCCACATCCTTGATTTCATGTGTTTGAATTTATAGACATCATTCCTCGTACATTTTTACTCTTTTGGGATTGTACTAAATAATATTATCATGCGTTTATTTAATGTTTCAGTTTATGTTTCTTATTATGTTTGATGGAGACTGGCATTAAGTTCAGCATGAGTGAACGAGAGAACCCGAGAGGTAAACCGTGAAACGTGCCGATTTTACAACAGACTGTTAACAGTCTGTTTGGTAACTACATGCGCCGCATTTTGTGAAACAGATGCGACGCATCCTATCCTTTATTTTATTTTAATTCGTATTTATTCCAGGCTCGATACGGCGTATCTTCTTCCATAAGATACGGAGTATCGACTGACCTGATGATTTATAGTTTAATTTTTTAGGTTTTATTTTTACTAACTACTAATGTATTATGCAAGTTTGAACCTTCTTAACTCAGGTGTGTTAAAATCTAAATGGTATTATAGATTCCTGCATTTTTGTGGATACATCATTTATGAAGCTTAAACGTTCTCATCCACAAGAAAGTTGATTTTTGCTCTTATAATGGAGGATCATACCGAGCAAATCTCAGGGGAGTTTTTCTGTTCTAATTCTTTTATTTTCCAGTTCTTAACCTTTGACACAAACAACGAGGACGTTGTTTAACTTAAGTGGGGGGATGGAGAATTAGAACACTTACTTGTCCTAAACTTTTTCAAAATATGCTTAAAATGCGCTTAATATATCAAAATTTTAAAATTTTTTTTTAGCATGTTTTTGTTTAAAGTCTAAATTACATAACCGCACACATAACTCTATTCTTTCAAAAATATTAAAACTTTAGTGTGCCGGTGACTTGTAAACTTTAGAACTTGGCTTGTATACTATTCGAGACCACCATAATGAGTATTATCTATATAATTGGAGTGACTTGTCTAAATTGGTAAATTTCTAGGATTACACCCAAATAGCCTTTATATGTTATGTGATATTAACTAACTACACTGGTTAGTTAACCCCCGTATAAACCCTTTGTTTACTCTCACTTTTAGAGTAAGATACCCCTAGAAAAACCCTCAGAGCCATTCCTTTCGTTTCTTACACCTTTGTTATAATGTTTCGATACACCCTTACACCTTAGCCTACCCTGTAGATTAAAATCCGTGGTTAATTGCTTTAGGCAAAGTGTGTTTCCTTACATTACCTGTGTTCGCGTGCATAATTCATTATCTTTGGTTACGTCGGGAAATTACACAATGCAATTGGTATGAAAGTAAATATTGTATAACTTTTAGTTTATTTTTCGTGTGTTTGCTACTTTCACTATTACAGTTATTTCTGAAAGTATGAAGAGTATGGAAAAATTATCCGGAAAATAGTGATAGAAAAGTTGTGAAATTTTACACATATATGTTGATGTCAAAAATAAATAAATAAATAAATAAATAAATAAATTAGAAAAGAAAAAGAAAAAAGGAAAAGTTGGAAGTTTGTTTTAACCAACTTATGTAAAGTTTTGTATTAAGTGGGAGATATCACCACTATTTGTTGTATATTATATTTATGGATTGAATGGGAGTTGGCCGTTATGGGAACGCCAACTAAGGTTATTCTTTGATTGAGATTTTGTTGAGTATAATTCGTGTCTACCTAAAGCGTGTGTTTCAAGTGTTAAAGCGTGAGTTATTCAATGATATGAGTCTTAATCATGGGATGGTTGGGAAAGTGATTAACCACACTTAGGATTTTAATTTATCTGTTTTGTTTATTTTTCATTTTACACCAATTTGTATCCCAAATATTATCCATACCCTATATCATTCTTCATCCAAACCTTTGATTTATTGAGATTAGGGATTTGAGCAATCTTAAGTATCGTAGTCGTGGATTCGGCTATGTATTTATGATTTTGTCGCCCTTTTTGATATAATATTATTGGTAAAGATTACTTGGTCCTATCTTTAGCTCATTCGAGTTAAGGAATTGAGCAATTGCAAGTATCGTGGTCGTGGATTCGATCATGTATTTGTAATTTTGTCGCCTTTTCTGGAATATGAGATCGATAGAGATTAAAAATGATGATCAACCCTTAACCAACAAACCCTTTTTACCGCTTTAGACTTGTTACTCCTTGGCTTTAGTGGGGGAGATGCGTATACTTGCCAAGCCTATGATAGAATATTCATCACGACTAAGCAACTAAACGATTTAGAATTGTTTTACATTAAAAATTATTTTGGTTTCTACTTCGTTAAGTGTTTGGTTGTGTGATTATGACAAAACGAATACGTGCTTAAATATAAAAAGAAATCCTAATATCTTTTAGGATACATTTTCATATGATTAATTCTAAGGTTTACTTGGGGACAAGTAAAGTTCAAGTGGGGGGATATTTGATGAACTCAAATAAGTACATTTTATTATCATCATTTATCCTATTTATTTGACTTGTTTTATTATATTATATATGAGAATCAATACATTAATGTTTACTTTAGTAATTCTCAGGTAAAAACAAGCATTATGTGAAACTTGGCGATTTTGGACTAATTATGGAGCAAAACAAGCGAGATGTCAAAAGTCTACTGAAATCCAGAAGATGCGCCATATCTCACTCAACAGATACGACGCAATATCATACTTAGATGAATTCGAAGACCATTGCCTGACTTTGAAGAATGCGCCGCATGCAATTCTGTCATGCGCCGCATATGAAACTTTGGTCAAAGAAGAAGATCAAGCTCGTTCTACTCCAGATACGCCCAATATACTTCTAACATACGGCGTATCACTATCAACATTTCACCAGTTACGATCCAAGACAGCTAAAGTACATGCGCCGCATACAAAGATCAAGTTACGCCTCATCTGAAGACGGTGCACGAATATTCCAGAATATATTAATCTTGGACCCCACGCGAAGTTAAGTCAATGCGCCGCATCTATCAACTCAATGCGCCGCATCGATCCCTCAGACAGAAACTATAAATACCCCAAGGCCAGACGAATTTAGAAGACGAAGACCTTAGACCTTTTGTATAACCCTAGAGCTAAATTCAAACGACCAAGCAGCACAAGACACACCTCAAACAAAGATACAAGAGCTGTAAGAAGGTCATGCATGTATTCAATTCATTAAGTAGTTTTGTTTTATTGTTTTAGTACGCTTTAATTCATCAGGATTGATGGGCTTGTGTCATGTGAGTACGGAAGATCATGCACTCCCCTTAATATTACTTTCCTATTAATTAAAGTTTATATGTTGATGTCTTTGGTGATTTTTATTAGTGCATTGATAACCTCTGTGTCTAGCTGAGTCTTGCTTGGGTCACCATGCCCCTTCCTCACCTATTTATTCTAGCGTCTCTTGAATAAGTAGGATAGACATAAGTAACCATTAAGGGTTTACTCGCCGATAAGATTAGAGCCAACGAGAAAGGTTTAATTATATACACTTCATATAAAACTAGCAATAAAAAAAGTGACAAGCTATTTAATTATCAGGACAGGTCTTCTTATTGTCTCGAGTATCTATCTGTGTACGTGTGTGCTAATCGCTGATTCGTGCTCATTAGTTTAGTTTTCTATTTAATTATAACCAAACTGTGCCAGTCTCTCAGGCTGAAACCCCCTTGCGTTAGATTAGGTTGTATAACTAACTTAGGATATTAAAATACTGATTAGAATAACTAGATAATACGTTCCACTCTTAGTGATCGACACTCTGCTTACCATTATATTCATACTGACCGGGTACACTGCTCGTTAAGTGTGTGTGTTATTGATAAGTCGGCTAAATATAAATTTAAAACTTGATTAGGCATTAATACTGCTAAACCGCAACGACACATCACGCGCATCAAACACCAAACGAGGATCGTGGAGTATTGTTTCAACATATTTATACGAAAAGTAGTTTGTAACTTAACGAGACGTCAAAAATTTATTTTTCGACGATGAACGTTATTTTCAAAATTAACGAGTGGTATCGTTAACATACGTATTTGCATGTGTAGCATCATTTCATTGCTTACATTAGATCCTATCATTCATATTAGGTTGCGGTTAGAGATCGTGCCTCATTTCAGTTTATTCACTTTTGTCATTGTAGCTATCGCATAAGGTTAGTTTCATAGCCCCTCCTTTTACTTGTTTTGCAACTGTTTTGGGGGAGAATACATGCTCGTTTTTCATTAAACTTTATACTCGTTTTACATTTAAACTCACTATTCGTTTTACAATTAAACACCATGCTTGTTTTATTCGTAATGTGACTTGTCTTTTTAACATTATTAATTGATTATATGGCGACATTGTTAGAATTAGTTATATGGCGACATTGTCAGATTTATTTATATGGCGACATTGTCATGGCGACATTGTTAGAATTGTTTATATGGCGTCATTGTCAGAATTAATCATATGACGTCATTGTCATGGCGATATTTTCATATTCAACATTAAATTTTATTTTCCATATATTACTTTTGTTTACATAAACCAAAACTTATTTGGCAGTGGATTGTAAACACACAGGTTGCAAGTCTTGTATGGGCGGGACTTGGGACTGAGTGGATTTACAATGCCTTTGATGGGAAATCATTAGTCAAAGGCTTTACATTTTACAATAAACTCTATGAACTCACCAACCTCGTGTTGACACTTTTAGCATGTATTTTCAGGTATTAAGCAATAGCATGCTACTGGAGGCTTTTGGCAGGGCATGGCATGGTCATAGAAGACTCTGATATTCATTTGGGGAGCGTTTAACTTATTTAAAGGCCTATTTCCGCACTACTTTTAACAATGTAAATTCAACACTTTTGACTTTTCAAATTTATTCTAAACGATTGAGGTGAAAACCGTTCTTTGTACTTGTGTTGTGATACTAATTGAGTTACACCCCAGCAACATGTATACTTCCGCTGGACCCGATTTTGGGGGTGTGACAGATTGGTATCAGAGCCTTGGCTATAGAGAACTGGGTGATATTAAAACCTAGACTATAGCTACATTTACAAAAACTTAACCCTATGACCGCCGCGTGCCTGCCTGCCAAGCTGATGCCTCATTTGTTGTTTGTTGCTGACATATTTAATGAGATTTGTGTCTTATTATCAAATCATTTATACCCACTTATTCTAGTTGATTACTATAGTTGTCTTTTATATAAGCATGCTCACATATCTTACACGTCGCAGCGTTACGCTTTTTCCTTGCATAGTTTCATCATTCGACCTCGAGTTTGGTCACTTGCTGTAGTCTTTCAGAACGTCCTTTCAAATGTGAAGGACATAGTATTAGTATAACTGAGCTGAGTATTTCAAAATTCGTTGAACCTCGGTGGAATATAGGCTGGTCATCTATATTCGACTAGGGACAGTGGGACATAGGCTGACCACCTATGCCCCACTCAGAGATGAATTTTGCAATACTAAGGACAGTTATAATAGAATTATGTCCGGGTTGCATTCCTACTCGATTTCTAAGGGTTTCAAAATTCATGTGTGTGTACACAATCGTTGCAAGAGCCTTCACATCTACATCACCTCATGAACCGCCGCCTAGAAGCATGTCAGCTAATCATAACTCAACTTCAAGCTTTCATTTAATGGCAAGACACCTAGAGCATCTACTTTTCGGAAACGTCTTATTTACGTATCACTTTTCTTTTCTTGTTTTGAAGAATCATGCCACCCAAAAGAAGTACTCCTACTATGACACCGCCCAGATCAGAAAGCTGGTTGCCGACAGTATAGAGGCAGCACTGGTGATTGAAAGAGCTGCCGTAGCTGCAGCCGCTGCTAAAGCCGCTTCACGGGCAGAAACCGCAGAAGCTGCCGGAATGGCTATTAATGGTACCAATGGTCGTAAATGTACGTACAAGGACTTCAAGAGTGGAGATCCTCCGAATTTCAAAGGCACTGAAGGGGCCACTGCCATGATTCGTTGGTTCCAAAAGATTGAATCTGTATTTCTTCTGTGTAACTGTCCAGAGGAGTACAAGGTAAAGTTTGCTACCCATACACTCGTTGGGGAAGCTATGTCATGGTGGAATTCGTATGCAAAACCCCGAGGAATGGAAAATGCTCACAAGCTTACGTGGGATGAATTCAAGAAATTGCTGACAAAGAAGTTTTGCCCACGAACTGAGGTGAAGAAAATGGAAACAGAGTTTTATGAGCTAGTGACAGCAGGAAATGATATCGAGGCATATATCAGAAGGTTTCAGGAGTTGGCAGCATTATGTCCCACAATGGTTCCAGATACTGAGAAGCTGATAGAAAATTTCATTGGTGGACAACCTAACAACATCCGTGGAGATGTGATTTCTTTTGACCCGCAAACATTAGATGAGGTAATCAGGATGTCTCAGAAACTTATGGCTCAGATAGTGAAGAAATGGACTACTTCAAACAACAACAACAACAGCAACAACTCCAACAACTACCGAAACAACAACAACAAGAGGAGTTGGGACAACAATCAGAGTGGCGATGCTACTCAACCACAACCAAAGAGGCAAGAAGTCGCCAAGGCCTATGCTGCAGGTTCAGCTGAAAAGAAAGGTTACCAAGGTACCCTACCCAAATGCAACAAGTGTCAAAATCATCATAACCCTGGACATTGTCTTAATCCATGTGGAAAATGTAAGAAGATTGGTCATGCGACTAGGGAATGCCAGTTTCCAATCATTGCTGGAAATCAGAAACCTCCAGTGACATGTTTTGGCTATGGAGAGATAGGACATTACAGGAATGAATGTCCAAAACAAGGAAATCAAGGGAACGGGAACCAAGGTGGAATAGCTCGTGGTAGAGCCTAGGTCATCAGAGGAGGGAATTGTCAGCACATCAACGACGTGGAGGACGACAACTATGTTCAAGAACCAAGAACTTCTGCCTTAAAAATAAACGAAAACCTAAACTCTCTAGTGTTGTATTTCTTTTGTGTTTCACTTTAGGTTCTATCGTATGAACTTCATGTACTATTACGAATCCCTATCTAATGGATGTTTTATCTTTTATCACCGCAATGTGATTCCAATATCCGCATATTTTTACCGAATCCACTCCATAGACCAACGCTAACTGAATTCAGGGACTGAATTCCTTTAACGGGTGGAGACTGTCACAACTCGTAATTTCAGGTCCTTTTCAAGCTTCAAAATTTCACTATTCATCTTGGGAAATTACTATTCATGGGTTACTATTCATCAATTCACTATTCATCAATTTCGGAGTCGGTTTGAGACTTTAAGAAGTTTTTAAAAAATTTACTATTCATGAGACACTATTCATTCCCGGAGGAAAATCACTATTCATAGTCACTATTCATCAGTACGTAAACTAAGTTTACGGGTATTCAAATGCGCGTAACCAGTGAGGTTTAGCTGCGAACTCATGAGACATCACTTAGGACACGTCATATAGACTAGAGTAATCTATAAATCATCGTAACATCATCATTATCTTAAGTCATGCACGGGTTTGTGTGATTTTCATTAACGTATGTTTATTTATTTTATAAACGTTACCACTCAGTCATTTATACTAACATTATACCCGATACTCCCGATTATGACCCTAATATATTTTCATACTAATTATAATGATATAAGAGTTATATTATTATTTTACCCGGTGTTTTTAAACCAATAGCTATATTTTTCCGTTAGGAGCTTATAACTTCGTCGGTTTACGATAATTTAACCCGATAATTATTCCGACACCCGATTCTTGCAAGGAATATGATTTTTCAATTTTTACAACTTCGTCGTTATTTGTTTTAACTCGTCATGATTTATTTCAAGATAACTCGGTACCCGATAACACCTAATGTATACATTAAACTACACAAATACATCTATAATTAGACTCAATCTTACACTAGCTATCTTTTCCCATTTTCTTCCAAAAAGGACGCCCCCCCCCCCCCCCATGCCATATTCCTCCATTTTTCTCACTAGCCTTACTTCATTTAATGTAGTTGTTTTCTTGTCTCCCCATTTTATTTCAATAACATAACATAAACAAGCATTTCATTAGTAACAAAAATGTCTCATCTCTTCCTCTCTCACTCTATCACACGGCCAAACAATAACCAAGGGAGATCCAACATTTTTTTTGAAGATCAAGTGTTAATCAAGCTCAATTTACATTACTAATTAAGGCTTTGTGATCAAAACCCTAGGTTACTACACATTTTCTCACCCAATCACTCCATTATCTCAAGTAAGCTTCAAGAACAACTTTATGATCTTTCCATACTTTTATTTACCTCATAAGTTTATGTATTTTCAAGATATATTAGTTAGTAATGCAAGTTACTTATGTTTTAGATACCACTTTACTTAATTTTCACCATAAACACTAGATCTATGGTTTTTATTAACATCCTCATGAAACCCACTATAGTTAGTGGTGTTTAGGACCCCATGACACCCTAAGAAGGTGTATGGTAGGATTTGATTAGTTGTAGTGTTGATTGGAAGTGGTTTGATTAAGTTTTGAACAAGTCTTGAACCATAAAAGTGATTTTTAACAACAATAGAAAAGGTTCTGTCCAAAAATGGAAGATCTGGAAAACTCAGTAGCTCAGGGGATATTTTGGCTTAAATATTCAGAAAAAAATTTCAAAAACGAAACCGTGGCCGCTTGAATCACTAAAAACCGACTTATAACGAAGGAGATATGATTTTTACAAGTTAGACGACGAAAACTAATTTTCTGAAAAATACCTTGCTGTTTTCCGAATTACAAAGGACAAAACGAGGCATTAGACGTGATCTAGACGAGCCGAGATACTGAAAACATGTTAGTTCATGTTATGACGAATCCGTGGATATAAAGAACATAGAAAACGAGCTTATAACGACCGAGATATACACGTTTGAACCCGACGAACTCTATTAATATTTTGACAGCACTATATGAAAATATATCTTAAGTGTAAAACTAGTATCTTTACAAGACAAAACATTGATAGACGATTTTCTAATTAATCAAGACGCGTTTGCTCAAAAGTTAAATAACACGACATTAAGATTATGTTACAAGGTTTTCAAAAACGTCAAGTTTAATCACTAACCCTTAACGTACAATAATTCACGAATAGTTTTACGAGGCCATTTGGGCATATTTTCACAAATTATAAAAAGTGATATTTTGCGACGAAAACATTACATTTTGCCGATAGAACACCAAACGAGGATCGTAGAGTATTGTTTCAACATATTTATACAAAAAGTAGTTTGTAACTTAACGAGACGTCAAAAATGTATTTCTCGACGATGAACGTTATTTTCAAAATTAACGAGTGGTATCGTTAACATACGTATTTGCATGTGTAGCATCATTTCATTGCTTACATTAGATCCTATCATTCATATTAGGTTGCGGTTAGAGATCGTGCCTCATTTCAGTGTATTCACTTTTGTCACTGTAACTATCGCATCAGGTGAGTTTCATAGCCCCTCCTTTTACTTGTTTTGCAACTGTTTTGGGGGAGAATACATGCTCGTTTTTCATTAAACTTTATACTCGTTTTACATTTAAACTCACTGTTCGTTTTACAATTAAACACCATGCTTGTTTTATTCGTAATGTAACTTGTCTTTTTAACATTATTAATTGATTATATGGCGACATTGTTAGAATTAGTTATATGGCGACATTGTCAGATTTATTTATATGGCGACATTGTCATGGCGACATTGTTAGAATTGTTTATATGGCGTCATTGTCAGAATTAATCATATGACGTCATTGTCATGGCGATATTGTCATATTCAACATTAAATTTTATTTTCCATATATTACTTTTGTTTACATAAACCAAAACTTATTTGGCAGTGGATTGTAAACACACAGGTTGCAAGTCTTGTATGGGCGGGACTTGGGACTGAGTGGATTTACAATGCCTTTGCTGGGAAATCATTAGTCAAAGGCTTTACATTTTACAATAAACTCTATGAACTCACCAACCTCGTGTTGACACTTTTAGCATGTATTTTCAGGTATTAAGCAATAGCATGCTACTGGAGGCTTTTGGCAGGGCATGGCATGGTCATAGAAGACTCTGATATTCATTTGGGGACCGTTTAACTTATTTAAAGGCCTATTTCTGCACTACTTTTAACAATGTAAATTCAACACTTTTGACTTTTCAAATTTATACTAAATGATTGAGGTGAAAACCATTCTTTGTACTTGTGTTGTGATACCAATTGAGTTACACCCCAGCAACATGTATACTTCCGCTGGACCCGATTTTGGGGGTGTGACACACTACATAATACACTCAATATACTAATTAAATCCAAAATCCTCCGCTAACTTTTGCCCTCCTCCTATGTGGCGTCCAAGAGGGGGGTAATCCCCTCCACACTTGTCTTCCCTTAAGACAAGTGTCCCTTATCTCTTCCAACACTTAGATATCATCCATATCTTGCACCAACTCTCATTTTCTCATGCAAACTAAGAAAAATCTGGTCTTCCCCCTCCTCTTGCTGCCGTGATTTAGCATGCACAAAACACAATCATCTTGTGTTGATTCTATTGAAAATAATACAAGAATGAAGGCCTTGAAGTGCTAGCATCATTCTTGATTTGTTTCTTCTTCAAAGTCTTGATTTTCAAGAGTTTCTTCAAAGGTTTTCATGGACTTTCTAGGGTGTTAAAGGGCTGTGATTTAAAGGTTTTCAAAGAAGATTTAAAGTATTCTTGGTGTCTTGGAAGCTAGGGTTATCTCCTTTGGTGTTATTGGTTTCTAGGGTTTCTTGGTTTTTCTTGTTGTCATCTTGTTCTTCATCTTTTGTAAGAAACTCCTCACTAACTTTTTATTTTATTTTTATTTTCACTTCTGTAAATTTTATATATCTTGATGTATTTGAATATTATATAAGTTATTATGCTTGATTAGGCTTGGTACATAGCTTAGAAAACAATAAAAACACTAAAGGACTAGACATGCAACAGTTGTTTCTGATCAGTGGCAAACACGTAATTAACTGGACGAAACAGTAGACCATGGACATAAAAAAAAAATATGTAGTTTTAGATCAATGTCTTGCGGTCGTTTTGACGGGTATTTCATCGAATAACTCATTACGATGATTAAACTAGAAATATTTTCGTGAAACATGTTACGTTCTGAGTAACAGATTTTAAACGTATAAAAGTCATTTTTTTTGTGAATAACCCACTGTTACTCAAAACATAAAAGTTGTAGATAACATCTTAACTTAAACGTGGCCGCAAACGGGGAATTAATTGGACTTGTAGAACTCTAGATATCGCGACTTTCGTGGGACTGTTGTGATGTTAATACTTTCATAACTGAGTAGTCATGGTAAACTAGTAATTTTACTGCTGTTAGGTAATGTTTGACTTAGTGGGACCCACAAAACTTGTTAGTACAGATGAATACCTTTCCGGGGATATAAAGAAGTTAATTTTTCGACTTGCGATTTTAGAGTAATGAATTTTCTAAGATGAATAAGTTATAAAATTTCAATCAGCTTTAAGATAAAAAGTATAAAAAGGGTTTACACTTTATAAAAATGGAACCTTAGACTTAACACTTGAATTTTTGTAAGAAATGTAAATGTCATACTTAAAGACCATTCTTAAATGCCAAATTAGAACTTGTTAAGTATATAGAAATTATGTACCAAGCATAATTAAGATCATAATTTATATATATAGCTAAATTGCATCAATGTTTATTTTCAAAAACCTAAGACAAGCGTATATCTATTTAGGTTCATCGTAGAGCTTCGCGGCTATTTTCCTCACTTGCTTGTTTCACACTACTTCCTTTATTCACGGTGAGTTCATAGCCTCGCCTTTACTCATTTTAATGTTTTATAAACCTCGCGAGGGGGATACATGCTAGTTTTTAAAAAAAACTGAATACAAGTAGTTTTTGGTATGCTGGACCCGATTACATGATTATAGTTATTGAGTATCTCTTGCCATTAAAAGTCCCTAACATCATGAACCGTTAATTCCATGGGAAACGCTAATATTATGAATATGCATATTTGGTTTGACGAGCCTGTCCGGGTGAGTAGCGCTCACTTTAACGGGTAGCATAATATTGAGTATATCTTGGTAAAATTGGCAAACTTACCTCTTTAGGGCATACTTTATTTCAGTTAAATTTCGGTGTCATGAGCCTTAATACTATAATCTGATTACACGACTTGTATATGCATTACTTGTCGCCCGATGAATAATACTTGTATTCAACTTATTACTTATTAAACTCTGTGGATTCACTCAACATTATGTTGACCTTTTTAGCATGTTTTATCCCTGGTCCGTAATGTGGTAATGCTTGGATGGGCGGCGCAAGGATATGGATATCTACAAGGGTGGCCCGTGTTTTAAAAATCACATTCGATGAAACTTAAACTTTTAAAATCATGTTATATTTAAACTTATGTTACTTTTGAACCTTGTGTTGAAGTGAACTTTTGGGACCTCTTTTGCTTACTCTGATATTATCGAATGTGAAGGTTTTATCATAAACGTCTCTATTTTGAGTTCGTTTACTATACTTGTACTATGTGACTAATAGATAGCACCCCATGTTGTATTCCGCTGCTTTCCGAAAATGGGGGTGTTATACCTCCCTAAATATAGCTAACAAAAAAATGCAGAAGAATTTCAAAAATTTCTATTAGCCTCAAAAGTGATGACAGTTATGAGATTTGCATTAGTTAACTAGTTTGCTTATACGCAGGGACTACTATTGTAACATAGAGATAGTTAACTTGCATAACGCCTATAAATACCCTCCTATTCTCTCCTAGGACGGTGTGCAAGAGTTCTTAGTCATCTCATCAATAAAACTCTTTCTCTCCACCCTCTCTCTACTTTTTTCTCTAGAAACACCGACATGGTTTTTGAGTATTTTGCACTACCGAGACCTCCTGATCTAGCTATGTTTTTTGGACTGGTTGACCTACAATTGGTATCAGAGCTAGCATATGATTGTTGGAGTGGTTTTCTTTTAAATAAAGATCAAAACTTATTTTTTTTATTGAGTTCGTGAGTTTTTGTGCAAAACTGAACCATTTTTCGAAAAATTTGAGCTTTTTACGGATAAAGCTTGAATATTTGTTGCACAAACTGTTTATTAAGGTTCTTTTTATGTCATTCAAGGATTAGAAACAAAGATTTGTGGCTAAATAAAAATTTTTGATCAAGTTTTTAAGAAAAACACATGGTTTTATAGTATTTCATTTTATTAAGGTTTTTCAAGGTTTTGATTCATTCTTGTTACGGTTTCGTGGTTAAAACATGTTTAGATACGTTAAAGACAAAAGATTTGAAAGTATTATGGTTCAAATCTTGCAAAATCACATTTTTTTTTTGTTCGAATTTGTGTGAAAATATGCGAAGCTCGGTAGCCTTTTCCACAATTTCGGTTGTTCTTAGTACAATCTTGGTCATCCCTTAGTTTTAGGAGTTTCAACTTCACTTTGTGGTGCTAACCAAGATTTACAACACCAATATCGGTCACAAACTCGGTCCTTTGGTGAGATTTATACAAACTCGGTCATACACTCAAATATCGGTCAAACGGCAAATCTCGGTCCCCTATTATCCATATCTACCGAGATCCTACAAACCTTAGTTCTTCGAGATACCTCCACCCCATCCACCGAGTTACATTAGGGTTTGTTCTACAGAGATTTTAGGGCTCCTAACTTACCAAGATTCTGCGTTTCAAGGCTCTACCAAGATTCAGTTCTAATGACACACCCGAGATACTCTAGGGTTTTTATGTTCACCGAGATTTCAACAAAAACCACCGAGATTCATAACCCTAGATTCTACCAAGATTCCAGGGCTCCAAATCTCACCGAGATTACACCACAAAACCACCGAGTTTCACACCCTTAATTCTACCGAGATTTAGTGTTTTTTGGACAAAACCGAGAACTTTTCCAAGACATAACCAAGTAAACCTATAAACCTTAAACTGAATTACAACCAAAACAAACACTTTAACAACTTCATATGATTGATCCATTATCAAGATTCATTTATTTCACACGACAAGGATAGATTTGGTATTAACTACTTTGTGGCCACGGGGTTTATTCTTTATTGCTTATTTGGGATTGAAGTGGCGTTTCACGAGTGCGTGTACTTATTTATCTTAGAGTTAAGATGGTTGGTTGGTTGTATGTCTCAAGATGCTTGTTTGGGCTTACATTGACCGTGATTAGGACTTGACTATCTAGTTATCTTTGTTTAAGTAATTACGTTGTAGTGTTCACAAAGTATATCTATCACTTTAAGGAGTTACGTTATAGTCCTTAATGTATCACGTAGTTGAGGATACTTCAAGAGGTTGTGTACTAAATATACTTTTGATTGTTGATATGTAGTATTAAGTGACTCGTGTAGCTTCCACGGAAAGTCAAATCGCCATTCTTAGTCACAAGAATAGTACAAGCCTAAGTCGCAAGTTTGGGTAATCTGCTTCATTCTCAAGTTAGTCATACTCAATTTTCTCCACAAGTGGTGACTACAGTTAGCCGGTGAATTGATACGGAGGTCTGCAAGAGATAGGTTTGAGGGGAAATGTAAAGAGAGTATATAACAACCTGAAATTTATGAAACGACATTTGAACTTTTGAATACGAATTTAACTTAAGTTGAACTACGTTACGAATTGAGAATTTGTAAATGAAAGTTCTAACCTAAGTTACAAATAAAAACAAACACAACTTATATTCTAAGTAATATTTTAACCGACTCCTAGCTTGGTATTCGTGTACACGATTTTTAAATTTGTTAGAGGATAAAACAGAAAATATAATATGAAGATTTGGTAGGAAATAGTCTTCCCCAATTCCCCATAACTCAGCACTCCCCTATTTTATTTCTTAATCGTTTACCAGCTCACAAAACCGTATAGACATTTTCTCTTCACACTAAAAAACCCTAAAGCCAAACGACGGCTCTCATTTTCTCTCGTGATCCAAGATGCATGAAGATTAGCAAGAAAGGTTGGAATCGGCAGCCTCCATTTCTTTCAAAAATCCGAGTGGTACGAAGGGTATAGCTAAAGGGTGATCGGGTTCGTGAGTAAACAAGCCTCGGTGATCATTGGTGTGACATTAGTTGATCGTGGGTGGTTTTGGTTCAAAAGGTTTTGGGTTTTGGTTCCTTAATCCGTCCTATATCCGATCCAAAGGTATCCTCTACAATCGTTCATGCGTTTCTTACTCGATATATATATATATATATATATATATATATATATATATATATATATATATATATATATATATATATATATACACACACACACACACACATGATCAGTTTTAAAACTCGTAATATGAACATGATTATCATGATATTGTGTCGGGTATATGTCTCGTACCTGCTCGTGTTCGTAGTTAGGGGTTTTCTGTGATGTATGTGAAGGTTGTGCATGGGGTTTTGGTTGCGAATCGTGTATCGTGTGTCTGCAATGTGTGTCGAGCATGTGGGCTATTGAACAGGTAGGTTGGTATCGTAGATGTGTAGGATGTTATGATATCGAATCTGGTGTCCTAAACTATGTGTGTATATTGGTATACTAAGCATGCAAAAAGGGGTTTTAAACTTGTGAATTGTGTCACGTTAAAAACTATATAAAGGGTGTGTGAATCGTTTTTTTTTATTAAAAAAAAGAAAAAAAAAAAAGGTTAAGACGTGTAGGTTTTGGTTTGGTGAGACACTTGACTTGGTTGACATTACTTGGCTCGTTAAAGGATATACGAGAAGGGTTTTGGGCTTAGTCTTATCGCTAGGGTGTAGTACTCATAAGGGGTGTGTCACGGTTAGGTTTTGGTGTGGGGTGTTTCGGCATATTTTTGGAGTCAAATGTGTGTAAGTGTGTATGTCGAGAGTGTGTTTGTTTAACTTTTGGCCTCGGTATGAATAATACTACCGAGAGGATTTTGTTTAAGTTTGGTCTCGGTATGTTTTCATACCAAAGTGGTGATTCGTTTTGTGATTTCGAATGTGCTACGTTTCGAGTTCATGATT
This sequence comes from Artemisia tridentata subsp. tridentata, assembly GCA_021014915.2. Classification (NCBI taxonomy): domain Eukaryota; kingdom Viridiplantae; phylum Streptophyta; class Magnoliopsida; order Asterales; family Asteraceae; genus Artemisia; species Artemisia tridentata. Next base: position 240,378,396 of record CP139502.1, on the reverse strand, counting down.
AAGGGTGTTTGAAAAACTGATCCGAATTCTATTGTCTTCCTAATAATATAAGTCTTAAATCTAAATTGACATATATATACCTTAAACTTTGATATTTAGCATGTTAAATCCTAAACTTTGATAAGCCGACACATTTAGCCCTAAACTATGATAAGTTGTAACATTTAACCCTAAACGATGATATTGGTCATATTAAGCCTTTAAGTTTACTTAATTGTCAATTGTAACCCTGAAAGTTACTAATTCGGGAAACTTACTAAATCTGGAAAGTTACTAAATTTGGAATGTTACTAAATATGGAAAATTGCTATAAATAACAGGAAAACTTAATATGGCAATCTGAACAACAATAAGTACGGAGTCAGTAATCATTTGTAATATGGACTTAAATAATAAAACGATCATTAATTCGTGTAGATTCGCTGAAGAAGGAGTAGCTCCTGTCTCTTTTTGTTTTCTGGTGTGTTTTGCATTTGCTGGTTGAGGTACAGATATTCTACCCTTTCTCAGTAAGGGTGTTTTCTCTCATGACTTCTCGATCCTTGACTTGATTCATTTGCTTTGATATGATTTTGTTTGATATGATTCGTTGATATGATCCGTTTGATATTATCATTTGATATGATTCTGTTTGCTATCCATTCTGTTATGATGATCTGTATATTATCTCATTGACAAGAGATTCTGTCCTGTTGATATGCTCTGATTGATTATGCTATAGTAGCTCTGTTATGATTATGGATAGCTTTGCTTTGCTTTACTTTGCTTGTTCTGTTCTGTTGCCCGAGCTTCTGTATCTGTATTCCTAGCCATGGAGGTACCATGGCCATGTCATTGAGGCACCAATGGCATGACACTTTCTGTGGAGGTGTGATTGATTCACAGCGTCCCCTTCTGTTCTGTTATGATATTTGCGCACATTGGCCATTATGATATGTGTATATGCCTGTCATGAGCAGGTGTATATATATGATTTGTTTTGCAGGGGGCGTATGGATGCATCCTAGATTCTGTTCTGTTATGTTCTGGATATGATTAGTGATTGGTTTGTGCATGTCATGCACCCCATTTCACTTCTGGGAGCTAGCTACTCCATTTGGTACTTGAGAGGTCTCCCCTCCTTGTACAACTTATGATTTGACGGATATATGGATATGATATGAGATGATTATGTGACTAAGCATGTGGCATGCTTTCTGAGCTCGATGGGCATTTCTGTTTTCTTATATGATTATGATTCTCTGATTGATTCCTTTGACTTCATTATGATCTCCTTATATTTCGCTATGATTTGCTTCTTATGATATATGATATTTTGTTCAGTTGATCCTTGATCTCTTATTCGTTTGAAAGATGATATTCGTTCAGCAGGAGCTTATGTTCCTTTTCCCTATACTTATATATGTTCGATTATTCGTTTGTTATATATATCTGTTCACTGGGCTTTTTAAGCTCAGCCGCATTTCTTTTCCTGCAGCAGGTTTTAGGTTGGAAGTTGGGATTGAGTGAAGAGTGTATAGGAGCTTTTAGTGGACCACCCTGATGATAGATACCCATTTGCTTTTGGATTAGACTTGGATTTACATTCAGTTAGATTTTGAGCTTGGATTTGTATTTCAGTTTTGGAACTCATTATGTATAGAGTTAGTATTTCGTTACTATCATTAGAATACCTTTGTAACCATTATGTTTATAAGTCTTCCGCTTGCGTTTGTATGTTCTGATTGACACCATAATGTGGCATTTTGACCCTTGTCGGGTTGTGGTGTTACAGAGTATTTGTTTATCAACATCTTCTCACGGGTTAGTGTGTATGCTTACAAGGATTTATGATGCTTCTAGTTGATCTAGTTTTGGGATGTATACGATGCTTCTAGTTGATCTAGTTTTGGGATGTATACGGATTTATGATGATTCGAATAGATCGTAACCGTCATGGGGGGAGAAATGTGTACTTGTAGGGGAATTTATCGGATCAATGAACATTAGTTGGGTCATGGGTGGATTCGTGCCAGGTATTATCATTTCTTGGTGTATGAATGGTTATTATGAAGTATTCAAAAAGTGAGAGGATATCCTTGATATTATGTCCCCAAACGACAGTCATCGTCGTCAAGACAATAGACAGAGAAGCTTGCATTGTGTGGTTTACCGTGTCTTCTACATTATCCGCTGGGCATAAGAAGACAAAGACAAAAGATACTTCTACAGCATCAAGTTTCAAGTCTACATAAAGGGTTGTCATTTTGAGGAAGAGCGTATATTCTATTCTATTTCACACAACTTTCATTTTGTTTTTATCCTATTTTGCAAAACTTTAAGAATAATAGAAAATACCAAAAAGAAAAAGAGCATACTAATTGGGGGGAGTAAAACCCAATTAGATATCACTACATCGTTTTGTTTACAAGTAGAAAAGAGCAAAGCTGGGGTACAAAAGAAGAAAGGAGCTACGAAGACATCCTCAGAATTGGGGTACAAGAAGAAAAGAGCTACAAAGACATCCTCAGAATTGGGGTACAAGAAGAAAAGAGCTACAAAGACTTACTCAGAATTGAGGTACAAGAAGAAAAGAGTTACGAAGACATACTCAGCTAACAAAAACAAATCTTGCAAAGTCAGCTCACACTAACTTGATCAGAAGAACTTCTGCTCCTGGTTGCTTGAGCTACAAGTAGATATGTTAGAAGTGTTGAAGAGAAACACTTGGCCAACGAATGCAGTAGTGGTAATTGCATGAGGCCTGCGACAGCCACACATAGGAAGTGAGTAAGAAAAGAAAACTCAGATGAATTGCAACCAAATGAGATTACTGAACTCAAACTGAAGTGGGCATGGAAAGCTAAATCCAATTCACTTAACCCATCGTAAGAAGTATTTGAATGTGTGCAGGGAAATCAAGATAGGCGAATTTGGTACAGGGGCAATGACCCAATGATGAATGCGCAAGATATAGACTGGATGTAACACCCCGTTAAGTGACTACCAGAAAAAAGCTTGTCCCAGAGTCGCTTTTAGAGGTCACTGGATCAACAGGTTGGTATGCTGTGATTTAGGATTGTATGATCACTTCCAGAGGATTTGCTAATTATGATGCTGACATTCAGCAAAACTGCATTCAACATACATGATAGGAAATCTATTTAGGTGTCTACATCCGCCTTATCTGCTAATTCTTAGTTGTTTGGGCGATTCGTAAGCTTTCATGCCTGTCTCGTTTCTCATATAAATGCATGTGGATCCTCTTGTTCTATGTTTCTATACATTTCGTTTTATAAAACATAAGTTACCTATCGTTGCTTCCAAATCTTCAGAATAAACGCCAAAACCCGTCACGTACCTGGTGCTTCTTTATTGTTATCTAGAGTCTAAAGTTGCAGGGACTCAAAATCTAATTGACCGCCATCTTTCCATTCCGGTTGTACACAATAATGATTGTAGCACGATGCCCCACACCAAGTTTACACTCACCTCTCCCCGAGTGAGGCTAAAAGCAGTCTCATACCGACAAATTCCTGTAAAGAGCATTATCATATTAACCAAACCATGGCATACAACCACCTCATGAAGCCTACAAACAGACCATGAAACGACATGCTAGCTCAGATAAAAAGTCATCCAAAAGATTTTCCTCAATATCATTGTACAAAGAACTGGAGAGGCCAAAGATTTGTTAAGCTTACTAGCGGGCGAGTATAGGAGCCAGCTTTTGCTTTACAACCAAAACTTAAAAAGGAAAGGAAAAAAAGAAAATTGATTGTGCTATTTCTTCACCATTTGTGTGCATTTATCGGCCATTGGAGCCTCTATATCAGAATAAAAGAATATTGAATTGCCACCAAAATAGAACTATACTGCATGAATTAATGAATGTAATCATATCTTTATGTTCATCAAAATCCACATCATCGTTCCTCTCTTTTCATGAAGAGATACCCTCTTCTTAACCTCTGCAACCAAGAATTACATGTTAGCTAGAGAAAGAGATCAGAGTTAAGATGGAATGTAGTAAGAGTTGAATAATGGATCGTCTCCCTTAATAGACATTTAACTTGAATGTTTACGACTGTATTGCATCATTATGGTCAATTATCAAACATAATTTAGGATCATCTATATAGAAATAAATTAAACACAGCATGGTGACGATTTGTTGCAAATTGAAATATATGTTCATTTATGTGAACAAAATTTCCATTGTAGCACAAAGAGTGAATTTATTAACTAAATCAAATTCATATAGGATGCTGTGGAATATGATCAATCACAAAAAGCTAACAATTAGAGGTGGCAAATTAGCTTGGGCAGGTTGTGCAACATGTCAATACAACTATTGTCTAAACGCAGTTTTATCCATTTTATCTAAATAATGTGCTATATATGATTACAAAAACTATATTATCGAAAAAATTCATTGCACCTTTTTTAACTGACAAAAATTACATATAACTTTGTCTTTTAACTGTGAATACATTTTTGATTTTTCAAGCAATTAAATACATTGTAGATGATTTATAACCCATTCAAATTTTTGGCTCTTTGAACATAAACCGGAATTGACCCATTTATAAATACAAGTGTCATAATTACTACGTCTAGTAACAAGTTTTACCTCTCTTGTATCTCTAAGGCGAAGGAGAGATAGCCTGTCCAGTGGTCTCACATTTGTTAGTGTGGCAAGCTGCACAATGAGTTCTTAAAGATCAAAAATTGCTTCTTAATAACTACTCCCTCCGTCCCATATTATGTGTCCACTTTCAAAATGCACAAAGTTTCAGGAAATTTCACTAACTACACTCTCCACCAATCAAATATTATTTTTACCCACTAAAGTCTCATCTCATTGGTTGGAATACAATATGGACATTTAATTTGGGACATCTCAAGATTCCATTGTGGACACTTAATATGGGACGGAGGGAGTATAAGAAAGATAAGAAGACGGCATGCAAGATAATATACCCAAAAACTGAAAAATTCCGGATCGCTTGGTGAAGGCCTCAGACCTTCTGCTCGATGCAGTTCCATAAGTCTTGTTTGGTCTGCATCAAAAATACTAATGCAATTCAAAAGTGTGCCCCTAGATAAATCGAGATTCACGTGATCAAATTGTCATAGTCAAATGCATTGATAATTATACCCATTACAAATGTACTCTTTCAAACTTTCAAAGTATAATTTTACTACTAACATAACAAAATTAAGTAACCTGTTTGTGCAGCCTCTTGAGCCACCTTCATCCATGATCGAGCATATGCTGCTACTTTACCAGTCATATCCCGCAACTGTATGCAATGACAATCACTTGGAATTAAAATAGTACTTCCATGTAAATAAAATATGGTTATAGAAGAACTAAGTGGTTACACTGGTGTACAGTACCACTATCAGGTGACAAAATGGGTGGGTTGCGTAAACATTCCAACTGTATACGGGTTGGAACGGGTCAATTCTGGTAATGGGCCTGGTTGGGTCGCAAAACACTTTTTGTCCATATAAAAAAAAGTTTATAATGCGTCAAATATGATTACAAAGCAATTATATTACAATAATAATATTAAACCTTCCTAAATTCATTCAAGTGGTTGTCTCGTATGCATTAAAATAAATTTTGGCTGGCATTTGACCCATTCGACTGATTGAACCCGTTCTCTTTTTTGAATTGTTTGAGATAAAACAAAAACCAAATCAACTAATTCACAAGTAAATGAGTCGAACTTTTCACTTCCACACCACAGGTACCAGGCTTAGAAAATGTAAGATTAAACCAGTAATGTTTGTTTCAACAAATATCACAACAATGAAATTTTGTATATCAGATAAAAAGAAACCAAAAAACTGATCAAATAATGCAAATGCAGATTGACATTCGTTTTGTTGATAATTAGTTACGAACAGAATAGCGGGCTCAAGATATAAATAAAGATCCAAGACATTTAAAAAGAAAAAGTCAAGATCCAAGTATACTTACATCATATGCTTCTTTTGTTCCTTCAAGTGGAGAGATATCTTGGACCCATTCAACCTCAGCCACCCGGTACCTTCATAGAAAAAAATACATAAATACAAAATTTTATAAACAACTTCGTAAACCAGTTATGACAAATGATTCTTAAGAGAAATAATGTTACTAACCCATCTTGATCCCAGTTCCTAAGGATGCGACATCTCCGCCGACTCTCAACCTGCAATAGTTTGATCTATTAAAATGAGTGGAACTATCTACAAGAACCTCCTAATTTCCTTTATTTAGAGAACTAGAGCATTATTTTCAGATTTTACTTTTAATAATCAGGTTTAAAACACTACTAATACAATCCATGAGGAAAACAAATAGAGCACAATGGTGTTTTGGGTCAACATGACCCAACCCACTTTTTGGTACCATAAAACCACCCATTTGGACCCGTTACCAACCCATATTACCACTTCCATCATTTCTCATACAAAAGATATGAGCCAGAAAATCTGAAACTAATCACCTCCAGGAAGAAACGCCCATCAGGAAGAGGCTCACAGCTGCAAGAAAAGAAAAAAGAAAAATTAACCACATTAAATTTAACAACATAAACTCGTGTGCCTCAGCTACAAATTTAACCAAGACAAAAACCAAAGCATACTCTGTAATTTCCACTTCACAAGCAAAATCAGCTACAGATCCTGTGGCAGGGTCAAGTGCAACCTACAAATATTTAAACAAACACCACACTCAATAACAGTGAGGCTTTAGCTGGTATACGAACCTATCTTAATAAAACGTAAGATTATATCTACCATTCCCATTCGGTGATTTCCTTCCATAATCCTCCTCACCTGTTATTAACCACAAAGGTTGAACATGATTAATATGGTAACAGACATCACCAACACTGGCTATTGAATCTAGGTCATTTATGATTTCCTTTAAAGATAAAAGAAATTTTTATCATCGATACAAATGCGTATCCAGTCTTTCGAATCCATGATGTACAACATAAAAACTTCTAAATACGTCTATCTGCGCATCATTTGATGCCAACAACATGATAATTTGAGTGACACTCGATGTGTTCTATAACAGTTGACTAGTATTCCCATATCTAATTAGCTATATTTCAATAAGTAATTGACCATACATATATCTATATCATAACCATAGTACCACATTATTTATGTGGTACTCGTGAGAAAAGTAGCAACTAGAGTATCAGCATAATGAATTACCTTTATATACAAGACATTAGCAGATAATAGTTTAAATTCTTGATTTAATTATTGATCGATAACTAAGCTAAGCATCACTAATTCATGCTTCGTTTGTATCCCATTTTATTTTCAATAATAATACCATTTTGGTCGTATTAAAAGCAGCTGTAGTGACAGGAATACAAGATCTGCTAAAGCTCACCATAAGTCTGTAACGAGCTTCAAAAATGTTTAGGTGTAACTTCTGGCAAGGCATTACAACATCCATGACAAAAAGAGGTAATAAATCAGGACCCATGTTTGTCAAAATCTCATGCTCCAACTTCCTTTCTGCATATTCTTGTGGAAAGTTTCTTTCTATTATGCTATTCAGCGTCACACTGAAACCACAAAATAAACATGTTTGATCAGTCTATTGGCATTTTAAACTCACATAGAAATAAACAATCGATGAACTAGTGGTAATCATTAAAGTAGAAAATAAGCTCACCTTATTGCACAAGTTCTAGGACTAATGAACAGAACCGTTCGGCACAAAGGGCATCTGTTCCCTAGCATTCATCCAACATTCAGAAAGGAATTGGCAACTCAAATGAAATAGGGATATAATTATGAATAACATAAGAGAGGAGACCAACCTCGATCCATAGACTGGAAAAGGCAAGAGCGACAAAAAGTGTGCCCACACGGAGTTGTAATTGGCTCATATAGTAATTTTAAGCAAAGTGTGCAATCAAAATCATCGGTACGTGCTGGTCTCCCATGCTGTCTCCTCCCAAATATGTTGGTTGTGATCCTTTCTAAGTTCTGTAAAGCAATGCTGTGTCGCACCAGAAACACGCAAAAAGTCATATTATTATGTGTTTGACTTCATACTAGGAGAAAAAGTGACAAGACATAGTCATACACTAAATTTACTATTATGAACGTAAAACTGAAAAAGAATATATGACATAACTGTTCAAAAGATCTCATGTACGGCGAAACACTTCAGGGGCCAAGTATAATGTACTATATTACCTTGAAGCATCAAGCCGAAGACCGGAAACAATTGCATCACGCGCTAGCTCGAACCTCTCTAACTGCCAACATTTTATAATAAAAAAAGGTGACGTGTATGGAAAGGCAACTAAGAGACTTAAGAAAATAATCGATGTTCCTATGGAATCTACTATCTCTGATCAAATGATTTGTGCTACCAAACAAGGATTCATTAAAAGTAAGGGGATCTCACCAAAATGAGTGCATCAGCCTTCAATATGTATGGAGTTACTGATTGACTTCGCATGTTCATAAATTGCTCAGCATCCTTCAATGCAAGCTAAAAAAGGAAGTTGAAATATAAAGAGGTAATTCCCAGCGATTTACTAAATTAAGGAGCAACAAAAGGATGAGCTCGATCATACAAAATAAAGAAATTTCACATACGCCAGCATGGATTGTAGGATCAAGCCCACTTAATGGTCTATGTTCCGATGCAGAAGGTGGCCTGTTTTTCAGGAATTGACTGATCCTGGATACCAAATCAAGGAGATGATTGGTGTCAACGTAAAGTGTAAAGGAAACACGTGCCTTTATTAGTAATTCCACAAATAAACATAACGACCAGAAGAGCACATGGTAACTGTTAAGGAATTTACCTGAGATAAGCAGCACATCGGTTGTTAAGAATAATAGGATCATCAGGTTTTATACTATGAGCTCTCGAGAAACAATTGACTGCCTGTATATAAGAAATATTGTTAGCATAGAAGTAAACTAACTCTGATGTTTGCAAGAAATCTGTTAGAGTAACATAAAAAGAACCGCCATGACAAATTAACACTTCTATGTACCAAACTTTTAAAACTAATAGACACTATACTTCAGGGTCGTGTGCGCCCTGTTCTAAATTCAGCATACTCCAAATACCAGGTATGCGTCAATGCAAGTTTACAACAAAATCGTTATGTCTTGTAATATATGTCCAAACATGACCACTTGGTAGAAACAAAGCCAGTGGCAAGTCCGTAACTTTGAATTCAATACGTCAACATAATTAAACCCAATGATATATAATATTACCTCTTCGAATCGGTTTTCTCTAAATGCTTTGTTGCCCATATCCATCAGATCATAAACATGACTAAATCTCCCTAACGACATCGAAGCTGACTCTACTTGATCTCCCTGCATTATTCCCAACAACACATTTCATTTAAAACTCCATAAGTCCAAAAAACGAATGCGTAAAATCTTGAACTTCCCGGTTCTTGCTTTCCAATAAGCTACTATGTTAAAGTTATATATATTCAAAAGAGTTTATTTCACCCGCATATATTCATACAACTAGTTTAAATAACCAATTGCAGACACCCTCAAAACTATTCATCTACTATATCATTTAATGTCACATTTTTTATTTCATCATCAACAATCTAAAAATCCATATAAACTTTGGAGTTAACACCTAAACTCAAATTATTTAATTCACAAACAATAAACTTTAAGAAACCCAAAAACAAATCACAAACAAGCCGGCTTATACAATATTTATTTTAACTAACTCATCATTTGCCAAAACTAATGATACTTACAACATTTTAACCATAATAAAAGCAATCAAAAACATAACACAAAAATAAAAACCTTTAAAAAACACAAGAGCAAAAACCTTAAATATATACAACATTTTAACCATCATAAAAAACAGTCAAAAACAAAAACCTTAAAAAAAAAAACATATGTAACTCACCCAAACAAAATCTTCAACATCGTCAACTCCTTCCAACCTTAACACAGATGACGATGATAACTCATCTCTATCAACATCCATTTTTTAACACAATAAACACTTCAAAAAAAAAATCCAAAAACACTATTTTTTTGTATAAAAATTATATAAAGAATGAAAAAACGATCAAAAGAATATTATGGTGATGAAAAAACGTTGGTAAAAAAGAGTAGTAGTATCGTGTTCTTCCGTGCATCCTTCACTTGACACATGGACGACATTCATTTACGTGTTCAACTCTTTTTTTGAAAAAAAAAAAAAAAAAAAAAAAAAAAGACATATTACTGTTTGTACAGGTTTTTATGCATGAAATACAACGTGGGTTTTAGAGCTTTCGTTCTCAGAAAATAGAAAAGTTGGATTTGGTGGAAAGGAAAAAAGTACGAATTTTTTTACGGTTATACTATATAGGGTATTTATATATATGCTGTGGTATAGGGGAGTTAAGGTTTGGACAGCTGGTTTTTGTCTTGTTTGATGGATTGATTCTTTTAGGAATTTGTAATGTAGGTTCATCGTAGACTACTATTAGGATGGTGGCAGTCATGCTTCTCAAAAAACTCATACCTCTCAAACCAACCAATAATATCATTCCACCTCATTCATACTTTTTTCATACCTCCCAACCATTTTTTTAGTGGTAACCATGCCTTTTTCATACCTCTCAACTAATTTTATTTTTTTATTTTTTATTTTCATAAATTATATTAAACAATTTAATAAAAACATAATATTTAATTAATAACTAAAAGAAAATTACATAATACTTAAAAAAACATAATTAAAAGAAAATTACATTATTCTTAAAAAAAAGGAAATAACTAGTCATCGAGAAATGTTAAGTTTTGAGCCTCTACGTGGTCCGTAAGATCATATAGGAGACGGTAATAGATTTGTTCATCGAGTAACTCCTGTAATACATTATCGTCATAAACTGGCGCGACCGGTGGATCCATTATATGAACCGGTGATATTGCAACTCGATCGTCTTTTAATATCATATTGTGAAATATGATACATGTATAAACGAGTTGTCAAATCTTTTCAACCGACATAGCCCGGAGAGGACGACCGAGAATCATCCATTTTGTTTTAAGACGACAAAAAGCTCGCTCGACATCTTTTCTTGTAGACTCTTGTAGCTTCTTGAATCTCTTTTCCTTCTGTTTAGCCGGATACTTATATGCTTTAACAATAGTTGAATACGTAGGATAGATTCCATCGGTAAGATAATATCCACGTTTGTAAAACCGTCCATTTACATGAAATGAACTGTTTGGCGCCGTTCCATTTCGCTCCGTAAGATACAATGGTGACTGATTCAAAACATTGATATCGTTGTTTGCACCGGGAGGACCAAAAAACGAATGCCAAATCCACATATCGTATGAAGCGACGGCTTCAAGCATAATAGTTGGGTATTGATGATCACCTCGCTTATATTGACCTTTCAAATGTTTAGGACAATTACGCCATGTGAAATGTGTACAATCAATGCTACCAAGCATTCCAGGAATGTGATGTTTATCTTCATGGAACTCGTATAAGCGTGCAATGTCATTGGATGTCGGCCTACGTAAGAACTCTGGACCATATAATTGAATAATCGCTTGGCAAAATTTATCAAGGCATTCTCCTATAAACATTAATAACGATAACTTTAAAAAATTAATAACGATAACTTTAAAATAATTAATAACCTGACGTTCGGCGTGCCATGTTTAAATAGTCATCAAATCTATCTGGAGGTTCACCCGTTGCGAGTTGCCGAATGGCCGATATGCATTTTTGTAACGCCGTGAAACTTTTTTTTCCCCTCGCATCTAGGCCCTCTTGAAACTATTCGAAATTCGCTTCAACATCACCAACAACTCTTAAAAACAAGCTTTTATTCATACGAAACCTATCACGAAAAGTATTGTCGGAAAACTTTGGACGTTCAACGAAATAGTCATTCATAAGGGTTTGTAAAGCTTCTTCACGAAAACGGGTTATATAATCCCGAGTTTCGGTAGAGCTTGTCGTGTCGTCAATTGAATCGTACACGGTTAATAAGGTTTGTAGGGTGCTACCGGATGCCAATAGTTCGGACGATTCGGCGGGAATAAATATCGAGTCGGACGAAGAAGAAGAGGATGAAACCATTGTAAAAATATGTGAATTGTTTGTGTTGATAATTTGTTATTGTAAGTGATTTTTTAGGATAGATATGTGAATTTGTTTAGTTAGTATATATAGAAGGATTTTTTTTTTTTTTTTTTTTTTGAAGCCCAACGGTTTTTTTTTTTTTTTTTTGAAGCCCAACGGTTAGAAAGAAACGGTCGAATATGTGATCCAACGTCTCTTTTTTCTTCATGCCGTCGAATCATCTTTTGTTGCTGAGCGATGCCGCCCAGCCAAACCGCCTAGGTGGCGGCGGTGTTCACCGCCGGTATGGGCCATGCCGATGGCCATACCGCTGCCACTGCCACCATCCTTATAGTATTATCTGTCATCGAAAAAAAATTAGTAATTATTAGCGAAATTTTAATTTAAATGTTTGAAAAAATGAAAAAAGAAAAATAAATGGTGATCAGGGTCTCCTTATTACACTAAGTTGCTTATTAAAAAGATTATATAGAAAGAAAACTGAGTTAGTGCTGATATGACAATGATGACCACGCTCATTCGCGGTTCACCATTACACTTATACTCTGTTACTGAGTATAAAATGGAAAGAAGACAAATGGATAAGGGAAAAAAAAAGAGAAGAGGAAAGGAAAAAAAGAAAATGATTTTTTATTTCTCGAGTTAAAAAGTAAAGAGAGGGATGTAAGAAAAAAAAAACTTTAAAATCAACTTCACTGTATTTCATCACAATTTGAAAATAAGATTAGGAGTGTAATTTTAGTATAATTTACTATCTTTTACTTTTTTCTCCTCTCCAAAAAAATATCAAAAACACGATTTCTTTTATTACCATCTCAAATCTTTTGTAACGCCCCGTGCCCGCTTATACTAAAAACTTTGACTTTTGACGCGGAAACGTTTGACTAAAACGGACTCATACAAATTCTTCATTTAAATGACCAGAAACTATAACATTTAACCCTTTAAAATACTTGCAAGGACATATACATGAAAACCCTTCAAAACATTTCACGTAAAACTTTATAACACAACCAGACAATCCTTCTGTGACCACCGATACGCCGTATCCTTTTGAAGGATACGCCGTATCCTTTTGAGGGATACGCCGTATCACATGCTGAGAGACCATGCGCCGTATCACTTCAGGGTGATACGGCGCATGGTCTCTCAGCATGTGATACGGCGTATCCCTCAAAAGGATACGGCGTATCGGTGGTCACAGAAGGATTGTCTGGTTGTGTTATAAAGTTTTACGTGAAATGTTTTGAAGGGTTTTCGTGTATATGTCCTTGCAAGTATTTTAAAGGGTTAAATGTTATAGTTTCTGGTCATTTAAATGAAGAATTTGTATGAGTCCGTTTTAGTCAAACGTTTCCGCGTCAAAAGTCAAAGTTTTTAGTATAAGCGGGCACGGGGCGTTACAAATTGGTATCAGAGCTTCGGTTTAAGTGAATTAGGTTTCCACTATAGGGTGCCTAGTCTTAAACCACTCGTAGAAGCCTTAGATGTAAGTGTTAGACTGCGCGGAAACTAATTGCTAAGTGTTAGACGGATTATGTTTTATGTTAGTTGAGCCTTTTGATGATAGGTGATGCATGTATGTTATAGTGTTGTTGAGTATGAGATGCAAGTCCATGGGGACTTGAGATGCTTAGATGATTAGTTGGCCGTGCACCTCGGTTGGTGCCGGTGTTGGTATTGCGATTATGTGAGGTAAGTCCGTGGGGACTTGAGATGTTTATATGATTAGATAGCCGTGCATCTTGGTTGGTGCCGGCAATTTTGTATTGCGATATGCGAATGTATAGTAGAGCCATGGTGATGGCATGCGAGTAGAAATGCTATGTGGTATTAGAGATGGGTTAGCAAGTGAACTAAGGTTTATGATGCCTTAGCTATAAGATGGGCTATTGCTTGTGGTTAGTTAGAAGGTCGATGCCTAGACATTGCTTGGTTATGCAATGTGATATATAATGCCATAGACTATGTGAGTTGGTTTTGATTTTGGATGTTTTAACACTTGTCGGATAAGTGTTAAGCGTTATGGTATGATTTCATATATGATGTTAAGTGTTGTTGTTTATATAATGATAAGTCTATGGTAAGTTTATTGTATGTCTAAGTTTTATGTGGTGTGCTTGAGAGCGCGATTGTATAGTTAGTGTATGAGTTGAGATAGATGCCTTAGAATGCATGTGATGACCCAGTTGTGGTCGGTACAACTAAAAAAAAAACAAAAAAACAAAAAAAAAAGAAAAAAAGAAAACATTGATATGTGAATAGAGTTAAGAAGCATGCTAATAATTTGAAAAAGTATAAATGCTTAAAAAGATTTAGATAAGTAAGAAGTGAATAGCGAAGTATGTTGTAGTTTGATGTCTTTAGAGGCATGATTGATATAATAATGAATAGATGCTTGAAGCATGAATCTTATATGCTAAACTAAATGAGAAAGTTAAAGTGTAAAGTTAAGAGGTGATGAGAACATGTTACATATAAAACATGATAAATTGATAAAGTGCTAGTGATATATGGTAAAGTATGATGAGTCAAAGTGACGAATAAAATATAGATTGCGTTAGAAGTCATAGGTGACTTGAAGTGCGCTAGAAAGAGTTGTAAAACATGAATGTGATCATGTTAATATATTTGAATATGTAAGATGAAATTAATGAAAGTGTTTTAGAATAAACCTATGTAAGGTTTGTATACATACAAGTTGAATAAACTAAATGAAGTGACAGTATGAAGTGAGAATATGGTCAACAAGGGTTGACGGGTAATAGTAAGAGTGTGTTGTATGAACACGTAGAAATGTGTAAGTTGTAATGAATAAGCATTACATATAAATTGTCTAAATAAAAATGGCACATAGCGAGTATGTGAGTCAACATGGGGTTGACGGGTGAAAGATAAGTGGCATTGTGAAAATGCGATGATAATAAATGTGCAAGTGTTATATAGAAACTTGCCTAGATGATAGAAAACGTGATAGTGAATGTTGAGATTGCGTAAGGCAATGAAAATTGAATAAATGACAGTGTGTGCCTAATTATAAAAGTGCATGAAAGATAAAATGAGTAGATATGATAAGACAGATATAGCTTGGATCCAATGCTCTAGTTTTGGCATCCTTTGGGATGGCCTAGCTTGCCTTTTATGGCATGATTGTTAGCTTGCCTTCACCGACATGGTTTGCCTATATCCTTGGCATGATGTTAAGGTGTCTTTATGGCACGATGTTAAGGTGTCTTTAGGGCACGATGTTAAGGTGTCTTTATGACACGATGTTAAGGTGTCTTTATGGCACGAGGTTAAGTTGCCTTCTATGGCATGATGTTAGCTTGCCTTATGGCATGGTTGTCAGCTTGCCTTTACGGCATGATGGTTAGCTTGCCTTTATGGCATGGATGGAAAGTTAGTGAGATTGGATCCAAGGCTAGTAAATATGGAAAGTATAGTATGTACGAGTGTTAGGTCGGAAGCGTATAAGTAGGATGGTTTATGGTTTCTTCATTTAAATGGATTGGGACGCCTTTTCATTCGAATGAGGAAATTGTAAATCACCGAACCATGAATTTGTAATTCTTGATTTACATAGATCGGGACGCCTTTTTATGTAAATGAAGAGTTACAAAGGAGTGGGCTTATGTGTGACCGATATGACATGAGTACGGATAGTGATATGAGGTAGTAAAAACTAAAACATGTTAGACGTCATAAGAAAAGATAGATGTGAATAAAACTGATAGCAGTGTTAAGATAATGTGTGTGAAACCTTAAGATAGACGTCTAAAATGAGGTATGTTTTAAATTGATAAGTTAAATTGTGAGCATTTCCAGGAAATTGATAAGTAAGTATGCTTAAGTGTTGTGTGTGATAGAGGTTTGAAGGTGCCGTTGTATGGTACCTTGTGTATTTTGAGATAAGTTGCTGGGTTTTAGTATAGATGCGTATTTGGTATTAGGTGGAATGTGAGATTTACCGGATTTATGATGTTATGTTATGAGTAATGCATTGTTGAATGCCGTGTTATAGTGATGAAGTTTGACTCATATAGAGTCAAAGAAGTAGATTTCCCGGATGACAAGTAGTTGTTTCGGGAAATCTTAGAAAAGTTTATGATGAGAAGTGTGCTTTTAGCGGATTATGAGTTGTGTTTATGCCTAGTAAGAGTAGAATTTGCAAGATCATGTAGATCGTTGCAAGGATTTGGCCTAGAAAGCGTGAGAATAGGGACATGTTTATGTTTCGAATTTAGTTTTGGATAGTTTTAGACGAGAGATTTCGGGGACGAAATCTAAATAAGGGGGTAGAATTGTTAGACCCGTTTCCCGGGTAGTGGGACCCCACCCTAGACGAAATGGATCGAGTCTAAATGTGGTTGGTTAAGGGCAAATGGTTATGGTGTTAATCTGTTATAGCCTAGATGCGGCGCATCTAGGAAGTGCATGCGGCGTATGGTAGAAAGGGAAAGTAGAACCGACTTATTATAGTCCATGCGCCGTATTGTATATGGATATACGGCGTATAGGTGGATGCGGCGTATCTATGAAGATAGATATGGCGCATCGATCTTAAATAAGCAGAAATGACAGAATTGCCCTTGTAGCTAGAATCTTCCCCATTTATCTATAAGTCTCCACACTCTTCTGTAAAAGAGAGTGTGTTTCTGTGGGTGTCGAACCAAGGAGAAAATAAGGGAAGATAGAGCTAGGTGATGGTTTATGATGGAAAAGATAAAGGACTATGTTTATGACCTTTCTTAGCTTTGATTATCAAGTAAGTAATCCCTCTCAAGTTAGTAATTTAAGTGGGAAATCATCATATGATGTGGGTTTGATCATATGATGATTTGATTAGAAAGATGATTATGTTTTGATGGGTTTTGATAACCCTTGTTATGTTATTAATTGTTATGTTGTTAGGTTTTATTATTTATGAAGGATGGTGATGATGATGGATCATTGTGATGATGATGTTCTTGATGTGTTGTATAGCTTGGATTTGAGGTAAGTGAAATGATGATAGCATATGTTATATGAATTTCTATCATATTGTAACACCTAAAATCTGAAAAGCATGTAAACTGACCAAATTGCCCCTACAAGTTTGGAAATTATTTAAAGGCTTATAAAGTATCAAAACAATCCCAAACTTCTGGCAACGCACGAGATATGTTACCAAATAATTTTAAGAACTTCATTTAATATTTATATAAGTGGCAAAATTACCAAAGTACCCCTACATGAACCGTATAATTTATATATGTATTTTGATGACATTTTAATTATAGAAAACATGGCAAAATGGAAGAAATCAAATCAAATTAATGTGACAACTAATCCTACCGAGATTTCTGGTCCTTTCCCCCCCTAGACTCGGTTATACCTATTTTAAAATCAATCACACATTTTCTTTTTCCCTAACCCTAGTTGCCGTGAAACAAACACACCAAACAATTCCTTCAACCTCCATTCGACATCCATAAACCCCCAAAGCATTTTTATGTGTTAGATCATCACCCAAGGAGTCTTAGAAAATTCATTGTAAAGTGGTTCTTTGCACGGTTCGATCGTGGTGCTTTTTCTTCTATCGCGACATAACAAAGAGGTATAATTCGTTATAATTCGTTCGATCACCACAAAATTCGTTTCTCATTTTTCTAACACTCCTCATAACGTGTAAAACCTAGGAAAAATATTGTTGGAGCTGTTCTTGGTCGATTTCTAATTTTGAGGAATTATTTCCTTTTCGAGCGTGTAGAAACAAGGTAATTCGTTATTAATTCCCACGACCTCTATAAAATTCGTTGGCTATTTTTCACATGATCCTAATGTCGAATATGCTCTGGGAAAAATGATTGCAAGGTCTGGAGGTCGTTCGTGATGTCGTGGTGATTTTTGGCTCGTTTTGGCTATACGCGTATAAAAGAATCCGTGAAACTCTTTTCACACGTTCGAATATGGTTTTGGTATTTTTCTCAGACCTTACATGTTATAAGAACACCAAATAAAATGATTAATCCAATCCATGCACGTTCTATAATTTATATGAATAACGAGCCATGAAAACGTATAAAACTTGTGTAAAATGGTATACGACTGATCTGAGGTTCATGTATAATTTATTCACGTATGTTATGATGTTAAATGATCTGGAAAAATGTTGGAAAGAGTTGTCATGGCCTGGATGATTTATTTTCGAATTATTTTGTTTAATCGGGTTTGGTTTTGAAACGTGTAAAAGATAAAGAATTTTGGTACGATCTGATTAGGGATGTTTAGGGTTTGTTCTTATGATATTAACTGAGGTAAAATGGTTGTTTAATGATTAAAAATGGTTTGGAAGTGTTAGGGTTTGATTTTGTGGATTAAAGTGATTTGCGTGTGGTGTTAAAATGTTTAGGGTAGATTTTGTAACTTTTAAAACTCTTGGGTTATTTTTAAAACTTATTTTGGGATGTTTACTTTCTGTATAAAATATAAGTTGAGGGGGTCTAGTGTCATTTTTATATTTTAAAGGATTAAAATGTCTTTATGCATATTTTTGGACTCGATTTGTAAAATAATTAAATAGAGGGACTAAACTTGTAATTTCTGAAAACTTGGTACTGTTTTGAGTAATAAATTATATTCAGGGGGTTATGTGTTATTTTGGTAATTTAATGGTTTAATATGAAATTATTAATAATATAAGGTTGAAATTGTAAGTTTAGGGACTAAATATGTAACCTTGATAACTAGAGGGACCTAATGTGTAAATTCTGAATACTTGAGGATACATTCATATAATATGATAAAATAAGTGTTCATTGTGTAAAATTGATAAGTTAAGGGTTTAATGTGTAACTATGAATATTTGAGGGTTATAAGTGTAACTTTTATAATAAAGGGGTATAAAGTGTAAACTTGGATAAACTAACCTCCACTTGACCAAATTAATAATTATGGAAACTTACTAAATATGGAAACTTACTAAATATGGAAACATTCCAAAAATGGAAACCTGCTAAAAATAGAAAGTTACTTAATATGGAAATGGGATCTTTAGTAATCATGTCTTTACCCCTCTAGGTGTGAAGAGGGAGTGACATGTACTCATTATCATCTTATTTTGCGATTTCCTTTGTCAAGCAATAAGGTACAGATATTCTGCTTCTTTAATCAGAGGCCTTCATTCTCTTATTATGATTCATATTAGGGTTCCCTATACCATTGCTATGTTCCCTTCATTCATGAACTCCGATTATTGAACCATCATGATATTGAACCTTTTGTGATTATGAACCTTTCATTCATGAACCTTTACTTATCAACTTTGCTTATGAACCTTGCTTATGAACCATGATTATGAACCTATGATTATGAACTTATGAAACAAGATATTGACCTATGCAAGTAAACTAAAAAAAAAAAATATATGATTCATGATACTTGACCTTTACCCTCAGTTTGATACTACGAGCCACTCACTAGGCATGAGGGTTTCATGTCCATGTCAGTCGATGCACCGATGACATGACTCTAGGGTAGGAGAGTGATGACCTATCCCGTCCATGCATGTTATGTTATGATTCATGTTTATGTAGAGGCAGATTATGGCCACCTGGGGCGTATGGATGCATCCTAGATTTGTTATGTTCATGTTATGTTACGTTGTGCATGGTGACTGATGGTGTGTGCGATACACGTCTTTCACACTCCGGGAGCTAGCTACTCCAACCCATGATGAGGACACCCCTCATATTTACAGGATACTAAGAGGTCTCCCCTCTACATGTTTATGACTATGATTATGATTATGATTTCATGTTATGTTATGGGCTCGTAGTGGATTACTGATTTCCTTTACCATGTACTCTTTTCTTCCATTTTGATACCATGTATTCATGCTTCCATTCCCTTATACCCATGTTATTTATTCATTATACTACTGTTTGTTACGTTATATCTGTTCACTGAGCTCTAGTAGCTCAGCCGCGTTTTCTTTCCTCGCGGCAGGTTTTAGTTGGAAGTTGGGATTGATTAGAGAGTACTTTGGACACAGAAGAATTTACTAGCAGCTTGGGATTAGCTTTTGATGATGGTTAGAAGAACTCATGATAGACTTAGAAATCATTGTATTGGAATCCTGTAATTTCATATTTCCTTTGTAACCATTGAATTCTATTGTATTATTTATGTCGTATGCTGGTATCTGTTCTGATAAGCCACCGTTGTTGTGACACTTTTACCCTTGTCGGGTTGGGGTGTTACACATATTGTGTTATGTATGTTTATGTTGAGAAGATGAGCTTGGTTGATGTTTATGTGATGCCATGTTTATGGCTTATGTGATGAGATGATGCTATGAGATATGTTGATGTTATGTGCTAGATGAGACTTGAGTATGTAAGCCATGATGTAAGTGTTTATGTATATGATGCATTATGTGGATTGAAGTATAATGGTATGTTATAGTCGTTTTACTTACTAAGCGTTATCGCTTACGGTTTAGTTGTCTAACCCTTTTGTAGGTGCTTATGCTATGGCTTGGATGTAAGGATATAAGGGTTAAGGCATGGTTATGCAATGTAGGTAGATTGGTAAGAATGTAGAGCTTAGGTAGATACCGAGCTCATGTGTAAGTTTGTACCCCCGTTGGTCTTTTATGATTTGTTAAAGTGTAGCCGCATGGCAAAGTGTATGTCAAGTGTTGAATGACGATTTGGTAGTTATTTGATGAGTCAAAGATTGATTTATGTGTTTTGAGTAAAGTTAAAGGGGTGTTTGGTTTATGTATGAAATTACCCATTTTGGGTTGTGAACGGGTCAATTGCCGTATATTACAGTTTGTTATGGTTTTGAATGTGAAATGAGTGTTTTGATACAAGTTATAGTGTTGTATTAAGTTGTGGGTGAGTATTGGGTTTATGCAGGTCTTCCTGCTGATGTTCTGTCTAAATTGGTCGATGCGGCGTATCTAGTATATTAGATGCGGCGTATCAGAAGTTTAAGTAGATGTGGCGTATCACTTCAGGGTGATACGGCGCATGGTCTCTCAGCATGTGATACGGCGTATCCCGCAAAAGGATACGGCGTATCGGTGGTCACAGAAGGATTGTCTGGTTGTGTTATAAAGTTTTACGTGAAATGTTTTGAAGGGTTTTCGTGTATATGTCCTTGCAAGTATTTTAAAGGGTTAAATGTTATAGTTTCTGGTCATTTAAATGAAGAATTTGTATGAGTCCGTTTTAGTCAAACGTTTCCGCGTCAAAAGTCAAAGTTTTTAGTATAAGCGGGCACGGGGCGTTACATCTTTCCTTTTGGAATTTTTTTTATGTGACATTGGAAACTATTTGTATCATTTTAAAAATCATATTGATGTCAATAACAAGAAAAAACTATCCTGCATATCGCTTGCAACGTTTTCTTGCCATTGGATGCGAACAATGCTATGTTTACGAAAAAAAGTTTCACACAATAATGTATCAAGATCACTTGTTTCATTAAAAAATTATTGAAAGAAATAATATACTCATATTTAATTGGACAAGCGATCTTGCCATATTATGGCGTGAAATTTTTCTTTTTGTAAATCTTTTGTGCAAAATAGCATTCCTCTTAAATGATAATACCTTGGCCTCCATTTGCAAAGCCAATTCCAGCGTCTCTTTATTCACATTGAACTTAAAGCACCAAGTGTAGAGGCTCAAGTCAAAGAGCTACATGTGCGTCACGTTAGTCCACATCAACATTTTCACTTTTCACATCTCTTATCAGTCACACACCAAAATAACGCATCACTAGTCACTTAAGCCAAAACCCAACTTTTGGGTCCTACGATTTTCATTTCTTTTTCTTTTTTTTAAACCAACTAATGTTTCATTCATTTAAAAAAAAATGAAAATACGAGGAAAAAAAAAAAAGCACGGAAAGTAAACACGAAAAAAAAATAACGTAGATGACAACATATCACGTCTAAATTTTGTAGGATTTATTTTTATTGTATGTTGATTATAAATGCGTCCTCCTCCGATAACCCCGCGGTGCTTATACCGAGAAACTTCATTTCTTCCAACTTCATTATTGTCGTGTCGTTCGCTTTAGTCACCGCGTACGTCTCTTGAGCGGCCTCTCGTTTGAATCTAAATTTATTTTGTAAAGTCTCCCCAAAATCTTGCAGGTTACTCCTCGTGGTGCCCGACTTGATATCCGGTTTAGCTTTTTTTCGCGAGACATGGTTTGTTAGGGGGACGTGGTCTCGGTTCATCTCCGAATAGCTCAGCCGCATCCTACTTGGGATGTTTTTCAAGATTTCCCATGGCCCGTAATAACTGTTTTCCTTTTGTCCTGTCGCGAAACGAACTCCTACAACGATTCAAAAAATCAACCTCGTTTTCCCCACTTATACCCAAACGTTTTAAACATTTGTAGATAAAGTTCAACTTTCAGCTATTACCGTTCAACGTTGCCTACTTCCCTGTGAACATATCCTTGGTACGTTCGTGTAGAGAAGATTTTGTAGAAAACTATAAGGGGGGTTGAATAGTTTTACCGATTAAAACTTCGTTTTAAAACTTTTAGATCGACTTATGTCAATCTAGTTTTGACGTGTTAGATATTGATAGTGAGAAAAGCATGTAAACTAAATTAAGTGTTAGAAATATAAATATTCAGATGAAGGTTCGGTCACCCCGATCATCTATTTAGCATTCACATAGCTCGTAGGCTTATTTATATTAGTTTAGTACTATTAGTATTATTAGTATTATTAGTGTAGTTAAATATATTTGTGGAGTGGGTCGGGGCTTTCCCCACTGTCAGCTCACTCCACAGCCCACTAGGGGCACAATATTAGGTACTATATATATAACCCTTCCTACACAAGGGAAGGGTGGAACTCACATTTCATCTAATCTAATCTTTTGTTTTTTTGAGTTTCCCCTCTCTCTCTCTAACATCTAACTCACCATGGATCTATACTTTCATAACACAAGACCACCCGAATCATCCACACAATCAAGATGTTTAGATTTTACAATTGGTATCAAGAGCCATGGTTAGGTTCGAGTGATTTGATTGTGTGTCGGTTTTGTTTTCTTTGGTTCGAACAATTTTTTTTGTTGGCTTAAACTGTTTTACATCAAACTTTTGTTCGAATACATTTTTTTGAGATTATTTGTTTTAATCTTAATATGGGCTTTCTTTGGTTCGAACATATTGTTGTTGGCTGAAACTGTTTTAATCTTCATATGGGTATTCGTGGTCTTTATTTTCTCTCTTTTTTAATTCTTTTGGTTTGTATCATGGTCTTCATTTTCTGGTTTGGATTTGTTTTTCCCAGCTCGAACGCTATTTTTGGTGGTCTCAATCTTCTGGTTTTTATTTATTTTAAAGTCCATACATTATATTATCTTTGGTTTACAAGTTGAGCATTATATTGGGATTTAATTGTTCACTAAAGATGTTGCCAACAGTGTTTATGGACTTGGGTTCTTGCCAGCGGGTTGAACAACACAAAAAGAAAAAGCGGGTTTGCAATATTCTTGTTTGCACATGGTATTCTTGCCAGCGGGTTGAACAACACAAAAAGAAAAAGCTTGTAGCGGGTTGGCAGTTTTTTTTGGAAGTACTGTTTGGAGCTTAACCATAACCAGAAAGAAGACAAAAGTACTGAAAGTGACTAGTTTGGCTTGATGCTTCAGCGGTTTGACTGTTTGACTAGTCAACAGCAGTTTGACTTGTCCTAGCGGCTTAGTGACTGGCGGTTTTGTGACTAGCGGGTTTTGTGATATAGCGGTTTAACCAAATAATTACCTTTTATTAACTAATCTAAACTACATGCTGCCAAAATTTTAGGAGGAGTAGCGGCTTGTAGCTTTGACCATACCCGTTGACTGCTAACCAACTAACACAGACTCATTGTGACCTCAGCTGTAACCATCATCAGTCATTCACAAGAAATAGGAAAACCAAATGAAAAAAAAAAAAAAAAGAAATCCAGATACTCGACAACAACAACAAATTTCAACAATATCCAACAACAACAAATCCAATAACCACTCATCACTGCCACTCATCTACCACTAATCAAAACTTAATTCAAGATCTCAGTTCATATTTTCGTGTGGTCTACTATCTCAAAGATCTTCAAAGATCATTACACGAAAATTATTTCATCGCAGATCCGAAACTGAAAAGATAGAACAACCTCAGATTTTTCATTCGTGTTTCTCATGATATTTCAAGTACTTACATTGATCTTAAACACACGAATTGAAAATATCATCATTGATTTGTGATGAGATTAAACTCATCTTCATTTTAATATCCGATTCATACAAAGAAAGAACAAGAACAATTATGTTCCATTCTTCCTTTGCATCAGTCAAGTTTTATTAATGAAAAACAACACACGACCTACCCGAGACCCATGAAGTGATCTTGAAGAAAAGGGTTGTGTTTATGCTATTGTTGTTGTGGTTCGGATTTGATCCAGTAGATGGGAACTGGATTCGTAAGTTTTCTTTGATGATCGAAACAAAGATGGGGAAGGGTGGTTCTTTTATGAGTTAGGTTGCTGCGTTTTAAAAAAAAAATGAAGATGATAGGGAAGATTAGGGAGGCGGATTTGATGAAGAATAAGTGATTAGGGTTAGTGGGTGTTAAATACAATTATAATGTGGGAAGATTAGGGTTATTGAGTTGGATGCGGACCGGGTCGTGTGCACACAGGCTAGTTGGGCCGGTTTTTCTTTAAAACTTTTATATGGGCTGGATGTGGAATGGGCTTATCACTTGGACTAGACAACCATCACAAGGACGAATTTTTGTTGCACCTACACAAGGACGAATTCTTGTTGGGTTAAAATTTTTTGTGAATATTGTTGGATTGTTATCCCATGTATGAATTGTGTGGACATTGTTTGGTAAAGTATTTGGGTTTATGAATATCAACGTTGTTTCAGAGGTGTGAGTTTGTCAGCATTGTCCTAGTGATGCCTACGATTTGAGTGAGCCTGCAATTTGATATTTGCAATTTGAGTTTCAGTTGACTAATTACAATTTGATTAATTGCGAATTCACAAGTTGCTATTTGACTTGTTGCAACTCGTCTGATTGCAATGCTACCAGTTGCGATTTGACGTTGCGAGTTAACACTTGTGATTCGACTCATTGCAATATGGTTGTTTGCGATTTGACTTGTGGCAGCTTGACAAACTGTGACTTGACCGGTTGCAACTTGATCAAGTTGAGATTTGACTTCTGTAACTTGAACTTCGAAGATTGGTATTGCACTTCACTCTTTGGTATTCGTGTTGATTTCACGGTTTCTCTTGTAGATTTTAGAAAATCCCGCGAAAGATTTGATTTATCGGTTTAAATCTTAAGAGTTGTAAAATCCCGTCAAATTAATGTTGGACAAGTAGGCTAGACTAGGAGTTAGACATAATAAAACTTACGGGGTTTGACCAACCTTTCGAGATAAGTTTCTGCTTCTAGATCGGCAGGAATTGGGAAATTATGGTGACTTTTTTGGTTTGTTAATTCACGGGTTGGTGTACTTAGTGTCACAAACATCTCGGGGTGGATGGATGCACGATGTTTGATGACCCTTGCTCGAGCGTATTTAAGGTGATTAGACTTGGATGTTCAAGAAGTGGATATATACAATAAAGGATGGAAGGTTGGGTATATATCACTACCTATATTTAAAGGAGTTACATTGTTGTGCTCAATATAGGTTCTAAATCACAATTTGCAATTTAAGGTGATTAAGGTGATTAGACTTGGACGTTCAAGAAGTGGATATATACAATAAAGGATGGAAGGTTGGGTATATATCTCTACCTATATTTAAAGGAGTTACGTTGTTGTGCTCAATATAGGTCCTAAATCACAAATTTAGTGCAAGTATAAGTCGCGAACTTGTCCTTTATCAAGCTTCATCAAGTGATTGTTCTCTCTCAAGCTTCTAATGGGATTGTAGTTCAAGATCTTCTCAAGAGGTGGTCAGAATTAAAGACGAGGTGGATTGTTTAGAGACGTGTCTTAACCTTTTATTCACTCTTAAGATAAACACATTTCATCAAGCGGCTTTGGCATATTACGAGCTTCAGTGACTTTGTTAATCTACTAAGCCGTTGATGAGGAGACAAGCAAGGGGTTACTACAAGAGTGTCTTAATCTCCATCGTCGTTGCAGTAATTTTATTTGTTTCTTTCCATGTATTGTGCCTGACAAATTCACAACCATCACGAACTTTCAATTTTTGGCAAAAAGGTCATTTCATGCCCTTTTTGAGGGGGAGAATTAGCGCGAGTTTCCTAGCGGTTCCGTCTCCAGCGATGTGAATTTTAGCGGTTCCGGTTACAGCGGGTCAGATCGTATTGGCAGTTCCGGTTTCAGCGGGTCAGATCGTAGCGATTCAGGATTCAGGGGTTCAGTCTCCAGAGGTTTGAATATTAGCGGTTCCAGCTTCAGTGGTTTAGCTTTCAGCGGTTTGGGGCTTAGCGACTTGCTTAAGATTTCAGCAGTCTGATACTTACTGTTGTGCAGTTCGTTCTTGAATTTATTTCTTGGTTAAATCTCAAAGAACTGTAAAATCCTGTACACAGTACGACATCTATTCCATGCACTGCATCTGATATCATCCAAGCAGCCGGGTCAGACAACTATGTTTGATAGGACTGTCTATGAGTCTTGGGCACTGCTAATAATTAGCGCTTGTTTCTTCTCTCTTTGACTATTCAACCGCACAAATTGATTACGAAGTTAATTTGATATTCCTTGCTTGAGGGTGAAGTTGGATTTCACGAAAGAGTCTACCTATTTTATCTTGAAATCGGGGATGGTTGGATGCATGATTTCAATGATAACTTGCTCGTGCTTATGATGTAAGTTGAAGACTTGGGTTATCTAGTTTCCAGAAGTCGGGGTGGATGGTTGAAGACCTGGTAAACTATCACTTAAAGGAGATACATTGTAGTACTCAGTGTCACACGTAGAAGACGTTGTGGATAATCGCAAAAGGTGATGAAAGTCTCATACTTTTTCAGGATAACATTAAGCACTTAAAGACTTAACACCGTTCTTCCAACAACAATGCAAGCTTAGGTAACAAATTTGAGTAATTCTACTTCATTTGCAAGATTGGTATATCGGGTTTCCTTCATCAAGTGGTCACAAATAGTGGTTTGTGTTCGAGGTTGGTTAGTTGGACAAAGATTTTAAAAGGTGTGATGTGATCTGTAATTCTTGAGATATTCTTAACCCAAACTGATGTTCACCAAAACCAAATCAGTCATGCCACATTCAATCTGTTACTGTCTCACGGTTTCTTCTTGGTTTTGTAAAATCCCGCGAAAGAACTTATTTCTCGGTTTAAATCATAGATTTGTAAAATCCCGTGATGATGAGCTATGCGCTCTTGACCATGATCGGGTTAAAACCATTATCAAAGTTCAGCTATAACATCACAAATGGCTGGATCGAGGCATTTAATCGACAAGATGTGACTACGGGGTTAGTTCGGTATTATTTAATTGAGGCTGAAGTGAAATTTCATGGGTGCGTGTACTTAGTATCTGAAGATATCGGGGAGGTTGGATGAAGATTCTTCGAGATCCTTGTTCGAGCTTTCAACATTTACAATGACGAGGACTTGGATATCTAGTTATTTTTTCTTTCTCTCTATTGCAAAATAACTATCACTTTAAGGAGTCACGTTGTAGTGCTCAGTGTCACACGAAGTTGTGGATATCCAAGAGGTGATGTACGTCTTATACTTGATGGTTGGTTGGTTGAAGAGTATAGAGTACTTAGGGATTCGATGCTGCACGAAGTCTTTACACTGCTCTTTGTCACGCATTAGTTCAAGTTTAAGTCACAAGTTCGGGTTATATTACTTCAGTCTCAAGTTCATCATATTGGGTATTTCTCCATCAGTGGTCACGACGTCAAGCCGACAAATGATAATGGGGTTGGTAACGAGTTAGATGAGAGAAGTAGTAAAGAGAGAGATAATGATGTCTGTACACATCAGTGCAGGCCTAGCGCTTCATCATAATGATGTTTGAACACAGCATTTCAAGCCTCGCTCTTCGTCATTATGACGTCTGTTCAAATCAGTTCAGGCCTCATTCATCAAGAAAAGAAAAGTGTACGCTTGAGTGCACTTTATCTTCAAAAGAAGAGAAATCTTCTTATTTATGGCCATTCTCGTCAACAAGTTATTATGCTCTTTCCGTGCTTATTCAGTCTTCAAGTGGATCGGTGCATATAGGAGTATATTCTTATTCACTTGTTCTACCAAAAAAAATTGCAGTTGGCAGGCATATGCAATTTTTGAGGGGGGGAAAGGGTGAATAAACAACATGTCAGTCTTCAAGAATCGTCAAGCGGAGCTACTTACCGTTGATGGTATTAATATTCACTAGTTCAATCATCAAAAATTGCAGTTGGCAGGCATATGCAATTTTTGAGGGGGGGGGGGGGGGGAAGGGTGAATATTATTCTACATGTTGATTGATGATTGAGAAATGGTCATACGACTCCTGAATATGTCAGTTCAGGAGTCGTGCAAACCATGTTCCTCCAACACTATTCTTCCTTCGTCTATTAAGGTGTTGAAGAACATGGTCAGGGAATGCTAATCGACATCGTCTCACGGGCTGATTCAATCAGTATCAAAGGGTTTCTAGTCAATGCTTCATGTATACGTCATCAGGCTACATGTACACATAATGATGATGATTCCGATTAATCGTAACCATCATGGGGGAGAGAAATGTGTACACCAAGGACGCACAAAAGGTTCACGTGATCGAGCTTAATCGTGTATTCCAGTGTTGAAAAGCCGCAGAGATGATCAGTGGTTCAACTTGTCACCTTGGTATTAATGTTTCAATGTTACGTCATGGTATGATTAATCGTAACCATCATGGGAGAGAGAATGTGTACATCAAGGACGCACAACAGGTTCACGTGATCAGGGCTTAATATCCAAATATGGATACATTATATAGATGATCAGTGGTTCAACTTGTTACTTTGGTGTTATACTAAAGACTGAAGAAGGTCGAGTCGTCAGTCTATTCTTCATTCTCGGTTGGGTGTTATCATCTCATGTGTATACTGCGGGTTGATGGGTTACATGTAAGGTTACTGGAAGGCATTTGGTGAGATGAAGGCGGTTGGTATTCTGTTCCTCCATATTGGGCAATCTTGAAGAAGGTCGAGTCTACAGTCTTCTCTACATTCTCCGCTATGTGTTAGAAGACTAAAGACGGCATGCATTTGGTTACCAAAAGACTTCTTCTTATTATGGGTGTTCATCCAAAGTCTTCTTCTTCTTCCTATTATGGTTGTTCATCAGAAAGGTTGTCAGATTGGGGGAGAGCACTAATTAGGGGAGAGTGAAAAGCCTGAATTAATCCCTAAGTTAAAAGTGCTCACGTTACTCTTCAGCAAGTTAAACGATGGAAGCGGAAAAGATTCAGGATGCTGAGGAGTAATGGTTTTCGGTTCGTATCCTTGTATATATTTTGCTTCTTACATTCTTTTTCATATCTTATACCATTTTGTAAATAGATATATAGAAATCTTGCTAATTGTAAATAGAGAAAAGTAAAATCAGAAAAACCATAAAAATCAAAAAATAGAAAATACCAAAAATAGTTTCACCTAGGCATGTCTTCTGTTTATCGATAACATTTACGGACTTAGAAATGTCATTCAATAATGGCACGGGTCTTTAAATGAAGCTCGAGCAGAAGTTAAAATGGATGGTTAAAACATGTCTAAATGGCTTGCTATTACTTTAGATAGCAACCCGCGCTTCAAACTGGGGAAAGCACGTCGCCAAAAAGACGGCTGTTCCTCCAACTGGGTGATGTTCACCTGGGCATGGATTACTTTATATCCATGTTTCTTTGATCTGATGTACGTTTCAGTGCATCATTTCTTGAAAAAGAAGAGAAATCTTCTTTGCATACAAATAGTTTTCATTCTATGATTCTTCTGAAAATTATTTGTAAGACACTTGGTGATTATGTGTTGCTTGAAATTTGTTTAAACTTGGATTATGCATAAAATTTGTCACTCAATCAACGACTACAAACCTTTAACTAGGTCATTGATTGAGGGGGAGAGTGAATTCAAATTTTATATCATCAAACGGGTTTCTTGATAAATTCATAACTCTTTGAAAAGGTTTTGTAGTTAATAGGGTATTAATTGAAGAGGAGATTGCTAAAATTTATATCAAATGGCCAAATGTGTTAATTGCTAGAAAGTTTAGGACATTATGTGCAACTTGCTTATAGTTTCCTAGCTTTATGTATCTAGAAGGCTCATTTGTGTTACTTTGGAATCCTCGCTTAATCCCTTAAATACTTTAAGACTCAAAACCTAAAAGAAGTAAGAAAACCAGTTGTGTTTGATGTTCTTGAATACTCCTATGACATTTATATGATCTGAATGAATGAGTTTCAAATGTTGTTTAACTTTTGTTAGTCGATTGCTGCTTAAGTGTTGTTGATATTGTACATATGTTCTCAGGATTCGCTTAGGTATATAGCTATCATGATAGAATCTTGTTCCTAAGATCCTGAATTGAATGATGAAATATGAGTGAATTGCCATGATCATGATTGCTGATTGCTATTCATGCTAGATAGTGGTTTGACGTAGTTCCTGATTGTGGTTTGATTATAAGATGAACTTGGTATTATAATGTGGCAAGCTGCTGAAGGGTAGCTATTAGGGTATAGTGTATCTGTATGTATGTATATCTGTTGATATTCTTATGCAGATTCCATAGCCAAATTGAATGTGCCAGTTCCCATTCTAATCATTTGATCAGACGTTCAAAACTCTATTAATTGGCTCAGAATTCACCACGACAACAACAACGACAGCAACAACAACAACAACACCATCATCATAGTCGACTTGTGCATTATAAGCAGTGGATCTCCCTCTTAGATTAAGGGGGAGCAAAGTATGTTTCATCATCAGAACATGTTAAACCTGACCACATTTTCTCCCATGTTTTTTAAATTATTTAAATCAATTGGGATCACAAATCTCAAAAGGTTTGAAATTTTTGATCGGGGGAGAGAATTTGATTTAAATAAGAAACCTGATGAAAATGTGATGTTTTGGATTTAAGTGTAGGCTCTCCCATATGTGCAAAACTCTTTCGTATATCGATGCACATATTGAGGGGGAGCAAATGGACAAAAAGGATTGGGCATCTCGTAAGAACGGCTCAGACTTCACCAAAGAATTGACGAAACTTGAATTGTCATCAATCGAAAGGATACGTCTTGGCCGGGTAATAATTTCAAGCTGGTCTAACCAGTGATGTAAGCGTGTCTCGAAAAAGACATATCTGAGTAGAGTGTACCATTTCGAGAAACTTTCTGTGGACTTGACCAGGCCGGGTAATAATTTCAAGCTAGTCTAACTAGTGATGTAAGCGTGTCTCGAATCGGTCATGTTCACTGAAAGTGGATCAATTCAAAAAGTGCGAGCTCTACCTAACATGTGCAAATTTATAAAACTATCACTCGAGCACATGTTGAGGGGGAGCATTTGAAAAATATAAAACTCTCAAGTGTTTGCAAAAATGTGTTTCAGAATCATGAACACTTTGAGAGATTTTTCAAAGATTTGGTTTATGGCAATCGTGGAAGTACACCAAAGACCGACCATTTTAATTAATGCATGGAGTTATAAGGATGGTTAGGTTAGGCTCAAGTTCCCACGATCCCGCCAGAGCTGGAGGGATCTACCCAGGGACAATCCACTAGTTAGTGTAGAAGTCCTTAGGTATGATTAAAAAGGAGAAAAGTGTGATTAAGGGAAGAGTGCCGACTGAGATGGAGCTAACTCTGGAACAAACCCAACAAGGTGTTAGGTATGAAGTCTCGGTAAGCACTGAAGGGGTTGAAGAATGAAAAAGAAATGTAAAGATAAAGGGTGAAAAGAAAGAAGCCCTCCTTACAACTTTAGGCAGAAACCGGGTCAATTCATATGCTGTCAGAATCACTTAGTTGATTGCTGACATTGAAGACAAAGTATAATGGACCCAGTGATACGCTGCACAACCCTCCCTAGCCACTCAAGGTCCCTCAAAGGTTTCTTGTTTCAATTGTCACGGAGTTCAATACATTTCTATCGTCTCTCTCACTCCGAGTTAGATGATATTGAAAAGGTGGCAGTCCTCTCCAGCCTCCGATCACCAAATCAAAACGCACAATTGAGTCTAGAGCCACGAGATGCATAAAAGATCTCATAGGGACACAAATTATTTCTACACTGGGTGTTCAACATTAAGGACACCAGTTGTAAACTTAAGAGTCCTACGCAGATCTTAGCAATCTGCCAGAACATTTATGAGGGAATTTACAAATGTAATTCTCAATGATTGAATGGAAATTCCAGCCAGGGTCAACATCAAGCAGCCCTGAAAGCAGGTCACTTCGGTAATTCTTTATGGATTACGCTTAGTGGTCACGGCGGTTTCTAACGGTCTACAGTCGTGGAGTGAACTCCAGCGACTCACCTAATCGTTGATGTGCTACGGTTCGATCTTAAAAATCCCTCTGTGGGTTTTCGATTAGGAACGGTCTTGGTGAGGATTAGAGAGAGTTTTCACACTATGCTGTTAACAATCTCAAAGTCCAAACTTGTAAGTACCGGTCGATTTGTTGCTAACTGTCGTATGCAGGAACTTCTGGCGGTTGTAGCTGTTGGATGCTGTAGCTGATTGCAGTTGTAGCTGGTTGCAGTAAAGATGCCAATCCTCTACCACATGTTCACACTACATCATCATTGTAACTCAACAAAGTCATGATCAACCTAAAAGACCTTTAACATGGCTTCTGCAAACTCTGATGCTAAAGATCATGACACCAAATAGTGTGAGCATGTCGGCTCAAAGAATATCACATCACAAGGAGACATACTACTGAATGATGGCTAGAAGATACATGCTGGATGATATTTTCAAAGAACACTTAAAATCATCCATGACAACGGAAAAGTCATCAAAAGTCCGCTGCTGAATGCACAAAGTTTCATGACATTGAAGAATCAAAGACTACGAGCTATGAAGACAAGTTCTGAAGACAAAATGCTAGAATTCAAGTTATTATTTCCGGGGTGACCTCCCTTAGGGGGAGATTGTTAGAAATATAAATATTCAGATGAAGGTTCGGTCACCCCGAGCATCTATTTAGTATTCACATAGCTCGTAGGCTTGTTTATATTAGTTTAGTACTATTAGTATTATTAGTATTATTAGTGTAGTTAAATATATTTGTGGAGTGGGTCGGGGCTTTGCCCACTGTCAGCTCACTCCACAGCCCACTAGGGGCACAATATTAGGTACTATATATATATAACCCTTCCCACACAAGGGAAGGGTGGAACTCACATTTCATCTAATCTAATCTTTTGTTTTTTTGAGTTTCCCCTCTCTCTCTCTAACATCTAACTCACCATGGATCTATACTTTCATAACACAAGACCACCCGAATCATCCACACAATCAAGATGTTCATCTTCTACATTAAGAGATAGAGTTAGAGAGACACAACCACAACACGAGTATTTATAGTGGTTCGGCTACAAGGACACCTTCCTTGCCCTACTCGACTCCCCGAGTACCCAACTCGAGAGTTCCGTAAACATTACACAACACAAACTCCTTTCACCGGCGGAGAAGCCTTCACAACGTCTCTTACACTTTTTCCGGTACAAAGCTAAATACCGAGCTCTTCCACGAGGTAGAGCCAAACCTTCATTGCCTACACTTTATCCGGTACAAGGCTAGATACCGGGTTTCATTACAAAGGAGGAACCACTACCCGATCAACACATCTAGCACAACATACCTTAAGGAACCAACGTCCTTGATGAGGAATTATTTGGTACCTTTTTAAGGGGTCATTTAAGCCTGAAATCGTATTTATATAATCAAATATTTCCCTAAATCGTTTCTTTTTACATTTTAGGTACTTGGGTCGAAAAATCTAGAATTCGGCACATTTATGGCTTATTTGGACGAAAAAGTGAAGAAAACGACGAAGTCCCAAATTCTGTCTGATAAGGAAGTCTGACAGCGTCACACATTACAACGTGACCCCGTCACATGCAAATGGAGATGGATTCTTGGCTCAGAATTTACAAGCGATGCCTCAGTCAAATCTGAATACCTTATAACCTGACGACGTCAGGTGTATTTGAAGACCAAGATTTCGTACAAAGTTAACAAGAGACGGCCCAGAGCTTTTACTAAGAGACGGAGTCAGACAGCACATGACAGCGTCAGGGATCCTGAGTGACGCCGTCACAATGGCGAGTTGGAGAATACGAAAGCCTAATTGGAGGCGGGCTGACGGAGTCACACCTATAAAGTGACGCCGTCACAATTGTAATTAAATCTATATATACTTTCGCATGTTTTCATTAATTCGTGTAACACTTTGGATAGGCAAACCCTAGACGATTTTTACTGCTTGTAAGGCTTTTAAAGCCTTTGAACTTCATGTTTCAATAGAGATAAGTTATTCCTTTGATCATTCAATATATCT
Organism: Artemisia tridentata subsp. tridentata; assembly: GCA_021014915.2. Classification (NCBI taxonomy): domain Eukaryota; kingdom Viridiplantae; phylum Streptophyta; class Magnoliopsida; order Asterales; family Asteraceae; genus Artemisia; species Artemisia tridentata. The sequence continues at coordinate 240,343,719 of CP139502.1, read as the reverse complement.
ATATATTGTTTGATTATGTGTTTATCTTCTCTTTACTTTAACATGCTAGCTTAAGTTATTAGGTGTTTACTTAGATCTAATGAAACCTAGTTATTAATAATTGATTTGTCATCTCTTGTTTAATTGATTGTCTCGCGTTAGGCTAAGAAAACTGACTATTTTCTTATATGTCTTAGCTTGAACGTCTTAGAAAACGCAACCATAGAGTGCACTATTGGTTTTCCTCGTTGTATTTATTGCATGAATTGCGGATTGTAGATCCTAGAAAACTTAATAGACTTTAAGGGTTTTAGGGGAGACTAATGTTCATAGAGTTGGGGACTTCGGCACCTCCCCACGACCAATACTAAGGAATACAACGCTTCAATTAAAACAAGGACGTGACAATTCGACAAATCAGTAGGAGATAACTAGGGAGTAAAGATGTCTAAGTAAATACTGCTTTTCCTATCATAAGAGTTACCACCAATTTACTTTTTCGTTTATTTTGATTTATTTTAGTTTAATTATTAGTTTTGGGTTAGTTGACTAGCAACTAATTCCGCCCACTCTTCCAAAACCCGATATTTTACCTGCTTTTATAAAAATATAAAAATACTTAAAGAATCAATCCCGACATACACTTCGACCGACTTACATATACTAAACTACAACGGTTAGGTACACTGCTTAGAGGATTGTAAAACTTCCTTGTGAGGTCTACAAAACTCACATCAGTCCTTTTACACCTAACGACTCAACACATCTACTACACTCTTGAGAAGAAGAAAGAGTAACAAGATACACTTCTATGATCTTGTAAAGAAGAAGAATCCTAACAACTCATGTCTTGAGCTTGCAAGTCTTCGAGAGGTCATGATCTCGCCTTTAAGAGGAGCCTAGAGAATCACAAAGAGAGATTACATAGAAAGATCCTTAGATATGAGGTTAGAGAGTTTAGAACATAGAGAGAAGATGTGTCTAAAAGGTGTAAGAAGCAAGAAAGAAATGGTTCACTATTTATAGGAAAATTGAGGACTGTTCACCCGGATCCGGCCAGTGTAAAGCCAGGGATCCGGGTATCTGGTAGTACCAGTCCATATTTTGGGTTACAATTCCGGGTTTTGGGTTATGGGTTAAGGTCCATGGGTCATGTGATGTCATTTGGGTCATGGGTTATGGACTTTGGGTCATGGATCATGGCTTTTACCCATTTTGGTGTCATGCAATGGGTCATGGGTTATGGATCAAGCTCCATGGGTTATGGGTTATGGACTTGGATTTTGGGTCATGGATAGTCCAAGTCTTTACTAGCTTATTTTTACAAGTTGCATATGTATTTTATAAAATGTAAGTAACAAAAGTTACTTAAGTGTTTTTATAAAATTATTTTTGGTTTTATGTAAACTTATTAACTAAACATGTTTAAGGTTGATTTGTTTAGTGAAATGAGCTAGTAAACTTTTGGCTCAAAGCTTTACATATTTTATTTATCTCGTTAAAACGATTTTACGTTTGCTATCGACAAAACATTAGAAGATTGTAAAATATAAATAAATGTTTTTATGGTTTATTTCTATTAACAATCTCCCCTTTTTTGTTGATGACAAAACATAAAATTATTTTAAGTAAAACGATAAAATTCGTAAGTTTTGAATTTAAGTTTTTGCTCTTTTCTCCCCCTTTTTGTCGAAACAAAAAGAGTGTCAAGAAGAAACTAACCTGAATGCAAGTTTTTAGAAAAATAAATGAAAGAGAGATGTAAAGTGAAGTAAAGAGAGTAAAGAAGAGCCTATTTACTCCCCCTTGACGATTGCTCCCCTTGTTAAGGGCTTCAAGTAATTAGGAAGACTAAGACTTGATCATTGCACGTTTTTGCAACGGTTTTGCTTGGACGAAAGCTCCCCCTTATTGAGGGCGTCAAGTACTCCATGTGTATTTTGAAAATCTACAAAACAAAGGTTAGAAAGCAAGAATGCGGTGTGCCTTTGCTAACAAATGGGCTGTATAAGTGCTCTGTTAGTTTTCTGAGTGCCCGGATCCACCGGATCCTTTTCAGAAAGGATCTGCCGGGTAGAAACTAAGGGGTCCTGGTACCTGCAACTTGTTAATAGTAGTAAAAACAAGAAAAAAGGTATGAAAGTCCATGAAAACAAGTTATAGTCACACCAATCATGCTCACATAAACAGGAAGCACATAATCATGTAGATTCATTTAATGAAAATAAGAGAAATGATACAACATTGGTCAATTCTCTAAAACTAAGAAAATGATCTAACATGAAAAAGTCCTAATGTCATAGGTTAGGCCTAAGACTAGAGGAGGAAGACCACTTGTGCTTGCACTTCAAGGTTTCTAAGGGTGGCTAGGTTTGTTGACGTCATCTAGACGTTCAAGAAGGTGATGAAACATGAAACACATTTCATTGAGTACTTCATAAACCAAGGTTTGGACATGTTGGCAATGAGAGCAAGTCTCCTCATGACTTGGTTGATATTGGCCTAGAATGGAAAGTTGTTGAGGCATGTTTGATGTGGATGGACCTAAGTGAGGAGGTTGTGGATGTACCATGGGTGTTGGTGGAGAGGTATGTGTAGGTAGAGTGGGGAGAGACGTGTCATTGTTTGGTTGAGGTGGTTGACATCTTCTCATTACCCAAAATGGGCCATTTGAGGGTGGAGGAGAGGAAGGCAAGTTTGTTATAGGTGGTGATACGTTTATGTCAACACCTAGGTTGTCAGAGGAAAGTTGAGTAGTCATTCTCTCAACAGACGAGAATGTAGGCAATGGTGGTGGATTGAAGGGTCTAGGAGGTAAGTCCTCTAAGGTGTTCATGAATGGGTGAGGTGAAGTAGGATGTGTAGTAAAAAAAAAAGAGTTGAGGTTGAAGAGGTGAGGCTTGTGTTGGTTGAGTTGAAATAGGAGTGATTGGAAATGTAGGTTTACTGGAGGATGGTGTTGGTTCAAGAGAAGCAAGTTGTGGTGAGGTTGGTTCAATAGATGGAGGGGATTAGATATATTTGGAAAGGGGTGTCCTAGTTGAAAGTGTTTTCATGGGTGAGGATTCGGTTGAGGATATCTCATACACAATACGTGTAGTTTTTCTTGGAGGGCTTCTAGTAGATGATCTTGCACTTGGTGCCTTAGTTATGTTGAGATGTGTTTAGAATGTGAATTTGCAGTAAAAGAATGAAGGTTAAGGTGTAAGTTTGAAGCACAAATACAAGTGGTGTTGTTCCAATGATATCACCTTTACTCTTATAATCTTAGGGAGATAAAATGGGTGTGGACACTTTAGTTTAGAGAGAGGAATGAGAGAAATAAAGAATGTCTCGCATAGATAGATAGAGAAACACACACCTCATAACACATGAGGTAGGAGTATTTATACCCATACATAGCCAAGTATCCTCTCGCAACTATACAAGTGTTGCGAGAGTATATGTTGTCGCAACATACTAGATTCTAACATAACATCCCCTAAACTTATACAAAATATAAATAGAAGTTCATGATCTAATGATTTAAACTTTTCGTGTTCCAACAATCTCCCCATAAGGGTAGATCATTCAGGTCTTCTATTTATGGGCTTCTTGTCAGGCCAGCTTCGACATCTGATTCTTTGTTCCATTCTTCTCCATGATGCTCGAAGCGTCAACCTTTCTTTAATTACATTCACAACTCTAGTTAACATTCGATGATTGCTGGCAGTCATCTCTATCTGCAACTTCTCTACCATCCTCTTTATTCGTTCAAGTTTCTTCAGGATCCTTAGCAGAGTACCAAAAGAGAACTTGGCTACTTCAACGACTCTGAATAGCCTCTTCTGCTTCTTGTCGGTCAGATACACATGACATAGTCCAAGTCCGGGTTTTGTGAAGCACGTCCAGCCTTTGACTTTCTGAATACCAATACAAGCTAACATCAGAGGCGTCAGGTTGATCTTCCTCTGATAGCTTTCAATCCCCATCTGGAAGTCTTCAATGTGAGCTACTACAACATAAGCCCTCATGAAGATCAATACTGATTCAATCACGTCTTGATCAATGGCTTTCTTGTTGAATCAGTCTCTTCTTCTTTTTAGAATGTCTTCAAGATCATGAGGATGAAGGTTGATGTAGTCAGCTTCAGTGAACCGGTAGTGTTGATTATCTGTACGTACAACGTGATATTCAACTGATCCATGAGAAGATTGATAATCTGAGTTAACTTCTACATATCTTAGGATTTTGTGCTTTGAGTAGACTTCTTCAGGAGGCTTGCGTCTGTGCTGCCTCAATCGATAGAATCCCCTTAATCTTTCATTTACGTTAATAATCCCCAGATATGTGTCTCTGTTGTACTTTTCTGGATCAACTTCCGTTTCAGAGAAGATGTCAGCAAATCTACCTTCTTCCAGAAATAGTTCTGAAATTTCCTCATATGTTGCTACTTCCTTGGTTGATGGTTGGTATTTGTCTGGACCTTGAAGCATGTAAAAAAGATCGTCGTTGATGTACGGAACTGGAGGTGCGGTATCCGATCTTGGAACTCTCGGGATTTGTATCCAAAGTGGAGAACGTTATCTTTTTCTTGGTCTGAACCCTTCATTTTCAGCTCTTGAAGCTTGTTCTTTTGGTTGTGCTTTATCCCAAGAAGTTAAGGCATTTAACGCTTTAGATACCTCTTGATCGACAAATCTTGTGTTCAAGTCACGATCACTCCTGAAGTTGTAGATTACCGAATCATAGATACCTTTCATTCTTTTCTCTAATGGATCATCATCCCTGATAGTTAATTCAAATCGTTCATGCAGATTAGAGAATAACTGGTTCAGTTGTGTTGGAGGATCTTCAAATTGTTCACCCGTTTGCATTGGATCCTTTAACACATCATCGAATTCATCATCATCGTCAATATCCGACACATCGAACCCTCCGAGCTCTGTAGGTATATCTCCTTCCCAATAAGTCATGTCAGTCCAAAAGTCTTCTTCAACATCTACACCTTCCTTTTGAGTTTCATCCCCAACTACTTCATCTTCCATGTTCACATCTTCATATTCGTCAGTTTGTTGTTGTGAACTGGATTTGTTGTGTTGTTGTTGTTGAGGTTAAGCTTGTTTATGTGTTGAGAAGGTTGAAGTTGTTGTAGATCTTGGTCTCTTAGCGCTTTTCTCCCCCTCAGGATCATCCTGACGGCGCTTTCATGACTGCAGACGACATTGACTTTCCAACTCGACTACCCTTGTTGACAATTTTTTGATCAGCTTTATTGCCTCATTATTATTTTTCTTTAGTTTCTTCTCGAGGTCTTTAAGTTGATTGTCAGCTTGGGTTGTAATCGGTGGTTCAGCTTTGGGCTCCAGTAGTCCATTGTATATGGGGGGGGGGGGTTGAGCTTATTGTAGTGAATCAACATTCAAAGACCTATCTAGAATTATCTCTGACAGACATTCAAATGATAGTGTTTTTGTTGATGACGATGATCCAGCTTAAGATTCACGTTGTCGTAGAGCTGTGAATCTTGCGTCCATGTCAGCTCGAATCTTCCCCATTACTTCATTGAAGTGTATGGTTGTAATAAATGGAATTGGTTCAGCTCGGATTCTTGTGAATAGAGTTGATGTTGAGGTTATCGGGATGTGTTTCAATGGAATAGTTGTTGATGATGGTTGTTGTGAAGTGTGAGTTGTGATCGGGGTTGTTGTTGTTGTTGTTGTTGTATGTGGTATTGTTGTTGTTGTTGGTGGTGGTGGTGTTGTTGTTGTTGCTTGTGTTGTTGTTATTGGTGGTGGTGCTGATGGAATGCCTTTGGTGGTAACGGGATGAGTGAGCTAGTGTTGCTCAGTGGACCTAGACCTACTGGTTTCATTCTTCGTCTGCGTCCTAAGCTCCTTTCTATGTGTGTCATCTCCGTCCCCCTTATCATCTCCATCATCGTCATCCGGACGATCATCACTATGCTTAATCTCCTCACTATCCTTATCCTCCTTAGAAGGTTAACTAAACTCCTTATCCTTCACCACACCATCTTTGCCTTCGTTTATTCTCCTAGACTCATCAGTTTGTGGCTTAATAAGTGTGTCCCCTTCTTCCTCATCCTCATCTTGCAACTGCCTAAGCTTACTCCCCAGCTTAGTTCGTTTCCTTGCAGTTGTCTTCTTTCGTGTCCTAGGGGTTCCTACTTTGGCACTAGACTCTACTTTTACCATATGCGCTCCCGAGGTAGGTCCGCTCGGTTTTGAGCTTCCCATAGGAGCGTTAACTAACTCCATGTACTCCTTGTATGCATTTAACTCCTTGTCAGGAAGATCCAGCAGGGATTGTGGTATTGGCATAGGTGTATTACTGGTAACAATAGATGCACCAGATACACTATGCATACAAGGTTCATCTACTGTAGGATCGTCTTGTCTTCTTGAGATATTTGGATGTTGCCTCATGAATTGGGCAATCATCAACTTGATGTATCTGACAAAGGGAATGCACACATTCTTCTTTGTCGTTGACTTCCTTACATGATCTACTTCAACAATCTAGATCATCTTGGCATAATTGAAGTGGCGCTGGTTCACTATACCATACATGATTTGGTAAAGTGTTGTAGTGCCTCGATCCATCCTTGTTTCCTTACCCGTTATACAACGGTTCAGAATTGAGAAGAGCGTAGCCTATCTCGCGGGTAGATACTTCCTTTTAAATGCTGATAATCTTTTAAAGTTTTCAGCACCTTCAGCATCCTTATCGTACCCTAGCTCAATGAAGAATTCTTTGAGCTGATTAACGTTGGGTGCTTCCTCGTAATCTTCATAATTTCCGTGATGTGCGTCAGGAAGATTAAGTGATGTACGAAGATCTTCTGACGTCAAATTGACTTGTTGTGTCTCTATTATACTTTGAAGGGTATCATGCTTGACATCTTCCAGGAGCACAACATGACGCCAGAATTGTTGTAAGTATATCATTGGAGTGGTAGATTTTGATGATGATAGGGCAGGATAAATTGGGTGACGTTGGAGAATTTCCAGGATAATGTTTTGGTCACATTTAAAGGAGTTAAGAATGAATCAATGATTGCAATCACCAATTCTGAGGAATTCTGCTTCAGGAACAAGTTCTTCATTAGTAGGTACATGAACAGCTTGAACTTCCTCGTGAATGTGTTGTGGTTGATCTTGAACTTGTTCTTGAGCCATTTTTGTGAATATGATTCTGAAATGATATGAAAGTTGCAAGTATATGGATAAATTTAAATTCATTTATTTTCACTCTGTCTGTTTTTGTATGCTCTGGCATTTCTTTTTCGAGCATATTTCTTTTATTTTTCTTCTCTTATGCTTTCTTGCTTTTATAGCATAAGCGCATGCTCTTTTCTTTTCACATGTGATTTAATTCTCTCTATCTGTTTTTGTTTTTCCCCACTAAAAGTTTGTGATGTGATACTTTTTCAAAATATTTTTGATGTTTAGATTGGAAATTTTGTTCAAAAGTCTTTGAAAGAAACATTCATCTAACCTTTTTGAAGGTTTGGGAAAAAGTATCTACTTTTTAATTCAAACTTAAGTGATCTAGTAAATACTAGATAACTTGTTTAAAAAAGAAAGCGTTTGTAAAGATAATTTAATTGCACGAGCGTGAGATTTCTTGATAAATGACTACACTTCAAACCCTTTATTACGTTGCCTAGTTAAAGGATTCCATTATCAGCTTTTAGGTGATAACTATTCCTAATAACAATCTTGAAGATGAGAAGTTTTAGGTTAAGTCAAATACAGGTCGTCTCAAAAGATCTTTTGTTGCATAAGAGTGAGATTTCCCTAAACGTATCAAACCTTCAATACTCTATTACGTTGTGTACGTAAAGGGATACATTATCATTTTTGACGTGACAACTAGCCCTAATAACCACCTTGAAGATGAGATATTCTTAGTTAAGACCGTGTCGAGTTGTCTCAAAACCATTTGAAAACATATTTGAGTGAAAAACTTTTCAAGGTTGCATGAATTGATTTTTAATTTTGAAATTCATAGCTTTGGCAACCGAGAAAGAATTTCAATTTTATCCATCAAAACCATTCATTCACATTGACATAATGAAATGCCATTCACAAAGTGTATATGCAATCATAGAAAAGTCTATTTAGTTAATTAAACATATGCATCTCGAACTACGTAAAGGCAATATCGGGATACAATCTTAGTATAATCCAAAGTAAACTAATCATATGCAAATTTTGTTCAAAAGTCTTAAAAAAAAATCTTCGTTTTGTAAAAGATTAGATTTTATCTCATTGACATGATTTTTCAAAGATTTTGAATTACACTTTTGTTTGAAATTTGGCTCATTTTTTAACTTTTAATTTTTTAAAAGTTATTTTCAAAAATATTGAAGTTTTGAACAAGTTGTGACTGTTTTGATGAAAGAAAGTTTGATTAAAAGTATTACTTTGTCAAAATTAGTTAAAATGTTTGTGAAAATTTATATAAGTATAAAACTTATAAAAGTTTTGCAAAGATTTAAAAAAATTTGGGCAGAGTAACATTTAGAAAGTAGTGGGTGACAAAGTTTCACAAAATCTGCTATCGCAGGATTTGGTATCGCAAACATGGTCAAATATAGTCAATTGTCGGAATCAAGATAAAACAGGTCTCGCAAAATAATGTTGTGATAGTAAACTGCTATCGCAACAAGTTTTGGAAAGGGCTATCGCAAGAAAAAGTTGTGATAGCAAGCTATCGCAATGCATTTAGGAAAAGTGCTATCGCAAGGCATCAGTTGCGACACTAAGTGTAAAACTGTTGTTGCAACCAAAGTCTCGCAGATTTTAAATTACTATTAAAATCAGTTTTTGGCTCTATCCTTAAGTCTCGCAAACCACCATTATTGGTGTCGCAACCCTAACTGTTCACCTTCGACCCAAAATTGATCAATTTTACCCCAAATCAAGCCGTTTAAGTTCCCGTTTTCTTTCATAAAAATGATCTAAACATCCTATCTTAGTCATCTAACCACAAGAATTCAATCAAAACACTCTAAATCGCAAACTCAAAAGTGATCTTAGTGTTGTGTAAATACGCAACCCTAACTAAAAGTTTTGATCAATGTAATGCAAACCAATATCTGAAATTCATAACAAAGATGTAAAACAACTAGTTAAAGAAGTTTACAAGCTTAGAGTGTGCTTAGTTGGTGAAAAATATCCCATTTTTCTAAGAAATTTTTCATATGAAAATGAAAAAATTGAAAATCCGTTTAGTCACATTTTTTTCCAACAATTTAAAAAAAAATAATAAATTCTCATTTTCTAAATTTTAACTAAGAAATTGAAAAGCCCCTTTTATCATTCTCACTTTTTTCTTTCTCATTTTTTTCTCAACTCTAAAAAAAACACACACACCATTCTACCCCTAATATCTCGTGTCATCCTCCACCGCCCACCGTCGCCCGCCACCGCCATCATCGTCGCAATTTGAGGTAATCTTCTTATCATTTTTATAAAAGGAAAATGTAACTCCAACTAAACGGGTTTTTAAAATTATCAACTCTTCTTTAGAGAAGAAAAACCATTCCCTTCTCAAGGAATTTAGAAACGGAAAAAGAGGAAAATTTTCTACAACTAAACAGCACCTTACTTTTTGCACGAAAAACTCTTAGGATTCAAGAAATCTCTGTTTTAGCGAGAGTTTTGCGATGCGAGTTTTTGGTGCAAGGAGAGAGAGAGAGAGTTTGTGATAGCAAATAGGTTCGTGTGTTTTTCTCTCGCAGTCATTGGGTGGGTTATTAACCCTTTTTGGACTTTTTGAACTTTTTGATTTTGACCCAGTTATGTGAGAGTTTTGGACTGGGAGAAGGTTCAAATCAGTTTTAATAATTTAGCAAAACTCCCCCTTGGTTTATGCTCTTTTTCACACAATGTCCTTTTCATTCACATTTTATTTTTAACAAAATTTTGAAAACCTTTTAGATCCTTTTATTTATCTTTTGTGTTATATCAAAAATGTTTAAATAAAATTATCACTCCCCCTCGAAGTGATGGTATTTTCCCAACGTGTTAACAACATTTTTCCCTTTTTCTTTGCAACAACATTTTTGTTTTTAATGTCCAACAACTTAAAACAACTTATTCTTGGATTTCAAAAACAAACTTCTATTTTTCTCCCCCTAAAAAATAGCTTAATATTTAAAATTTTTTTTTATCCATTCTTGAGTTGGGTAGCATTGTTTTTGAAATTTTATTCTTACTTGAGCTAAAAAAGATTATATTAATAATTAGAAAAACGTGCTCAATATTTGTTTATCATGAGCAAAAAATTTTAGAAAAATATTTTAGAAAAAGCTTTTTGTAAAATCTTGTATAAATTTTGCTCACAATAATTAAGAAGATTTCTCTTCTTTTCTGAAGGAATGACGCACTGAAGCGTACGTTCAGGGACCTTTCTTTAAAAACGGGTGTTGATCTTTGAATTAATCAACAGCCATTATGAGTGAATAATTACCCGATTGTTTTACCAAATGTACTTGTGGTTTCCGTTACTTTGGTGACTTCTTTGACCTTTTAATCATCATTGTCATGTTCATCACAAATGCTTGCCATTCCTAGACGTTGTCATAGGTATTCAAATCTTTCCGGTGGCAGAGCTATTGTGAAGAAGTCGGCAATTTGGTAATCAGTTTTCACGAAGTACAATTCCATAGTCCGTCTTTCTACATGTTCTTTGATGAAATGGTATCTGACTGCTATATGTTTTGTCCGTAAGTGTTGTACCGTATTACAAGAGATGGCAATGGCATTTTGCAAATAACAATAAATTGGGATTTTGTTGTAAAAGAAGCCATAGTCCGTCAATTGGGTTTTCATCCATAGTTCTTGTGCACAACATCCGAAGAGGGATATGTATTCAGCTTCTGCAGTGGATAGGGTGTCATTCTGCTTCTTTGAAGACCAGCTGATTAGTTTCTCCCCCAAGAATTGAGCAAATCTGGAAGTACTTTTGCAATCAATTTGGCAACCTGCATAATCTGCATCTGAATAGGCAATTAGTTCGAAATCGGTGTCTTTCGGATACACAAGGCCCATGTGAATTGTGCCGTTTAGGTACCGAAAGATCCGTTTTACAGCAATGAGGTGCTTTTCCGTTGGCCTTGATTGGTAACGGGCTCAAATGCAGACATCAAAATGAATATCAGGCTGACTAGCTGAAAGATACATGAGTGAACCAATCATACTACGGTATTTTGTAGCATCAACTGGTTTACCACCTCTATCTTCATTTAGTTTAGGCTTGTGTTGCATAGGTGTACTCATAGAGTCAGATTTTTCCATTCCAAACTTTTTCAAAATTTCTATCGTGTATTTGTTTTGATGAATAAAGATACCACGAGGAGTTTGGTTTATTTGTAGACCCAAAAAGAATTTTAACTCTCCCATCATGCTCATATCAAATTTCTGTCGCATTATATTTTCAAAGTTTTTGCAATATTTAGGATCATGGATCCAAAAATAATATCATCGACATAAATTTGGACTAGCATGATGTCGTCACCTTTTCTTCTAATAACAAAGTTGGATCGATTGAACCTTTGACGAATTTTTGTTTGAGCGAATATTTTGACAACACTTTGTACCATGCACGTGGTGCTTGCTTGAGTCCGTAGACGGCTTTGTCAAGGAAATAGATATCATCCGGATGGTCCTGATCAACGAAGCCTTCTGGTTGACTCACATACACCACTTCCTTTAACTCCCCCTACAAAAAGGCCGTTTTCACGTCCATTTGGTATACGGTGAAAGATTTATGAGCTGCATGAGCGAAGAATAAGCGTATTGCTTCGATCCTAGCTACTGGTGTAAATGATTCATCAAAGTCGATTCGTTCTTCTTGATTGTAACCTTTGGCAATAAGGCGAGCCTTGTTTCTGATTACGTCACCGTCTTCATCAAGCTTATTCTTTAGAATCCATTTTAATGCAATTATGAGTTTTTCTAAAGGCCGTGGAACCCTTCGCCAGACGCCATGGCGTTTGAATTAGTTTATTTCTTCTTGCATAGCGACAATCCAGTCGGGATCTGCAAGTGCTGCTTTGATGTTGGCAAGTTCAACTCTACTTAGGAATGAATTGTTGATGAACTCAAATAAGTACATTTTATTACCATCATTTATCCTATTTATTTGACTTGCTTTATTATATTATCTGTAAGAATTGATACTTAATCATTTACTTTTGTAATTCTCAGGTAAAAACAAGCATTTGGTGAAACTTGGCGATTTTGGACTAATTATGGAGCAAAAAATGCAAGAAGTTAAGAGTCTACTGAAATGCACAAAATCAAGACTATTCTGCTCTAGATGCGCCGCATCTCACTTATTACATACGGCGCATCACTATCAAGATTTCACCAGATACGATCCAAGATACAAGAGGACATGCGCCGCATCTATTTATGGAGTTACGCCGCATCTTCTGGCGGTGTACGGATATTCCTGAATATATAAATCTTGGACCCCACGCGAAGTTAAGTCAATGCGCCGCATCTACTTACTAGATGCGCCGCATCTTACCCTCAGACAGAAACTATAAATACCCCAAGACCAGACGAATTCGAGAGACATATATTATATACGAGACCAAAGTACAGAAACCTTAGGACGAATTCAGTCAAGGCAGCAGCACAAGAAACACCTTGAACGAAGATACAAGAGCTATAAGAAGGTCCTGCATGTATTTAATTCATTAAGTAGTTTTGTTTTATTGTGTTAGTAAACTTTAATTCATCAGGATTGGTGGCTTGTGTAATGTGACAACGGAAAGATTGCACTCCCTTAAAACTGCTTTCCCATTAATTAAAGTTTATATGTTGATGTCTTTGGTGACTTTTATTAGTGCATTGATAACCTCTGTGTCTAGCTGAGCGTTGATCGGGTCGCCATGCCTCTGGCCTCGCCTATTTATTAGATCGCCTATGCATTCTATCGTCTGTAGAAAAGTAGGAAGAAAGATAAATAGGATAGTCATAAGTAATCATTAAGGGTTTACTCGCCGATAAGATTAGAACCAACGAGAAAGGACTTAATCTCGGTGCGTTGCATCGAAACTATACACTTCATATAAAACTAGCAATAAAACAAGTGACAAACTACTTATCTATCAGGACAGGTCTTCTTATTGTCTCGTGTATTTATCTGTGTACGTGTGTGCTACTTGCTGATTCGTGCCTATTGGTTTAGTTTATTATTTAATTGCAACCAATCGTGCCAGTCTCTCAGGCTGAAACCCCCTTGCTTTAGATTAGGTTGTATAGCTAACTTAATATATTAAAATACTGATTAGAATAACGAGATAATACGTTCCACTCTTAGTGATCGACACTCTACTTACCATTATATTCATACTGACCGGGTACACTGCTCGTTAAGTGTGTGTGTTATTGATAAGTCGGCTAAATATAAATTTAAAACTTGAGTAGGCATTAATACTGCTAAACCGCAACGACACATCGCACGCATCAAGTTTTTGGCGCCGCTGCCGGGGAGTGAATTGTTATTATCTGTTAATTTGATTAGTATTTTAATTAGGTTTTTAATTTTTTTTATCTAACCGCTAATTCTGTTGTGTATTAGATTAAATTGCATTCATTGTATTATTTTGCATATTTTCTGTTTTGTGTGTTATTTGTTTGTTTTCTTTGTGATTATTTTCGTTTGTTTTTATTTGTTTTTATTTTTCGTATTTTTTGTATTCTGCTATCGTTGTATTGAGCTAAATCGAACGATACGGCGCATCTGATTTCTCAGATACGGCGTATTGCGTTTAATTTTTATAAAATACAACGCGTTTAATTAATTCGATACGACGCATCTTTTCCCCAAGATACGGCGTATCTGTTTTTGATAAAAAAAATTTCTAAACGTTAACGCCATACGACGCATCTGCTTCAGCAGATACGGCGTATCTATTATTTTAATTAAAAACAGTTTTCGAATTATTAAACAGATACGACGCATCGATTTCTGTCGATACGGCGTATCTTCTGAATCAAAAATCTTATATTTTGAAACGTAACGAAAATACGGCGCATTAACTTTTGTTAATAAGACGCATTTAATTTTTAATAAATATCGATTTTTGATAATTAAAACAGATACGGCGCATTCTAATTCCTAAGCGGCGTATCTATTTTCTGAATAAAAGTCTGATTTAATTTTAACGATTATAAGATACGGCGTATCCAACTTTTTGGATACGGCGCATCGTCTGCAGATATCAGCAACTTTTATTTTTCTTATCTCCGAACGGAAAATACTCTGACCATTATACCTGGAAACTTTTACTTTGAAATCTACCTCTCTTTAATTTTCAGGAACAATGTTCGATATTTTCCCCAACTTATTCGGAAGACCCCAAAGAAATCTTACCATGGAAGAGTTCGCACTACAAATCGCTCAAGCCAATGAAAAAGAACATCATGAAGCAAGAAACTTTATTAATGAATTCAAAGGCAGTCATGAGCTGTTACTAAAAGAACAAAACAACATGATTTATGGATTGGCAATTGAAGTGCACCAATTGTCAACAGTGCTTAACAGGGTTCTTTTGGTAAAGCAAGACTTGAAAGGGATTACAACTAGAGGCGGAAAGTCAACCTTTCAAATCGGAGAGACACCCGAGGATGACGGTACAAACAAGATTTCCTCTGAATTTCTATCACCGGAGCAAGAGCAACCAAAAGAGACTAATCCAGAACCAGTAATTAGAGAAGAACCTTCTGTTGAACCTAAACGATCAACACTACCTTTCCCACATAGGGTAAGGAAAGAGAAAGAAGATGCCTATCAGAAGAAATTCCTGGAGAATCTCAAGCAGCTGCAGCTAAGCATACCATTTATGGAAGCCCTGGTGCAAATGCCAAAATATGCTAAATATCTGAAGAGCTTGCTTACAAACAAGTCTAAACTTGAAGAGGCTTGCACCATAACAATGGGGAAAAGAAGCTCAGCAGCGTTGCTCAACAAACTTCCGTCTAAAGAAAAAGATCCAGGGAGTTTCACTATTCCTTGTCAAATTAAAAATTTGCATATTGAAAATGCTTTAGCCGACCTAGGAGCTAGTATAAGTCTTATGCCCTCTTCTATGTATTATAAATTAGGTCTTGGTGAACCGAAACCTACTAGGATGTGCTTAGAACTAGCTGATAGGTCCATACAATACCCATTAGGAATAGCTGAAAATATATTAATAAAAGTTGATAAATTTGAATTACCTATCGACTTTGTTATCCTCGATATGCCTGAAAATTCTAGAACTCCTATAATATTAGGACGACCATTTTTAGCCACTGCTAGGGCCATAATTGATGTTTTTAATAAAAAGATAACTCTTACCATAGGAAAAGATGAGGTTGAGTTCAACATGGAACAATCTATGAGTAAAGATAAATCCGATGACGATGAATGCTATAATATCGATGTTTCTGATGACACGATTAATCAATTTACTCAGAAATTGTTAAAAAGTAATTTACTTGATTCTTTTCTGCTTAAAAATCTAGAAAACACAATTGCTATAGAAGATCAAGTTGATAAGAATACTATTGATTATAATTTAGCTGCTGACTCTGCTGTATGTAACGACATACGGCGCATCGAAAATATCGATGCGGCGCATCTATCTGATGACAGCAGCAACATAATTAAAGAACAAGTTTATTCTGCTAGTGCTACTGAAATTGATAATGTTAAACCTGTGCTTAAGGATCTCCCTTCTACTTTAGAGTATGCCTATCTAAATGGGAACACTAATTCGCCCGTTATTATTGCATCTGACTTAACACCAAAAGAAAAAGAATCACTTTTGCAGGTACTGTATAAACGAAGAGGAGCATTAGCATGGAGTATGTCTGATATTAAGGGAATTAGCCCGTCATTCTGTACGCATAAAATCCTTATGGAGGATGAATTCAAACCAACTATCCAACCTCAAAGGCGTTTGAATCCAAAAGTCCAAGATGTGGTGAAAAATGAAATTGTGAAATTACTTGACTCCGGACTTATTTACCCAATTTCCGACAGCTCATGGGTCAGTCCTATCCACGTTGTACCAAAAAAAGGAGGAATGACGGTAGTACTCAATGACGATAATGAACTAATCCCTTCAAGAACTGTTACCGGATGGAGAGTTTGCATCGACTACCGCAAACTCAATGATGCTACGCGAAAAGATCACTTCCCTCTTCCATTTATTGATCAAATGTTAGAAAGACTATCAGGTCATGATTATTATTGTTTTTTAGATGGTTTTTCAGGTTTCTTCCAAATACCAATTGCCCCTGAGGATCAAGAGAAGACGACTTTCACCTGCCCTTATGGAACCTTCGCCTATAGGAGGATGCCGTTCGGACTATGCAACGCCCCTGCTACTTTCCAACGTTGTATGACGGCTATCTTCCATGATATGGTAGAAGACTTTATGGAAGTCTTCATGGACGACTTCTCGGTGTTCGGTAACTCATTTAGTGATTGTCTCTTTAAACTTGATAAAATGCTTACTAGGTGTGAAGAAACTAACCTTGTTCTTAATTGGGAAAAATGTCATTTTATGGTTAGAGAGGGAATTGTGTTAGGACATAAGATTTCTGGGAAAGGTATAGAAGTCGATAAAGCTAAAATTGATGTAATTGCCAAACTACCTTACCCCACTAATGTAAAAGGTGTTAGAAGTTTTTTAGGGCATGCTAGATTTTATCGTAGGTTCATAAAGGATTTTTCAATGATATCTAGGCTATGACCCAATTATTGCTAAAAGATGCGAAGTTTGATTTTTCTGAAGATTGCAAAAAGGCATTTAATATACTTAAAGAAAAACTAACTTCCGCACCTATTATAATTTCGCCGGATTGGAATTTGCCTTTTGAACTAATGTGTGATGCTAGTGATTATGCTGTTGGAGCTGTACTTGGTCAAAAGATAGATAAGAAATTTAAGCCAATTTATTATGCTAGCAAAACATTGAATAATGCCCAAGAACACTACACCACCACGGAAAAAGAACTTTTAGCAGTAGTTTTTGCATTCGATAAATTTAGATCATATCTTATATTGTCAAAAACTATGGTTTACACTGACCATTCTGCTTTGAAGTATTTGTTCAATAAACAGGATGCCAAGCCAAGGCTTATTAGGTGGGTTTTATTGCTCCAAGGATTCGATATTGAAAATAAAGATAAAAAGGGTGCCGAGAATCTAGCTGCTGACCACTTATCTAGACTTGAAAACCCTGATATGGAGGTGCTTGACGAAAGGGAAATTGCTGATGACTTTTCTGATGAACACCTTATAATGATAGGAATTAAGAGCAATAATAATGGACCATGGTATGCCGACTTTATAAACTTTATTGTTGCAAATGAAATTCTAAAAGGGCTAACATCCGACGAGAAAAGAAAGTTTCTAACTCGCGCTAGCGAGTATATTTGGGATGAACCTTATGCCTTTAAATTATGTCCTGACAATATTATACGAAGATGTGTAGATGGTGATGACATCCCAGCAATATTGGCACATTGCCATTCAGGGCCAACGGGGGGACATCACGGTGCAGTCATCACAAGAAGAAAGATCCTTGATGCGGGATTTTATTGGCCCACTATGTTGGATGATGCAAAAGATTATATAAAAGGATGTGACGCGTGTCAACGATCCGGGAATATAACATCAAGAAACGAAATGCCGCAAAATTATATCCATGTATGTGAAGTTTTCGACATATGGGGATTGGACTTCATGGGGCCGTTCCCTGAATCTAAAGGTAATAAATATATTTTGGTTGCTGTTGATTACGTATCAAAATGGGTCGAAGCACAAGCATTACCAACAAACGACAGCAAGGTAGTACTTAAATTTTTGCAAAGTTTGTTCTCTAGGTTTGGAATTCCTAAAGCATTGATTAGTGATAGGGGAACACACTTTTGTAATCACCATCTGGGAAGAGCCTTGCAAAAATATGGAGTATATCATAGGGTTTTCACCGCATACCATCCTCAATCCAATGGGCAAACTGAAGTAACCAATAGGGCTATTAAGCGAATTCTTGAAAAAACGACTGGATATAATCCGAAAGGGTGGTCTGACAAGTTAAATGATGCTTTATGGGCATTCCGTACAGCCTATAAGACACCAACGGGATGCACTCCATTTCGTCTTGTATACGGAAAAGCATGCCACCTATCGGTCGAAATTGAACAAAGTGCATATTGGGCTTTGACGAATTGTAATATGGATATGGAAGCTGCAACGAAGAACCGTTTCATGGAACTTAATGAACTCTATGAACTAAGAGATGAGGCCTACAAAAATACTAAGATCTACAAAGAAAGAACTAAAAGATGGCATGACTCGAGGTTACGTGGAGATAAAATGTTTACTATTGGAGAGAAAGTGCTACTATTTAATTCCAGATTAAAGATGTATCCTGGTAAACTTAAATCAAGATGGACGGGTCCGTTCGTTGTCAAGAAAGTGTATCCATATGGAACTATTGAAATATGCGATAAAAATGGTTATATATTCAAAGTAAACGGGCAACGTGTGAAGAAATACTTTGATAATAAAATTGAGGATACTGAGAACGAAGTGGTGGAGTTTGAACCTGAAATATTGGAATAAAGAGCTGAACGTGAGTCTAACTTGAAGACTCCGGAATAAAGACAAGTGCTGACCGGGAGACAACCCGGAGGAATTTTTATTATTCTGTTCTGTGTAGAGTCAGTCAGGCCGCAGAGGATACGGCGCATCTCAATCCTGAGATGCGACGCATCTCCTGCAATGGTCATATCTTTATTTTTCTGCATTTTTTATATTTCGACTTTAAAACTTTTTATCAATTTATTTTAATGCGGCGCATCCCTGGTTAAGGATGCGACGCATCTTCTATTCTGATCCGTATTTATTCCAGGGTCGATACGGCGTATCTTCTTCCATAAGATACGGCGCATCGACTGACCTGATGATTTTCATTTTAATTTTTATGTTTTATTTTTTCTAACTACTAATGTATTATGCAAGTTTGAACCTTTCTTAACTTAGGTGTGTTTTAAAGCCTTGGTGGTATTATAGATTCCTGCATTTCCTGTGGATACATTGATTATGAAGCTTAAACGTTCTCATCCACAAGAAAGATGATTTTTGCTCTTATACAAATGGAGGATCATACCGAGCAAATCTCAGGGGAATTTTTCTGTTCTAATTCTTTTATTTTCCAGTTTTTAACCTTTGATACAAACAACGAGGACGTTGTTTAACTTAAGTGGGGGGATTGGAGAATTAGAACACTTAACACTTACTTGTCCTAAACTTTTCAAAATGTGCTTAAAATGTGCTTAATATATCAAAATTTAAAATTTTTTAGCATGTTTTTGTTTAAAGTCTAAGTTGCATTGCTGCACACATGACGTTATTTTCAAAAATTGTGATTTTTCAAAATTCACAAATCTATGAGTGTGCCGGTGACTTGTAAACTTTAGAACTTGGCTTGTATACTATTCGAGACCACCATAATAAGTATTATTTTATATAATTGGAATGACTTGTCTAAATTGGTAAATTTCTAGGATTACACTCAAATAGCCATTATATGTTATGTGTTCTTAGTTAACTACACTGGTTAGTTAACCCCCGTAAAAACCCTTTTGTTACTCTCACTTTTAGAGTAAGATACCCCTAGAAAAACATTCAGAGCCATTCCTTTCGTTTCTTACACCTTTGTTAAAATGTTTCGTTACACCCTTACACCTTAGCCTACCCTATAGATTAAAATCCGTGGTTGGTTAATTGCTTTAGGCAAAGTGTGTTTCCTTACATTACCCGTGTTCGCGTGCGTAATTCATTATCTATGGTTAGGTCGGGAAATTGCACAATGCAATTGGAATGAAAGTAAATATTGTATATCTTTGAGTTTATTTTTCAGGGTTAATACACAAATATGTTACTAAACTTTCCAAAAAAGTTCGCCTAAGTTACTAAACTTTCATTTTGTTCACTTAGGTTACTGAACTTACCAAAAAAGTTCGCCTAATTTATTAGTGTTGGTAGGAGTGACTTAATCGTATATTTTTTGATATGTTAAGTAACATAAATGTCATGTTTTTACAAGTTCAGTGTTGTTTATGAATATTTTTCATAAGTTCAGTGACCCCAAATGTCATGGTTTATAAGTTCAGTAACCTAAGTGAACAAAATGAAAGTTCAGTAACTTAGGCGAACTTTTATGGAAAGTTTAGTAACATATTTGTGTATTAACCCTAGTGTGTTTACTACTTTCACTATTACCGTTATTTCTGAAGTCATGAAAAGTATGGAAAAATTATCCAGAATAATCATTATAGTGATGTGGTGAAATTTTACACATCTTTGTTTATTTATAATTAAAAAAAAAAAAAAAAAAATTAAAAAAAAAAAAAATCGAAAAAATAGAAAAGAAGAGTTGGATGTTTGTTTAACCAACTTATGTGAAGTTTTGTATTAAGTGGTCGATATCACCACTAGTTGTTGTATATTATATCTATGGATTGAATGGGAGTTGGCAGTTATGGGAACGCCAACTAAGGTTTATTCTTTGATTAAGATCTTGTTGAGTATAATTCGTGTCTACCTAAAAGCGTGTGTTTCAAGTGTTAAAGCGTGAGTTATTCTATGATATGAGTCTTATTCATGGGATGGTTGGGATAGTGATTAACCACACTTAGGATTTTAATTTATTTGTTTTGTTTATTTTTCATTTTACACCAATTTGTATCCCAAATATTATCCATACCCTGTATTATTCTTTATCCAAACCTTTGATTTATTGAGATTAGGGATTTGAGCAATCTTAAGTATCGTAGTCGTGGATTCGGCTATGTATTTATGATTTTGTCGCCCTTTTTGATATAATATTATTGGTGAAGATTACTTGGTCCTATCTTTAGCCTATTCGAGTTAAGGATTTGAGCAATTGCAAGTATCGTGTTCGTGGATTCGATCATGCATTTATGATTTTGTCGCCTTTTCTGGAATTTGAGATCGATAGAGATTAAGGAGAATAATTAACCCTTAAACCTCAAAACCCTTTTTACCGCTTTAGACTTGTTATTCCTTGGCTTTAATGGGGGAGATGTGTAAACTTGCCAAGCTTATGATAGAATATTCGTCACGACTGGACAGTTAAACGATTAGATTTGCTTTTATCAGAATATTTTATTTTACTTCTAATTCGTTAAGTGTTTGGTTGTGTGATTATGACAAAAAATGAATACATGCTTAAATATAAAAACAAATCCTAATATTTTTTAGGATACATTTTCATATGATTTAATCTAAGGTTTACTTGGGGACAAGTAAAGTTCAAGTGGGGGGATATTTGATGAACTCAAATAAGTACATTTTATTAACATCATTTATCCTATTTATTTGACTTGTTTTATTATATTATCTGTAAGAATTGATACTTAATCGTTTACTTTTGTAATTCTCAGGTAAAAACAAGCATTTAGTGAAACTTGGCGATTTTGGACTAATTATGGAGCAAAACATGCAAGAAGTTAAGAGTCTACTGAAATGCACAAAATCAAGACTATTCTGCTCCAGATGCGCCGCATCTCACTTATTACATACGGCGCATCACTATCAAGATTTCACCAGATACGATCCAAGATACAAGAGGACATGCGCCGCATCTATTTATGGAGTTACGCCGCATCTTCTGGCGGTGTACGAATATTCCTGAATATATTAATCTTGGACCCCACGCGAAGTTAAGTCAATGCGCCGCATCTACTTACTAGATGCGCCGCATCTTACCCTCAGACAGAAACTATAAATACCCCAAGACCAGACGAATTCGAGAGACATATATTATATACGAGACCGAAGTACAGAAACCTTAGGACGAATTCAGTCAAGGCAACAGCACAAGACACACCTTGAACGAAGATACAAGAGCTATAAGAAGGTCCTGCATGTATTTAATTCATTAAGTAGTTTTGTTTTATTGTGTTAGTAAACTTTAATTCATCAGGATTGGTGGCTTGTGTAATGTGACAACGGAAAGATTGCATTCCCTTAAAACTGCTTTCCCATTAATTAAAGTTTATATGTTGATGTCTTTGGTGACTTTTATTAGTGCATTGATAACCTCTGTGTCTAGCTGAGCGTTGATCGGGTCGCCATGCCTCTGGCCTCGCCTATTTATTAGATCGCCTATGCATTCTATCGTCTGTAGAAAAGTAGGAAGAAAGATAAATAGGATAGTCATAAGTAATCATTAAGGGTTTACTCGCCGATAAGATTAGAACCAACGAGAAAGGACTTAATCTCGGTGCGTTGCATCGAACTATACACTTCATATAAAACTAGCAATAAAACAAGTGACAAACTACTTATCTATCAGGACAGGTCTTCTTATT
Source organism: Artemisia tridentata subsp. tridentata (assembly GCA_021014915.2). Lineage (NCBI taxonomy): Eukaryota > Viridiplantae > Streptophyta > Magnoliopsida > Asterales > Asteraceae > Artemisia > Artemisia tridentata. Next base: position 240,321,322 of record CP139502.1, on the reverse strand, counting down.
GTCTCGTGTATTTATCTGTGTACGTGTGTGCTACTTGCTGATTCGTGCCTATTGGTTTAGTTTATTATTTAATTGCAACCAATTGTGCCAGTCTCTCAGGCTGAAACCCCCCTTGCGTTAGATTAGGTTGTATAGCTAACTTAATATATTAAAATACTGATTAGAATAACGAGATAATACGTTCCACTCTTAGTAATCGACACTCTACTTACCATTATATTCATACTGACCGGGTACACTGCTCGTTAAGTGTGTGTGTTATTGATAAGTCGGCTAAATATAAATTTAAAACTTGAGTAGGCATTAATACTGCTAAACCGCAATGACACATCGCACGCATCAATTGTAGAAACAGTAATCTGCTGTAGAACTTCTTGTTTGAACTGGTTGAGAAGGATTTCTAGTTATTTGTTGTAGAGGGTGATCGTGAGTCCATCTTCTTCTATGTGGATGTGGTTGGTAAAGCGGTTGCATGTTTGAAGGATCAACAGATCGCGTCTCAAAAGGTCCACCGACCTCAGCTTCGGGAGTCGCGATTGGGTTTGTGAATGGTTCCTCTTTAGACAATGCATTGGTAATTATTTGATCATCAACATTTGCATTGGCGGTTGGAGTGGTATTGTTTGGTGAAAGTTCTTGTTGAATCTGTATAATTGGACGGGTATCTGGTGTTGGATCAGCATCTTCATAAGTAGTTGTTGATGAACCGGATACGGGAGATGGCATGTATTCTTGATGATTAACTTCGATAATCGGAGTTGCAGCCGATATTGTAGACACCTTCTTCTTATTTCCTCCACATTATTGATCATAGAAGTTCTCAAACAAACCATATAACTCTTCCTTTTGAATATGTTTAGGTTTTGGTGTTGATGATGTTGGTTATGGTATGATTCCTGAACCATTTTGTTTAGAAGTCATAGTCCTTTGCACGGGTTCTGAACTGACTTGATCAGAAGCCATTTCTTCTACTTCATCGAAGTGTACATGAATTGTCTCGTGTATCAACTTTGTTCTACGGTTGTAAATACGATATGCACTTGATTTTGTAGAATAGCCAAGGAAAATTACTACATCCCCTTTTTCTTTTAACTTGCCAAGGTCATCACGATCATTAAGAGGGTAGCACCGACAACCAAAAGTGCATAAGTATTTTACATCGGGTTTGCGTTTATGAAGGATGTGATATAGAGTTTTGTTGAATCTTTTATGAATGATAGATCGGTTTTGTGTGAAACAAGCGGTTGACACTGCTTCAGACCATAGATTTAATGGAAGATTTGCGGAGGTTAACATTGTTCTTGAAGCTTCTACTAATGTACGGTTTTGTTTTTCGACTACACCATTTTGTTGAGGAGTGTAAGCCACAGATCTCTGATGAGTAATGCCGATAGAATCAAATAAATTCTGAAGAATCTGATTCGTGAACTCCGTTCCATTGTCTGTTCTTACATAACGGACTTGAGCGAGTAGACCAACTTGTACTCTTTTGATGAACTTTGTTGGGTTTTATATTGAGTTGATAAATACAAAACATTAAAAGAAGAATGAAGCAAGATGAAACTACAAGGACTTGAAAAATAAATAATAAAAGTTAGGAAGATTTGTTTCCTAATAAAGTTATGAGCCTTTGTAAACCCTAATATCTCTCTATATAAAAAGATTAAGGGTGTGAGTTTTTAATGTGTGTTTCAGACATGTGTTAGGAAAACACCACCGATTCCATCACTTGGGATCGGTTCAATACTACAAGATCAATATTATTGATCCTTGTTATTGTTAGGTAACACGTTCTGTTGTGCATATCGAATAGAATTGTAGTGTATATTTGTAAAACCTTGTTAATAACAAAGTGTTTTGATTAACACGTTCTGTTGTGCATATTGTTTATCTTTGTTATTATATATCCTAGTTGAGTCTAAACGATTCTTATCAATTGGTATCAGAGCCTGGGGGCTCTTGATCTAGGATCTACAAGGTTTTATTTGTCGAAGAAAGAAGAAAAAAATCGACTTTGGGTTTTATGTTCGTATTTTTCTGCAGTGCTGTGGTAAAAAGGGTATATCTTATTCGTTAACCGTTGGATATTAATGAAATTTTTACTGAAGGTTCTTTACACATCAAGGTATATTCTCACCGAATGGTTTAGGGTTCTTAGGGTTTTGGTTTTTCTGATTTCCTTATCCGAATGGTTTAATTCAATATGGAAGTCGGTTTAAATTAGTGACTTAATCTCATACGAGGTTTTATTATCAAAGAAAGCAGCTTTGGAATAAAGGTTTGAGGGTTTACAGGTTAATCGCTTATTTAAGGTTTCTTGAAGTTCTTACTGACTTCGAATATTTGAAGATAACCTGTTGGATTTGTTTACTATTTATTCTTTATAAGTGATTATTAATAGTGTACGTTAGTATCTTACTTGGTTTCTGGGTTTAAGTCGTGATTGCTGGTGTTGTTCATCGAAACCCTAATCACTTGGATTTTTATTATGCGATCTTACTACTGATCTTATGTAGTTTTGAGAGTAATTGCTTTGATTTTCTCTTGATAAAGGATACAAGAGCAATTATGTAGGTGGGTTTGATGCTGAATTGATGAACGTGACAGCTGAATGTTGAAGTAAAATTCGAGGTCTATTGTTCTCAGATATGGAGTGTTACTGCTGTCATGTTACTACTGCTATTGATACACCCACGTTACTACTGCTGTTGAACGATTAATGCTGCCATTTATTAGTACTACTTGTTTAACTTTTAATGCTGCTCGATATGTCGTTAAAGTAGTTAGTGCTGCTCATTCCAAGATTAGTGTTGCTCGATCATATTGGTTAATGCTGCTACGAGATCATTAGTGCTGCTAGTTTCATGGGCTGAGTAAGGAGTTCATGGAAGAAAAGTTGAGCGAAACCTATTTATGATGAAACTTAATGCTGCTTGAAGAAAGTTTCTACTGCTGGTAAACGTTAATGCTGCTTTCTACAAGTTTATACTGCTGCGTTTGTTTATGCTGTCGTGAGTTCTTAGTGCTGCTATGTTATTTTTATTAAAGAAGTTGCTTGGTTTGTTGATCATTCTCATGGTTACTCGACTAATTTTGATTCGAAATGATGGTCCACATGCTTGAACAGATTTGAGGGGTGTTTGAAATCCTAATGTGGAATATGGATTTAACATGCATGATATTAAACGCTAATGTAAATAAAGCTAGTTTTGGTGAGTTGAATAATTTTTCAACAATGAACCCTAGTTCTGTTTACTACAAGTCGTGCATGTTACTACTATTCAGTTGATGAGAGTTTTGTTTGATATTGGAAAGTACATGGTTTTGGTTTTCGGCTGAGTTTAAGAGATGTCGGATAACACACACTGTTTGGATTTTGGATTTTGGTTTAAATATTCTTAAATGTTTAAAAGGCTCGTATTTGTTCTAATTAGAATAATTGATTACGAAGAAGGTTGATTATCACTTATTTGACAAAGAAGTGGAATTACTTGGATGCGTGTTCTTATCATATCTTAAACGGCTTACAACGTTTAAAGATAACTTGCTCGTGCTTTAATGTTGTGACAATGACTTGTCAAATCTAGCAATAGGGATTTGCTATCACTTAAAGGAGTTACATTGTAGTGCTCAGTGTCTCATAGAAAGATGAGGATTTTGTCAAGAGGTTGCGGTCTACTTACATATTTGGTTTTTAGTATAAGTTTAAAGTCACGTGGATAGTGCAAGACATAAGACACAAGTTTGTGTTGTTTTACTTCATCATCAAGTTCGTTATATTTAGTTTTCTTCAACAATAATCATTACAAGAAGCCTACAGAATTGGAGATTCACGAAATGGTTAACACATGGATTTCAGGGGAAGCATATTCTACAGTGTTTAATCATTTACATGCATCATTTGAAGGGAAGGATTTTACAACTGCTATATCGTTATTACTACTGCTGGTTTAAGTTTCTATTGTCTTGAGTTCATTTTAAGTAAGCATTTTGGTGTTCTTCATGGAGGGTAAATTCGAGACATTGGAAGGCTGGATTAGATGTGTGATACTGATTTGTGGTTGTGAAGATCAAAGTTGCATGTACTTAGCATCCCCTAGTGGATAATGACAAAAAGGGGAAGAAGTACATAGAAGTTTTGCAACTTCCAAATCCTTGGTGGTACAGCATGTTATGTAAGTTCACACGAGTTGAGCTTAAGGGGAAGATTGTTTCATTCATGGAAGATCTAGAAGAATGTTTTGTAATTATCAACTAGGGGAAGATTGTTGGGTTTTATATCGAGTTGATAAATACAAAACAATAAAAGAAGAATGAAGCAAGATGAAACTACAAGGACAAGAAAAATAAAGAATAAAAGTTAGGAAGATTTGTTTCCTAATAAAGTTAGGAGTCTTTGTAAACCCTAATATCTCTCTATATAAAGAGATTAAGGGCGTGAGTTTTTAATGTGTGTTTCAGTCATGTGTTAGGAAAACACCACCGATTCCACCACTTGGGATTGCTTCAACACTGCAAGATCCATATTATTGATCCTTGTTATAGTTAGGTAACACGTTCTATTGTGATCGAATAGAATTGTAGTGTGTATTTGTAAAACCTTGTTTATAACAAAGTGTTTTGATTATTCCGCTGTGCATATTGTTTATCTTTGTTATTATATATCCTAGTTGAGTCTAAACGATTCTTATCAAACTTGATGATTACATTCGGAATTTCAGCTTTAGAATCAAGAAAATGAATCCAAGCTAGTGTAGCGTGAGTAGTCATCCACAATAACCAAAATATATTTATTTCCATTTCTGTTGACAACGTGGATTGGGCTACACAAATCCATATGCAATAAATGCAAAGGAGCAACGGAACTAGGTTCGGATTTGGATTTGAGTGTTGCACGTGTCATCTTTCCTAATTCACATGCTGAATAAAGATGATCTTTCTTGAATGATAGTTTTGGAAATCCTCTGACTAGGTTGTTATGAGCAAGGTCGTTTATAGTTCTGAAGTTCAAATGAGAGAATCGACGATGCCATAGGCAGGCTTGTGATGATGCAGATTTTTCAAGCAAACAAATCCCTGGAGCCTTTGAGAATATCAACGCCTTTAAGAGTGCGAACAATACACGAATATTTTCTGAATGCCACCTCTAAACCGCTATCACAAAATTGGCCAATACTAAACAAATTGTGACCTAGTCCTTCGATAAAGTAGACTATTTGAATTGTGACTTTAGCATGAATGAGATCCCCATAGCCGGTGATATTTAGCAATTTGGTCATTCCCAAAATGCATTATACCCAAGAATTTAGCCACGAAGTTCTTGAGCAGTGCCTTGTTCCCGGTCATATGTCGGGTGCACCCTGAGTTGAGGTACCAGAGGCACACTTGGACAAACTGCATATCAAAGCAAGAAATAGAAAATTTGGAACCCGCTGATAAAGTGGTTCCACATCGTTAGATAGTACAGATTGCAAACCTAGTGGGTTGAACTTTTCTATTTTAGTGGTGCTAGGTTCGGATTTCTTCTTAACTGGTTACCATCTATAACCTACATGTTTAAACACTCGTCCGGTGGGTTTCCACTTAAAGCAAGATCTAGGGAATAATTCATGATAATCAAATATTCTACCCGTTGGGATCCATGCCTATTTTTCTTTATGCTTATGGTTTCTCAGATTTGGTGAAGCAGTCCTATTGGTGTTGGCATTCACATTATCACAATTCAAATCAACATGTACATAATTAAAAGAAACAAAATTGTAAGAAATAGAATTAAAACAAGCATTCTTGCTATTAGAAGCAACAGATACATGCAAATTTAAGTCATTACAGTCATCCGTTCGCTTAGATCGTTTTTTATTGAAAGCTTTAAAATGTCTAGGTTTTTCTACAACTTTAAGCTGAGAGGCACTAGTCTTCAACGCACATTTCTTAGGTGGTCTCTCCTTGCTACAAGTAGTGTCTATACCTGGATCAAAAAGCAAATATGCATTAGGAGATTGTGTAGGTTGATCATGTTGAGCTAATTTTTGTTTCTTACGATTCTTGTTCTTTTGTTTCTTTGACTCTTTGGGTTTCTTTTCAATAGGGGGAGGAGTTAAAGAACACATTGTGGCATCTAGAGGCATATCCTTCCTATGTAATGCTTGCTTCCTAGCTATTTCTAATTCCTTGTTATGAATCATATCATTTGAACCATATGGTTCTCTAGCAGAAGTAGATCCAATTTGATACATACCGGGAGCAATTACTTTAGGATTAGATAAAACCTCTTTTTTTTTGGCTCTAGAATATGAGTTTTTTGTTTTTGATTAGCCAAAAAAGTTGGTTGGTTTGAAAAGTATGAAAATTTTTGATTTTCCAACTGGCGTGAAGCAACAAATTCATGATTCTTGTTTTTCATCAAATCAAACACTTTAGATTTGAGTTCCTCATTCTCTTTTAAGATTAATTTCAAAGAATTTTCGTAGGAAAGCTTGTCGTATTTGTTTTCTTCAATTTTTTGCTACTAGTTTGCTTCAAACATTAAAGATTGTTTTGCAAGTTTAGCACAAGAGTTTAAAAATTTGGCAGTACGACAAGATAATTCCTCGTTCAACTCAACGTTCTTTTGCAAACATTCTCTTAGACTCTCTGTGAGTAAAAGGTTTTCCATTTCTAAAGATGTTTGTTTATTTTCGAATTCTTTAATTTTCTCCTCATTTATAGCAAATTGTGGTTTGATTATTCCATTTGATTGAGTAAATATTCTTTTTGAATGTCAGAGTTTAAGCTGAGAAGGTCATATTCATCCTCAAGAGATGTGACGTAAGTTAAATCAGTTTGCATTTTAGAAATCAATGCCTCTTCAAAGGCTTTAAATTGATCATTAACTCTATTCATGGGAGGCTCGATAAATGTTTTTACCAGTTTCTCGACTTCCCATAAGATATCCATTTCATAAGAATTGGATTTCGAAAGTTCAGCCAATTGAAACTCTTGCTTTCCACGAATAACAGATAAAGTTCCATTTATTTGATTTTTGAGATTGCAAAAGGTTTTTCTCGCTAAACTCTTATATTTGTTTGAATCATATGGGTTGTCAGAAATCTGATCCACATGATGTTAAACATTTGTTGGTTTTCTTGAAAGGGCATTTTCCTTATTTATCAAACCATAATCGGCACTAAAGTAGGAGAAATTGGTTTTCTTTTGGTTAACGTTTAAACGTTTTTGGATTTCCTCTTGAGAGATATCATTAGGAACAAACATGGAATTTTTGAAAGTATCAAGTCTCATGTAATCAGCATTATACAAACTTGGTGTTTGATGTTTAACCATGTCAAGATAAGATGGTTTAGTATAACCAAGACCCTGTTTTAGATCCATGAATGAATCTGGTTTGGGCAGTAACATGTACACAGTCTGAGAACTCTGATCGACAGTGCGAAGTTTAGTTTTAGCTCTAGTTAATCGTTGAATACAATTAGCTTTTTCTTCTTTAAGTTTGGAAACTTCATTTTCAAAATTCTTTTTGATGTTTTCAAAATTTGAAATATTTCTTTTGAAAAGAAAATTTTCATTTTGTAAATCTTGAATTTGACGTTTAAGCACTAGTGGTCGTTCAGATTGCTCTTCATATAACATGTCCTTGATTTTCTTTTCTAAAGAAGCACTTTTATCTTGTGCCAGTTTTATCAAGTTAGCATAATTTTGAATTTGAGATTGAATAGTGGCATAATTTTGAAGCATATCAACATGATCTTGACTTATTGATGCATGATTGCAATCTATACTATTAGTAGATAACTGAGTAGTAGCACTTGTAGGTTTTGCACTACTTATGTTAACTTCAGTTGTCTTACTAATGGTACAAATGTGACCATGTATGAATTCATCAAGATCATCATTATCACAAGCATCTGATGTGTGTACCTTGTTGACAAGTGTGTCATCTTCTTCAGCATCAGTGTCATAGCTTGGAGTTGAATCCTCATCTTGAGCTTCAAAGACATCTTCCATTGTAGTTTCCATACCTTCCACATTTTTCTTCTTCATCATCTGTATCCTCCATGAAATTGAGTAACTCTTTCTCTAGCTCACAGCCGGATTCCATCATTAGGGCAATTTGCATCTTCTTCCTAAAATATTCAGAGTCACGAATATTACAGTTAGTGTTGTTGCTTGAGTATTCAGAGATATCATTCATTTTGTCTTTGCCTTTGTCATTGAGAGTGTACTCCTGAAGGTCATTTCCAACCCTGACTAAGTCTTCCATTAGTGATTGCTCACTATTATCCTCATCATAATTAGGTTTAAAGAGGATTGCATCCTTGTTGAATGTTATGGTTCCTTGTGAATCAGTGTGAGGAGGAAGTTGCAGATCTAGTGATGATGATTCAGAGAGAATAGCTCGAATATGATACATATGAAAGTAGGTTTCATTATCGAGATCAGTTTTGATTAGTTTATTTTCTTCTTTGTTATGCAATGATGCTAGTGCTTGCCACATATTATGAGCATTGTTATGGTGGTCCACATGCAAGTAAAGGTTATCTGGAATAGCCAACATGATGAAGTGCTTAGCCCGAAATTCAGCCTTGTATTGTTTAAGCTCATCTTAACTCAAATCATCTTGTGTTTTAGGTTTTGTAAATTCTGGATGACTTGGGTCAGCAATTTGTTTCATGACATAAGGACCATTTCGGATTGAGTTGAACATGTATGCGGCATTATCAAAGTGTGTTAGCCATGCCTTAAACTTAAATGCCCAAAGTGTGTAGGTTCCTAGGAGTAACATGGGTGGTCTTTTTGTTGTACCTAACATCATTATAGCATAACAAATATCAAAGGGAGTAGACATTGTGATGGTGGATCTTTGATATGAGATGTTGTTTTTGTTTGAAAGTGATGTTTTAGTTTGTTTGAGTTGAGATGGTTGAGTGCTTAGAATTTTATATTGTGATATTTAAATGATTAAAGTCTATTAATAATTTTTAATCTTCTTAAAGGATTTAAAATTGAGTAAAAGTCTTTTAATCAAGGTATCGCAACAAAGTATTCCAAATAGTAACTATCGCAACTTCCTGTTGAAAATTGGACAAAGTTTTCTTTCGCAAAATGTGAGTAACATTATGTCTCGTAAGATGGGATGTCGCAAAATTCTCTGATTCGCGAAAATCAATACGTAAATATTTTCTCGGAATTACAAGGGGAAGTATGTAAAACCCGGGTCGTTATCCCCGATGAAGGATGAATGGAATTTGCGATTCGGTTTGTTATTGTGTGAATTGAATGGTGAGAATAATGAGATTTTAAGTTTTTAAACTAAAATAAGCACACAAATAACCAATAGGTACTGATCAGTAAGTTACAGAAAGGAATAAGCTAAGGCTTGGGATTATGGACTTGTTAAGCTACTTAATAAGCTAAGTGAAAATTGAAATAAGCTGAGTAACTAACAATAAGCTAAAAGGAAACTGAATAAGCCACAAAAGCTAGCAAATAAGCAATGAATCAAACCAAATAAGCAATGAGGCCTGCACTTGTGTGCAGGGCAAAAAGTGAGTTTTTTAAGCTAACAAAAAGCACTCAAAAGCTAATTCTAAAAATCTAAAAAAAATAATAATAACTAGATAAGCAACCCAATTCTAACTGTGCCAAATTTCAGAACTAATAAGCTTGTATTGAGCTTATGAAAAATGGAAAACTTAGGCTGAAAATTGCAAAATTCATTAAAAATTCAGCAAACTGAGGTGGTTTTGCAGATCAGAAAAAGCTATCTAAAGCTAATTTTAAAAAATCCATAAAATATGGAATAAGTGCATCAACAACCAAAGATCATTAGTACCAAAATTGAGCTTAATAAAGCTTATAATGAACAAATGAAAAATCAAAAACACAAGCTGATCTGAGCTAAAATTATGAAAAAAGTGCAGAATTGCAGCTAAGAAAAAGCTGTTAAAAAGCTAACTTAAAAATTCTAAAAAATGTGGAACTAGTCTATAAGCTACCCAAGAATATGTATACCAAGTTTGAGCTTAATTGGGCTTATAATGAACAAATGAAAAATCAAAAACATGGGTAGAATTGACCAAAATTCATGAAAAATTGCATACTGAACAGCAGACCCTTTTTTTCCCAATGAGGTAGCTTTAGAGCTTATCATTAAGCTCTAATAAGCTGAGATCAGGTCTGAAACTTAGAAATAGCAAAGAAAAGGTGGCCATCTACATAGAAACAGAGAATTAAGCAGTATGGATCACAATTAACCATTTGAATCTAACCAAGAACAGGACTGAAATGGACAAAAGCATTCTGATGTGCAGACTTGGAATATCTGCACTAAATCCTATCAATTCCAAATGCCTTTTAAGCCAAACTTTCAGAGATCTCTTTATGACTCCAAATGAACTTGAAACAATCGAAATCAAGAGCCAAACTGCTTACCTTCAAGAACTACACCTTATAAGCAGACTACTTTCTTAAATCAAGGCCAACTGCATAAAACTATGAATCCTTTTAAAACAGCTTAACACAAGCTACAAACTACTTATTTAAACTAAAATAAGCAAGATCAAACTAATCCCAAGTGCAAATGAATAGTGAACATCAGATTTGACCCAATTTGGGCCTTATGCCAAACAGTCCTTAAGGTGGGCTGTTTTGAGATTCTAACTAGCTATGGCCAATTTAAGCTAAGTTTTTGATATACTAAGGTTATACTAGGTTCATTAAGCACTAAAAAGCATTTTTACACTAACAATAAGCACTAGATAAGCTATCCTATATTATGCTAATTTTTTGGCTTTTTTAAGCTTTTTGTTAACCAAACTGAATTAACTGAATACTAAACTAAGGGAAAGCAACTAATGGCAAATATAAACTAAAATAAGCTAGAAAAATCAGTAATAAAGCTAATAAGTAAAGGAATTAAGCAAATAAGCAATTTTGACTTTCTTTGACTTTTTGACTCCTATTGAATTTAAAACAGAATTAAATGGATTAAACTCACAATAAGCTATCAGAAGCTTATGTGAGCTTATAAACAGATAAAAGAGCTTTACAAAGTTTAATCAATCATTTAAAAAAAAATAATAAAAGCATAAAGATAATCAGAACAAGGATTTAAAGTAAAACTTGAATTTTTATTAAAACTAAATGATTACAAAGCTTTTTTAGACTTAAATGAAGGTTTACAATAAGCTAAATACAGAAATTAAGCTAAGATACTGAATTACTCGACTACTCCTAAACTACACTACTGACTAAGAAGTAACTCTGGAATACAATGAAATATATTTATACTCAGACTAAACTAGGGTTTTCTCTGTCTTCTGTGCTTCTTCTAAAGTCATCTCAGCCCTTGAATTTCTCTTGAGCAATCTCAGCCTTTTGATTGGGTTTTTGTTTTGGCGCCAAAAGTACCTTAGATTGCTAACTTGGCAGTGGGTAGCTTGTGAGGAGGGGGAAAGCATTAATTGGTGTTTGTCTTGGAGTAATTTGGAGTGGAGTAGGAGGAGGGGAGCAGGGCATGGGTTGGAGTAGGGATTTGGTGGGCAAGTGGGGAAGAGGGAAGGATAAGGGTTGACTGGTTTGACCGGTATTTTATTAACTAAAATGGGTACGCGTTGTGGAATGGGAAGTGGGCTGGGTTTTATGTTGGGCTTGGGATTGGATTTATTAAAGGTCCGGATTTGTTAAGTTTAGGATTTAATTGGAATTGGTTTTAAACTTTGAGGGACCAAATCTGCCAATTTTGTAAATTCAAGGACCCACTCTGTAATATTATTCCAAGGGCTGTTTGTGACAAATGATGATATTTGAGGGTTGACTTTGACCATTTGAGCATAATCTCTGATAAATTCATCCTCGGCTTCGGCTTTTTGAACTCTTTCCAATCTCGTGCTCGGTTTTGCCGTTTTCTCATGATTTTTGTCCATTTCTCACATATCCGTACCTGCACATGCATAAACACAAAAACACAACATAGTTGGCATAGTTGGTTAATTTTTGGTCTATTTGGTCCGTTTTATTAGGTAAAAGGTATGTGTAATTACACACATACCAAAATCCCCCAGACTAAGGTATTGCCGTGTCCTCACGCAATGTTATCAAATCACGTTTTTGAAACCAAAAATTTTCAACCTCTTTTTACTAACTTTGAAAAGTAGGAAAATGTTCAAAAGAGATTAAGAAATCAAAAGTTCTAAAAACGCCCCATTTTTCCATTTTATTCACACTTACACTATTTTTGTATTTTTCTCTTTTTCTTTTGACGGGATGTTGACTTTCATTATTTCACAATAACTTTTAGGATCACGGAGTAGGAAACACAACTCATAAAGAAGTGACCATACGGATAAAATTCATCATCTCTGATTTTTCACAAGTCCCCAAACTAAGCTTAAAAACGAAATCATTGTTAAATACAAGTTAAGATGCTAATGCTACTCATGAATGCAATTTGTAAACTTTTCACTCCCCAATTGTTCTATAAGTTTGGCAAGTGTGCTCATTTTCAAAAGTTTGATCACAGAAATCGATATTATTATTGGTTGTTACTTGTTTAAGTCAAATACTAATTTACCGGGAACCTCGAAAATCTAAGGATAAAAAAGGGCCTTTTCTATGTAGCGGCTTTCTTCTCGGCACATCCCAAACCAGTTGGTTTTAGGTGACCAGGCTTTTGACACCCCACAGAGAATAGTACCGGAATCAGCGGAATTTCGATTTCAAAGATTTTGGATATTCCCACTAAGTTAGTATTAAATACTTAAATAAATAACAACAAACGACCATTTAGAGATTAGAGACTCAAAGGTGAGATCACTCCATGTAACGGCTTTCTTCTCGGCACATCCCAAACCAGTTGGTTTTAGGTGACCAGGCTTTTGACACCTCACAGAGAATAGTACCGGAATTTTCGGGGTCTTTGAAATCAACAATCTACCAAATTACCGTTTAACCTTTATGACAAAATTGACGAATCCTAGTTCAACTTCCGATTTAAATTTAAGAAAAAGCATGTTTCCTACATTTATTCATGTAAACAACATATACATCTTTATTTTTGCAACATCATAATTATTGCATTTTGCAATATCATTCCATTTTTTTTTTCATTTTTCATTTTTCACTTTTTTTTTCCTTTTTTTCCTTTTTTTTTTTAATTTTTTTTATGCTTTCTCAAAAATAAAAATAAAAAGTTGAACTCGGACTCTATATCAAAATTGTATAAAAATTTCTTTTGCATAACACAACGATTTTAACGTTCAAAAATTTAAAAACAGCACTTTTTTAGCTTATGGGAGGAAAAATCACAAATTACACTAATGAGCCTTTAGGATAACCAACTAATCCTTGCTTAGCATCACAACTTATAATCAACTCTATCATTTCTCGTTCTTCGCAAAATTAAAATCTTTAATAAAAAGATCCGCGAATGCTTAGTCAAAAAGATTAAGGGGACAAGCAAGGGCTCAACACGCCCGGTCAAGTCAAAATTTTATTCCTACTCTAACCATCAGAAAGTCAACAATGTGTCAAAACACTTATGATATTTTTGCAAAATTTTTTTAAATTTTCTCATTTTTTCATTTTTTGTAGGAAAAACAGGGTTGCGAGAGTACAAGGCAAAAATGAAAGGCAAAATCAAATCGAGAGATTACCCCCCCCCCCCCAGACTAAAACAAAACATTGTCCTCAATGTTTTAAAAGAAGGGTTCTCCTACATAAATCTAAGGCCGTTTATTAATTATGCCAAAAGATAAACGTTAGTCGATAAGATTAAGGATACCAGATTTCCTGTATGATGAGACTCGAGTGGAGATAGACAAAACCATGAGCACGAGAGTCTTCACATGTCGGGCAAATCCTGCACAAGACAACAAACACCAAACACAAGAAATGGAAGAGATAGACCTCCTCACGTCACTTATTAGAAAGAAAATAGAAAGAAGATAGAAGGATAAGCATGGGGTGCCTCCCACGAAGCGCTTGTTTTTTATCGAGTCGTGTAGCTTGACTCGCCCCGAATTTAATTGTTCTTGGGGGAGCATGTGGAAAAGATAATCTCAATCGGACTTTCGTTCAAGAGGTTTGGATAAACATTGAAACATATGAAAGTTCCACGCCGACGAGATACCCACTGTTTTAAGAAATAGCAACCATAAATGGTGATACCGGGGTCAAAGACAGTATCTTCACTCCCGAATGAGTGAAGGAGAGGAGAAATCACATCATATGTGATGAAGGGAAGAAAGATTTTGATGATTATCGTGAAAAACTCTTCATCATTAAAAGCAAATTTGTCAGTAAAACTCTTTTGTTCACTTGCATGAAAAGCTTCGGGAGGGAGGGTTGGGATGATTTCATCAATAAGCAAATTCTTATGATCAAGAACACCTCCCCCCAGACTAAAATCTTTCTCAAGATCAAAATAAAAATGATCATACTCCTGCTGAGAGAGTTCATCGGAGAACTCTTCAAAGATAGACGAATCATTCTTATCAAAGAGAAACGAATCAAACTCGGGAAGAGAGATATAAGCATGAGAAGTGGTACTGCTACTACTCGTCTCTTCCGAAAGATCGATATCAAAGCAAAAGGCTTCATAAGCCGGGAGAGAATAATCGGGATGAGAAGTGGGATTGCCACTACTCTCTTCTTCGGTATCAAAGATAAAACTCTCATATTCTGGAAAAGAATCCTCGAGCTCGAGCTCCGGAAGATCTAACGGCTTATCTTTAACAACAACATCCTTCGGGGGAGGGAAAATAACGGTTCATCAAATATCATCTTTTCTAACAAAGGAGCGTCTCCCCCCGGATCACAATCAGTATCAACAATTTTCGGTGAAATTGGATCATCAATAAGAAAAACTTCGAGCTCTTCCATAAAGATACCACTTCCCTCTAATGACATGAGAGAAGAGGAAGAGTCGGTAGTGATAGGTTAAGAAGATGGAGTGGGATTGCCACTCTGAGATTGAATTGATTTCTGAATGATATGTTCTTCAAAAGGTTCATCCTCATCACTCTCGTCAGAGTCTGAATAGTAAAAGGTGTGTGGATGACCTGGTCCTTGTTGATGTTGACAATTTTGAATTGTGTATCTAGTGTTATTGTCAAGGACCTCGACTCGTGCACTCACTACGGAATTGTAATCGGAATAATGATCACTTAAAATAGTGGTAGAGTCATGCTGAACTTCAGCATCCCACTGATAATGATGAAGTGTCATATTCTCGATCAAATCATAGGCTTCTTGAGGAGTTTTCCGCATAAGATTCCCACCGGCTGCCAACATAATTTTGTCTTGATTAATCGGAATTATGCCATTATAAAAGGTTAGGATTTGATCAAGAAGCAAAATTTTATGGTCTGGACATTTCTGCAATAATGATTTGAATCTCTCCCAAGCTTCAAATACTGATTCCTTGGGCCATTGCTGGAAATTTCGAATGTCTTTCCTTAGCTGCACCGTTTTAGAATATGGAAAGTATTTTGAAAGAAACTTGAGGAACATCTCTTCCCATGTATGAATTGAGTGGGTTTTAAGAGTATAAAACCAAGATTCAGTGTTGTGGGATAAAGAGAATGGAAAGAGATTCAAACGGATGTTATCTTGGGAAACTCCATTTTGCTTTATGGATTGAGTGATGGATAGGTATTTGTTTAAGTGTTCGTTTGCATCCTCATCTTGAAATCCGTGAAATTGGCAATTTTGCCGGATCAGTCGAACCATATGATTTTTCAATTTGAAATCGGTTCCCGGAACTGATGTAGGAGTGATCGGTCCTCCTCTATCGATAAGTGTTGGACGATAGAAATCCTCCATGGTCCGAGGATCATGGGAAGGATATGATGGAAAATTGATCATTGTGGAGAATTAAACAATGAGAGGGTGAAGAGATAAGAATTAAACATTTAAGAGGATAGCGAAGATTTTTTATGTGATTTTTATAAAAGAAAGGAAAATGGAAAACAAATGAAGATAAAAGAAAAACAAATTTAAAACAAATTTTGAAAAATAAAATATTTTTGGTTTTTGTAAACACTTTAGGAAAAGTGTTTTTTTTTTTTTTTTTTTTTATTTAATTTTTTTAATTGATTTTTATAATAAGAAAATATTTACAAATGAAAACGATAACTTCTCGGGAGAAGGGTCTTCAAAACACGAATCAACAAATGAGAATTTAAAAATTCACTTCAAACCTTCCCCGGCAGCGGCGCCAAAAATTGATTCGCGAAAATCAATACGTAAATATTTCCTAGGAATTACAAGGGAAAGTATGTAAAACCCGGGTCGTTATCCCTGATGAAGGATGAATGGAATTTGCGATTCGGTTTGTGATTGTGTGAATTGAATGGTGAGAATAATGAGATTTTAAGTTTTTAAACTAAAATAAGCACACAAATAAGCTATAGGTACTGATTAGTAAGTTACAGAAAGGAATAAGCTAAGGCTTGGGATTATGGACTTGTTAAGCTACTTAATAAGCTAAGTGAAAATTAAAATAAGCTGAGTAACTAACAATAAGCTAAAAGGAAACTGAATAAGCCACAAAAGCTAGCAAATAAGCAATGAATCAAACAAAATAAGCAATGAGGCCTGCACTTGTGTGCAGGGCAAAAAGTGAGGTTTTTAAGCTAATAAAAAGCACTCAAAAGCTAATTCTAAAAATCAAAAAAAAAAAAAAGGAAGAAATAGATAAGCAACCCCATTCTAACTATGCCAAATTTCAAAACTAATAAGCTTGTATTGAGCTTATGAAAAATGGAAAACTTGGGCTAAAAATTGCAAAATTCATTAAAAATTCAGCAAACTGAGGTGGTTTTGCAGATCAAAAAAAGCTATCTAAAGCTAATTTAAAAAATTATAAAAAATGTGGAATAAGTGCATCAGCAACCAAAGATCATTAGTACCAAATTTGAGCTTAATACAGCTTATAATGAACAAATGAAAAATCAAAAACACAAGCTGATCTGAGCTAAAATTATGAAAAAAGTGCAGAATTGCAGCTGAGAAAAAGCTATTAAAAAGCTAACTTAAAAATTCTAAAAAATGTGAAAGTAGTCTATAAGCTACCCAAGAATATGTATACCAAGTTTGAGCTTAATTGGGCTTATAATGAACAAATAAAAAATAAAAAACATGGGCTGAATTGACCAAAATTCTTGAAAAATTGCATACTGAACAGCAGACCCTTTTTTGCCCAATGAGGTAGCTTTAGAGCTTATCAATAAGCTGAGATCAGGTCTGAAACTTAGAAATAGCAAAGAAAAGGTGGCCATCTACCTAGAAACAGAGAATTAAGTAGTATGGATCACAATTAACCATTTGAATCTAACCAAGAATAGGACTAAAATGGACAAAAGCATTCTGATGTGCAGACTTGGAATATCTGCACTAAATCCTATCAATTCCAAATGCCTTTTAAGCCAAACTTTCAAAGATCTCTTTATGACTCCAAATGAACTTGAAACAATCAAAATCAAGAGCCAAACTGCTTATCTTCTAGAACTACACCTTATAAGCAGACTACTTTCTTAAATCAAGGCCAATTGTATAAAACTATGAATCCTTTTAAAATAGCTTAACACAAGCTACAAACTACTTATTTAAACTAAAATAAGCAAGATCAAACTAATCCCAAGTGCAAATGAATAGTGAACATCAGATTTGACCCATTTTGGGCCTTATGCCAAACAATATAAAACTATGAATCCTTTTAAAACAGCTTAACACAAGCTACAAACTACTTATGCTAATTTTTTGGCTTTTTTAAGTTTTTTGTTAACCAAACTGAATTAACTGAATACTTAACTAAGGGAAAGCAACTAATGGCAAATATAAACTAAAATAAGCTAGAAAAATCAGTAATAAAGCTAATAAGCAGAAGAATTAAGCAAATAAGCAATTTTGACTTTCTTTGACTTTTTGACTCTTATTGAATTTAAAACAGAATTAAACGAAATTAAACTCACAATAAGCTATCAGAAGCTTATGTGAGCTTATTAAACAGATAAAAGAGCTTTACAAAGTTTAATCAATCATTTAAAAAAAATTAATAAAAGCATAAAGATAATCTGAACAAGGGATTTAAAGTAAAACTTGAATTTATATTAAAACTAAATGATTACAAAGCTTTTTTAGACTTAAATGAAAGTTTACAATAAGCTAAATACAGAAATTAAGCTAAGATACTGAATTACTCGACTACTCCTAAACTACACTACTGACTAAGAAGTAACTCTGGAATACAATGAAATATATTTATACTCAGACTAAACTAGGGTTTTCTCTGTCTTCTGTGCTTCTTCTAAAGTCATCTCAGCCCTTGAATTTCTCTTGAGCAATCTCAGCCTTTGGATTGGGTTTTTTTTTTGGCGCCAAAAGTACCTTAGATTGCCAACTTGGCAGTGGGTAGCTTGTGAGGAGGGGGAAAGCATTAATTGGTGTTTGTCTTGGAGTAATTTGGAGTGGAGTAGGAGGAGGGGAGCAGGGTATGGGTTGGAGCAGGGATTTGGTGGGCAAGTGGGGAAGAGGGAAGGATAAGGGTTGACTGGTTTGACCGGTATTTTATTAACTAAAATGGGTACGGGTTGTGGAATGGGAAGTGGGCTGGGTTTTATGTTGGGCTTGGGATTGGATTTATTAAAGGTCCGGATTAGTTAAGTTTAGGATTTAATTGGAATTGGTTTTAAACTTTGAGGGACTAAATCTGCCAATTCTGTAAATTCAAGGACCCACTCTGTAATATTATTCCAAGGGCTGTTTGTGACAAATGATGATATTTGAGGGTTGAATTTGACAATTTGAGCATAATCTCTGATAAATTCATCCCCAGCTTCGGCTTTTTGAACTCTTTCCAATCTCATGCTCGGTTTTTCCGTTTTCTCATAATTTTTGTCCATTTCTCACATATCCGTACCTGCACATGCATAAACACAAAAACACAACATAGTTGGCATATTTGGTTAGTTTTTGGTCTATTTGGTCCATTTTATTAGATAAAAGGTATGTGTAATTACACACATTCCATTCTCCTATCACAACAATATTTGGAGCTATCGCAACAAATTCTTGCGAGTTGGGAAGAGTTTTCTTTCGTAAACAGTGGGTAACCAAAAGCTTCGCAAAGCTAGTATCACAAGAATTGCTATCGCAACTCAAAATAAAGGCTATCGCAACCCAAAACTTGCAATAAACAGCTATTGCAACACCTATCGTAACTGACCACAGCTATCGCAACCAATACTCAGCCAACTGTTGCAACAAAACCCTTGTATTTTGTGAGCAAAATTTTACGAGGAAAATACAAAACCCTATTTTTACGAGAGAAAGTAAACTTTTTATAAAACCTTAAACCACGATTTCAAGCCTAAATCTTCACCAAATTCATAAATTTTTTGTATAGAATGATAAAAACTCTTTCTTAATCTTAAAATATGTTATTCTAACACACGTTTTTTAAGATTAAACACGTTTAAGAGTAATCTTGATAATACGTATGAAAGTAAAATATATTCTAGAGTGAGAAAGTTTTTAAATTCTACAAAGATCAAAACTTATACTACTAATGAAGATTGAAACAAAACTAAAACACAACTACGTGAAACAACGAATCATATTTGGCTCTTGGTAACAATTGTTGTTCCAATAATATCACTTCTACTCTTATAATCTTAGTGAGATATAGTGGGTGCGGACAGTTTAGTTTAGAGAGAGGAACGAGAGAAATAAAGAAAGTCTCGCATAGATAGATAGAGAAACACACACCTCATAACCCATGAGGTAGGGGGTATTTATAACCATACATAGCCAAGCATCCTCTCGGAACTATACAAGTGTTGCGAGAGTATATGCTGTCGCAACATACTACATTCTAAAATAACATCCTCTAGAGTTATACAAAATATAAATAGATGTTCTTGATCCAATGATTTACACTTTTCGTGTTCCAACAAGTGGTTTATATAGTGAAGGATTATGCAAAGGCATTAAAGCCTAAACAACTAAAATCCTTTAAAATGCAATGATTTGTATGCACCAAGGTCAACTACAGTGATACAATCTTCTTGGAGGGTTATTGAAGGCAATGTGGAGTGTTGGAATGGGTAAAGTTGAGTTTTGGAATACTAGAATTAATCACACCTGTATCTGTTTGCCCGGATCCACCGGATTCTTCTCAAAAGGGATCTGGTTAACTCTAGCCAAGGGATCCGGTTAACATAACAGAAGAGAAAGGGAAATGATTAGGAGCTAGCTATTCCAGCCCTATATTTCTTGAAATAATGAGTGTGAGAGAGTGTCTTAAATGAGGAAATCCTGAGAAGTTTAAGACTAATGATGAGGGGTTGCCATTAATGGACTTTATATGGAAAAAGGAGGCTAAAGAAGACCAATAAGTGATTAAGGGTGAAGATAATTATATTAGTAGGTGTTTGATGAAAGTAGGAGTCAGGGAAAGGTCAAATGAAAAATTTAAAAATTCTTTAAAAATTATAATAATTAAAAGATTGATTTTAGAGCATTTTGAGAGTAAGATGATCAAAATAAATTTATGAAAAATTTATTTACTGTGTAAGTAAGTGGATTAGTGTTGGGTAAAAGATATGCCCACTGATCCCTGACTAGGATTTGAAAATAAATCAAGCTAAGTAAAGAAGTCTCCCTGATAGGGACCTCAGAGAGCAGATCAAGAAGAATCACTGATATTAAAGTCAGTAAGCCACTCCAGCAGAAGTTTAAGTCACAAGACATCGTCAAGTTTACTTGAAGTCGTACTCTCCAGCTAGTGCGGGTCAGTCAGTATGCACAAGGAACTCTAGCTGAAGTGAAAGGATTATCAGGGGTGGCAATACCCTGATAATCCTTCAACTCCCTAATCAGACCAACAAAGCATAGCTCATGTCCACTGAGATTTAGGCGGGACTTGTCACAACTCGTAATTTCAGGTCATTTTCCAAACCTCGACAATTTACTATTCATGAGTTACTATTCATCAATCACTATTCACTGATCACTATTCATAATTTTACTATTCATCGTTTTTGAAGTCAGTTTGAGACTTTGAGAAGTCGTCAAAATTTTTACTATTCATGTGACACTATTCATTCCCGGAGGGAAATTACTATTCATGGGCATCATTCATCATGTTGTAAACCAGGTTTACGGGTATTCAAATGCGCGTAACCAGTTAAGTTTAGCTGCGTATCCATGCATCAGCAGTAAAGGCATATCATACAGACTAGAGTAGTCTGCATATCATCAGTAACATCATTATCATTTCAGTTCATGCATGGGTTTGTATGATTTTCATTAACGTATGCTTAATTGTTTAATTAACGTTACCACTCAGTCATTTCTACTGACATTATACCCAATACTCCCGACAATGATCCTAATACATTTTCAAGCTAATTATAATGATATAGAGATTATATTATTACTTTACCCGGTGTCTTTAAACCAAACGCTATATTTTTTGTTTGACGCTTATAACTCCGTCGGTTTACGAAAATTCTATCCGATAATCATTCTAACACCCGATTCTTGCAAGCAACATGATTTTACAATTTTTACAACTTCGTCGTATCTCATTTCACCTCGTCACGAGTTATTTCTAGTTAACTCGGTACCCGATAACACTCAATGTATACACTAATCATCCAATATCTAAATAAATGGGAGACAAGTCTTGCATTAAACATCAAATATATCCTAAATTACCCCATGTGCCGCCCCCCCCCCCCCCAACCCCCATTTAGCTAATGCTTCCAAAGCTCATTAATGAATTAGTACACATTTATTTACATCTCCACTAACACAAACACATACAAGTAACATTCCACTAGCTAAATTAGATCAAACACTCTCTTCCTCTCCATCCATACCCACGGCCCAACCAAGAACACCAACCAAAATCCATCACTTTTTCAAGATCAAGTCATAATCACACTCCATTTACCTTCCTAGTTATGGATTTGTGATCAAACCTCAAGTTTATTACTCATTTCTTATCAAAACTCATCAAATCATCAAGTAAGTTTCAAGAACATGTTTTGATCATCTATTACTTTCATTTGATTTATATGTTCATGTATTTTCAAGTTATATTAGTTATTCATGCAAGTTACTTATGTTTTACATACCACTTTTGAACATAAACTATCTTAATCACTAGATCTATAAGTTTCACTAATGATCTCATGAGATCCACCAAGGTTGGTGATGTTTAGGACCCAAGGAAATGAGTTTTTAACAATCTAAAATAGCTACTGTCCTTAAACGCCAAGTCTGGAAATTTCAGTAACTTTTGAACTATTTTGGCCTTCAAATTTAGAAAGTTCTTTCAAAAACGAAACCGTGGCCGCAAGAATCACTAAAAACCGACTTATAACGAAGGAGATATGATTTTTCAAAGTTAGACGACGAAAACTAATTTTCTGAAAATGAGCATGCTGTTTGCCGAACTTTAAAGGACCAAACGAGGCGCTAGACGTGATCTAGGAGAGCCGAGCTACTGAGATTATGTTAGTTCATGTTATGACGAATCCGTTGATATAAAGAACGTGGAAAACGAGCTTATAACGACCGAGATATACACGTTCAAAGCCGACGAACTCTAGTCTATTTTGACAGCCCAAATAGAAAGTATTTTCTAAGTATAAAAATTAGTATTTTTACAAGTCTTAACATTGATAGCCGGTTTTCTATCTAATCAAGACACGTATGATCAAAAGTCGACTAACATGACATTTAGATAATGTTACAAGGTTTTCAAGAACGTCGAGTTATTCACTAACACTTAACGTGCACTATTTCGCGACTAGTTTTGCGAGGCCGTTTTGGACATATTTTCACAAGTTAAGGAAAATATTAATTTGCGACGAAAACATTATATTATCCGATAGAACACCAAATGAGGATCGTGGAGTACCGTTTCAACATAATTACTCGAAAAGTAGTTTATAACTTAACGAGACGTCAAAAGTGTATTTTTCGTCGATAAATGTTATTTTCAAAACCAATAAGTGGTATCGTTAACATACGTATTTGCATGTGTTGCGTTGATTCATTGCTTACATTAGATCATATCATCATAATAGGTCGCGGTTAGAGACCGAGCCTCATTTCATCATTGTCATTGTTGCTATATCATATCAGGTGAGTTTTCATAGCCCCGTTTTAAATTGTTTATTGATTTCTAAACTCTCGGGGGAGAATACATTGCACCATTTTTATATGCGGACCAAAGTATACAAACCCATTTACATTGCTTAAGTTACATCATTGCCAATTTAAAGTCCCCTTTTATTTATCATGGACCGTTAATTGTGAGCAAGCGAAGGTGAGTGGATAGATCTATTGAGGGTGACGCCTCCGTTCGGGTTGGTAGCACCAACTGGTCAAACAAACGCATTTCATTTCATACATTCAGAGTGTTTGGCAAAGCACTCCCTTTTGGGGCATTTATATCAGTCTAGCTTCGGGGTCATGAGCTTAAGAGCTAATATAATATTTTTATGTGACATTTTGTCATACAATTTATACTTGTGGTTTCCGTAGAAGCATTTCATTTACATAAACCTATGAACTCACCAACATTTTTGTTGACCATTTTTAGCAATGTATTTTCAGGTAATTAAGGTATCGCATGTTGGCTTGCATATGGACCTCATGGAGTCGCGGAGTCGATGCGTCTCACTTTATATTTTATGCACTTATCCATCGTTTGAATTGTATGAACCTGTTTTATGAAAACTTGTTTCACCTTTTGGGACCTAGCTTTATAACTCTGAATGTTTTTAAATAATCAAACGATGTATTTTCTAAACGACACTTTAGGTCGTTCAATATAACTGCAACTTTGGTGATATGACCAGTCGTGCCCCTGAATGACTTACTCCGCTGCAAGTCACGAAATTTGGGGGTGTGACAGGACTTTTCACTAATATGTTTGAGTGGGATAAAGTAAACTTTAGTGATAAGTCAAATCAAGTACGGGTTGGTGATAAAAGTAGTGAACAACACAGTTCACTAAAGCAAAGAAAGAGTGTTTCCCAATATTGATGCATTCAATGGAAGATGTACCTCTTTGTACCTCATCCATTGGAATTGTGACACACAAATACCTAACCTCACTTGGAACTACCTCGTACTTGTATAAATAGGATTGTTGGTCGGAGTGAAATGTTGTTGCTTCATACTACATTCTTGTAATCCTTGAAGCACACACTCCCTGATAGAACTTACAAGAATCTCCCAAGAGATCATAAGTTCACAAGCAAACTTAGAATCCTATCATTCTAAGTTTTCTTGTTTAGAGAGTTGGTTTTACATTGTCATTCAAGTTAGTTTTGTCCGCACAACACTTTGTAATTCTTTGATTCTTATCAATAATGAATTATAAATTGAAAAATTATATTCATGTGTTGTTACTTAAATTGATATAACATATTATTTTCGATAAAAGACATTATTTTGGGAACAACAAGTGGTATCAGAACGGTTTGATTTACAAAACATGTTTTATAAACCGTTCAAAACGTTTTTAAAATCAAGATCCAAATATGTCTGAAAATAATGAAAATGTTACAAACCTTGGTCCTATGCCATCACCACCATTACAAACTGGAAGTGGTGGTGGAAATGGTGACTCATCTAACAGAAATGTAGGGGGACGAGCTAATAATAATAACTTCATCTTTAGTGCCCCTAGCTATGACCTACCACAACTCCTAGATTTAAGGGGGGGGGGGGGTCATGTTACTTCTATCCCGCTACTAGAGGTAGAAGATTTCCTATACTGGAAAGACAGGTTTCTAATCTACCTAAATGGATTAGAACCTTATCTTTTACATGTTCTATAAAATGGCCCATTCATACCAGAAATAGTCACATCCACACCTTAAATTTTTTTGGCTAAGCCACAAAAATAATGGACCCCTCAGGAAGCCAGGCTAGCCAATCAAGACAATAGATTAAAAGCCATCATCATCTCTTCACTTCCCAGAGATGTGATGAAATCTGTTGTCAAATGTAAAACGGCTAAACAAATGTGGACTGACCTAATTCTTGAACACGATGGACCCTCTGAAACAAGAGACACTAAAATATCAGCCCTTAGGCTAAAATTCGATATCTTTAAAGTATTTGAAGGAGAAAAAAGTGTCTCAAACCTTTTCAAGAATGAAAATCTTACTCATTGAAGTTTCAAATCTAGGAGTTGAGATACCTCAAGCTGAGGTCAATGCAAATTTTGTAAATGGTCTTCCCAGGAAATGGTTGAGTTTTAATAAAACTCAGAGAGCCAACAACTCTATAAAAAATGATACCCTGGCTACACTTTATGGAAAATGCAACTATGAGGAGGAACTCATCAATCAAATTTATGAGTATGATACCGATGAAAAAGAATATCGTTCCATCCTCTATGTCAAATGCTTTGTTTTCTAACTTTAAAGTGCAGGACCATGATAGTGACTCTGATGTTGAAGAGGACACAAGAAGTAGTCAGGATTTCATGTCTAACTTAACCGCTGAATTTCAAAACATAGCTCTTCTAGTAAATCAGCGAAGATTCTATAAATGGTCAGGAAGAGTTGGAATAGCCAAGGGAACTGAAGACAATTCAAACAAAACTTGCTACAGATGCGGAAAAGCTGGTCATTTCCAAAAGGAATGTCCTGGCTACAAAACCTCCACCCCATTATATCCATCAAAATCAAATCACCATACAAACTCCTCTTCTTACCAAAACTATAATCACTCTGGAAAAGACTATAAAATTCTATACAGAGAAAAGAAAGCTGAGGTTGCACTCTTAAAACAAAAACTCACTGATAAGGAGAAAAGTGAGCAATCTTCAACATCAGGACAGAAGGGTAGAGACAAGGAGAGCAAAGGGTTGGTTGCCAAAAATCATGATTGGGATACAGAAGAATAGTCCTCAGAAGATGATGCACCTCACATGATAAGGGCATACATGGCACTGGCAGATGGTGAACCATTAGTAGGAAAGAATGATGCCAGGTCAGGTAAAAAAGGTACAAAAACTTCTTAATATGGATGATACTCCTGATAGGAAACATGCTCTTGACTTCACCATTGTTGATCTCCACTTTGTGGAAGAACAGAGAGTAAATTTGTTCAACAAATTTGCCTCTCTTCAACAAAGACTTGTCGAAAGCAGAAATGAATTATTTGACCTTACAAACATTAAAAACTATTGTATGGCTCTTCAGACTACCAATGATAAGCTCACAAAGATTAACCAAGAACTCAGAGACAAAGTCTCAGAGTTGGAAGTAACCATTAACAAATGGAACTCATATACCAATCATATGGAAAAGCTTATCAGAAATCTTGTCTCTGTCAAAAATACAACTGGGATAGGTGGAAAGAATCAGATAAATGATCAAAATCTTTCAAAAGCAATAAAATTTGTTAAATCTGATAAATCTAATTCAAGTAATTCATCCTATACCGTTGAAGAAAAAAACATCTCTGAAGACATGCCAACGTTTGACACTGAAAGAGTATTAAGTTCATCTCATCAAGTCTCTGAAAGTTCTCAGAGCACTTATGACAACCTCACTGATAACGAATTAGTGAGTACTAATAGTCTTACCAATTTGTCTAAACTCATAGGTGTGAATCCAAAAGTTTCCACCGAGAATGCAAGCAATGTCTCCCTCTCAGGAAAAACCTCCGAAGAGAGATATGAAGTTGTCAATGTCTTTGTGAGAAAAACTTCTAGTAGACTTTCACAGAAGAAAACCTCTGACAGATCATCAAAAGTGATCACCCTTTCTGAACAACTCTTGACAAATCTTGTTGAAGAAGTTCAAGGGTTAAAAGAGAAAATCCAACCACTGACCACATCACCATTAATCACTTACACCTCAACACCTCGGTCAGGATGTTCAAGCTCAACCTCTATTAAACATAAAAATAGAGTAAATTTTACAACACTATGTAATATATGCAAAGGAACTGATCATCTGACAAAGGAACATCAGCACCACATGGTTAAGCTGATAACACTCAGACATCTCAAATCCCAAAGTCCACATGTCAAACGCTCAAAAACCTACAAACAGTGCAAGTAATATGGACTTAATAATCATCACTCTGATGAGTGTGATCAATACCCAGGTTGTCAAATTTGTGGGAGCTATAATCATGAGGCAATATTTCAAATCAAAACAGCTCCCACTTAATCTGTTCCTCCTTTGAGGACATCCAAGACTGCTACACAGTAGTCTCATGAACCCACTGAAAAGTGGGTTCATAAAAGAAACTAACCATTTCAAATGTATCTGTGCAGGGTGATATGGAAAGATGTATCTAGATACTGGATGCTGTAGACACATGACAGGAATAAAGCAGTATCTGCATGGATACACTGAGAAACTAGGTCCAGCAGTGGTATTTGGGGACAATTCTACAGGGAACACTGAAGGATTTGGTTCAATTGACTGCAATGGTATAAGTTTCACAAAAGTTGCCTATGTGAACGGACTAAAACACAATCTCATCAGCATTAGTCAGCTATGTGATGATAACTTTAAAGTTCTGTTCACCAAGAAACAAGGCACGATTTTTAATCAAAGAAATGAAGTTGTTTTAATCTCTCCAAGAATCAGAGATATATATGTTATCAATATGACATCTGCTCAAGCAAGTTCAAAGACTTGCTTCTATGCCAAAGCCTCCATTAGTGCAAACTGGCTCTGGCACTAGAGACTATCACATCTCAACTTCAAAAACATCAACATCCTAGCCAAACACAACCTGGTTGCTAGTCTTCCTTCACTCACATACTCAGAGGACAAATTGTGCTCAGCCTGTGAGAAAGGAAAACATAAAAGAGCTTCATTTAGACCCAAGCAATCATTTCTATAAACAAATGTCTTCACTTTCTTCACATGGACTTGTTGGGTCCTATCACACCCCAAACAATCAATCACAAAAAATACACCCTGGTCATTGTCGATGAGTACTCAAGGTACACTTGGGTGTTCTGTGCAAAGAAGAAAAGTGATGCAGCTGAGTATATCATGTCATTTATCAGAGGAATGGAAAACCTCAATGATGAAAAGGTGAAACAACTAAGAAGTGATAATGGGAAGGAATTCAGGAACAGCAAGCTTGAGAATTTTTGTAATGAAAATGGAATATCACAAAACTTTTCTTCCCTATATACTCCTGAACAAAACGGAGTGGCAGAAAAAAGA
Organism: Artemisia tridentata subsp. tridentata; assembly: GCA_021014915.2. NCBI lineage: Eukaryota > Viridiplantae > Streptophyta > Magnoliopsida > Asterales > Asteraceae > Artemisia > Artemisia tridentata. Next base: position 240,293,093 of record CP139502.1, on the reverse strand, counting down.
AACAGAACACTGATTGAAGCAACCAGAACCATGATCAATGGATCATCCCTCCCTAAACAGTTCTGGGGAGAAGCCATCAATACTGCTGATGATATCAAATAAGTACATTTTATTGGCATCATTTATCCTATGTTATTCGTTTGTTTTATGTTATTTTATATGAGAATCGATACTTAATCACTTACTTCTATAATTCTCAGTTATAAACAAGCGTTTGGTGAAAGTTAGCTATTTTGGACATAAATTGGAGAAAAATGGATCAAGTTGGAAAAGTCTACTGAACTGAAGGAAGATACGCCGCATCATTCTAGACAGATACGCCGTACATAAAGACTTAGACGAATATGAAGACCATTGCCAGACTTGGAAGCATGCGCCGTATGGAATTTATCTCATACGCCGTATATGAAACCTTGGTCAACGACAAGATCTGACTTGTTTTACTCCAGATACGCCACATGACATTCTAGATATGCGGCGTATCAATCTCAAGACTTCACCAAGATAATCCAAGATACTGAAGAACATGCGCCGCATGAAGACTGAAGGTACGTCGTATCTTATGATGGTGTACGAATATTCCTAAATATTATATTCTTGGACCCCACGTGAAGTTACCTAAATGCGCCGTATCAACTTAGTTGATATGCCATATCGACACTGCTGACAGAAACTATATAAACCCCATTCGACAGCCACATTCGAATATACAAGTGCAACACAACCCCTAAGGAGAAGAATACAAACGAATTGACAGCACAAGACACAACCTAAATGAAGAATTCAGAGCAGTAAGAAGGTCCTGCTAGTACTTTAATTCATAGGAAAACTCGTTTATTTGTATTAGCTATCTGTTAATGGTTGAGTTAGTGTCTTTTTCACTATTTGATCGGACTTAATATTTTCCAGCTGTTATAAAGAGTATTTGATGTTTATTTGGTTTCTTCATGCATGTGCTTTGATTACGTATTAGGATTTATAGCGCCTTGTCAACGTAGGGTCATGCAATTACTTCATTAACATCGTTTGCATAGTTAAAGTAAGCCTGTAAAAGTGATAAATAATACATAAACCTAGTAATCATTAAGTGTTTACACGCCTGTAACTAAGACTCCACTGAGAGAGAATAGACTTTAGCACTCATCTTATACAGCTAAGCATTTGAACGTGTGACAAGTTTTCCTACTATTGGCTCGACCTCTTATCGGTGTCTGTTTTCTATCTGTGTACGTGTTTCCAATTCGCTTATTCGTTCCATTAGTTTTATTTACTGTTTTATCTAATCTACACAATTGTGCCAGTCTCTCAGGCTGAAAAACCCCCTTGCGTTAGATTAGGGCATTAGAACTAACTTAGGATTAAAATACTGATAGATATCTAGGTGTTAACGTTCTACTTTTAGTGTTCGACACTCTACTTACCAACTAGCTACATTGATTGGGTACACTGCTCGTTAGTGTGTGTTATAGGATAAGTCGACTAAATATAAATTTAAAACTTGATAATATAATCTATTCTACAACGATATACGCACGCATCAAGTTTTTGGCGCTGCTGCCAGGGAGTGAATTGTTTAATACTAAAATATCTGTTAATTTTTTCATTTAGAATTAACTTAATTAGGTTTTTTTTTTTTTTTTTTTTTTTTTTTTTTTTTTTTTTTTTGTATTTGTATCTATTGTATTTTTCTGCATATTTTCTGTTTTCAAGTTTGTTTGATTTTTGTAATTTTTGTTTGTTTTTCATTTTTCTGTTTTTCTGCATTGTTACTGTCTGCTGTATTTTGCCGAACTAAACGATATGGCGCTTCTAATTTATTAGATACGGCGTATTGCATTTTTATTATTTATACAGCGTATCATATTAAATAATTCGATACGACGTATCTAACTTCGTAGATACGGCGTATTCAGTTTTTAATCAGAAAATTTTAAAACCCTCGAAGCCATACGACGTATAAGCTTTTGCTTATATGGCGTATCTATTTCTTAAAAACAGACCTGGATTGTTTATTTAATTATTAATATGGCGTATCCAGATTACTGAATACGGCGTATCAATCATCTGATTCAGTAGCATAATTTGGTCGACAGCTGGTTTTCTTGGGTGTTTATCTTTCAGGTGATCATGGAGATAGACAATCAGGACATTACTATGGAAGAATATGTTAGGCTTGAAGAGGAAAGAGCCTTAAGCAATAATCAGGTGTACGATTGGCAAAGAGCACGATATGGTGCACAATTCATCAACATGGAAAAAATTACTATGGAAGAATACTTGTTATTGGGACAGGAAAAGTCAAGGAAAGAAAGAAACAAATTGCTGTTTCAACACACTTGGTATATATCAAAAGATGATGATGAGGAGGAGTGGTATAACATGAAACCAATTCCGGCAATTGTTATTGATGGCGTTTTTTCTCCGGAAATTACACAAGTTGAAGAAGAATCATATGATTTTAATGCATATGAGATTCCAGCAATTACTTTCAAAGACACTTATTCATCGGGAATTGCCAAAGAAGAAGTAGAAGATAAATCTGGAACTATGAAGTATGCCGCAATTGCATGTGACTTTCCACCCGAGTTGGAATATATATTCTAATCTTATCAAAAACAACATGATGATATTCCCTCGGATGAAGTTAATGAGTATTCCAATATTGAAAGGTTTGATGATATTGTGTACGATGACATACAGCAATTACCACAACAAAAGGAAGTATTCAGGTGTGGAACGGATAAGCCAGATTTTGACCCAACGAGGGATTTTGAAGAAATCTAGAATGACTTATTTATGGCGGATATTCGGGACAAGATGAAATTGCAAGAACACTAGTTGAAGATGAAGACTCACAAGATGAATTGGAGTCACTTACAACACAAAGTGGTAAAATATTATTAAATATTATTGATCCCATTACTAATAATCTTGCTGGAATTTCTAAACAGGTTGCAAAACAAATGGATGATGAGGTGGAGTATATTACACTACCTAATGAAGCACATAAAGCACATGTGATCAACCCGTTTTTGGTGGAGCTTAAGGAAGAATTTGAAGATGAGCTCTTAAACATTACTATGATGATGAAAATGATGATTTCGACCATATGAAGGATATAGAGGAACTCAAACTTTTACTTGCCAAAGAACCTTTCTCATCTTTTACGGAAGTCAAGGGACGCCTTACTACCAAAGAGACTTACCAAGAAGAAAGGAGATTCATTTTTCTTCTACATATTACTCTTTCACATGGAATGGTCAAGTTATCCAATTTATCAACCAAACCGAGTAAGGATAAGAAAGAAGTACATATATTGCCAATGTATGATCTTTATTCATTTCTTCCATCTTTAGTAGCAAATTTACACTCTTATAGTGTTTATTACTATTATCACCCGCACTTGATTCCAAGTAGGGGGACAAACACCCTACTACACGGTTAATAAGGGTGGAGTCATGCTCGTGACTCGAACAAAAACAAGCGCTTCATGGGAGGCAACCCATGCTTATCTTTTAATTTATGTCAATTTAATTTTTTGTTATCGAGTCTGTCAGACCTACACATCGATGCGGCACATCTCTTCCCATGGATGCGGCGTATCGACTACACAAGTCATATCTATCCTTTATTTTTCTGCATTTTAATTTTTTGCGTTTTGAACAATCTGTCAGTTGATTCAATGTGGCGCATCTATGTTTAAGGATGCGTCGTATAAGATTTTCTGACTCGTATTTATTCTAGGCTCGATACGGCGCATCCCTTACTATGGGTGCGGCGTATCGACTGACCTGATGAAATTTCCAGATTTTTAATTTTTATTTTTAGGTTTATTTTTACTAACCAACGATTAACATGATTTGCACTAGCTGTGATTTTCAAATTAGCACAGCTTGTTTACAATGAAGTGGTGGTTACATATGTTCTAAAATTCTCTGTGTGTCGTACGCCATTCATGGAGGCTTGAACGCCATTTACACACAAAAAATAAAAAGTTGCTCACAAACGCATAATGGAGGATCATACCGAGCAAATCTCATGGGAGTTTTCCGTTCTAATTCTTTCTATATCCTGTTTTTAATTTCAATTTTAAACAACAAGGACGTTATTTATCTTAAGTGGGGGGATGGAAAATTAGAACGACACTTGTCCTTATTTTTCAAAAATTTGCTTAATATGTACTTAATATGCTTAAATTTAAAATTTTTCTAGCATGTTTTGTTAAATCCAAGTTGCATGACCGCACACATAACCCTTATTTCCATATTGTGAGAATTAAGCCTATTCTGTTTCCCAATATATTACCCAAATTCCACAAATATATGAGTGTGCCGGTGACTTGTAGTAAACTTTAGAACTTGGCTTGTATACTATTCAAGACCACCATAATGAGTATTATTGATAATTGGAGTGACTTGTCTAACTAGGTAAATTTCTAGGATTACACCCAAATAGCCAATATATGTATTGTGTTATTAACTAACTATATTGGTTAGTTAACCCCATGTTAAACCCTTTGTTACTCTCATTTTTAGAGTAAGATACCCCTAGAAAAACCCTCAGAGCCATTCCTTTCGTTTCTTACACCAATGTTAAAATGTTTCATTACACCCTTACACCTTAGCCTACCCTGTAGATTTAAGTCCGTAGTTACTCGCTTTTGATAAAAGTGTGTATTCCCAGCGTTTCCTATGTTCGTGTGCGTAAATTATTATCTTTGGTTAGGTCGGGAATTGCACAATGCAATGGAGTGAAAGTAGATATTGTATTTTTCATTTTCGTGTGTTTACTACTTTCACTATTAACTTTATGTCTGAAGTTATGAAAAGTATGGGTATAAATTATCCAGATTTATTGTGATATTGACGTGGTGAAATTTTACACCATCTAGTTTATTTGATGTTAAAAAAAAACAAAAAAACAAAAAAAGAGAGAAGAAAAAGAAAGAAGAAGTTGGTACGTATTATAAACCAATAATGTCAAGTTATGTACTAGTAGAGATATCGCTACTGCTTGTTGTATTATATTTATGGATTGAAAGGGAGTTGGCCGTTATGGGAACGCCAACTAAGGTTTATTCTCTGAATGAGATATTATTGAGTTTAATTCATGTCTACCTACTAAAGCGTGAGTTTCCGTGTTAAAGCATGAGTTAGTCTATGATTTGTGTCTTATTCATGGGATGGTTGGGAAATGATGAACCACACTTGTTAGGACTTAATCTATTTGTTTTGTTTATTTTATTTAACACCAATTTATGTATTTCCCAATGTTTAATCCCTACCCTTTTACCAAGTTATTGTATTCGTTGTTAGCTTTTGAGCATCCGGATATGGCAATGTCTAAGTGCGAATGTAAAATGCATGAATAAGGTAGTGACCAACCGCGTTTTAGACTCATCGAATGACGCGCAAGCAATCTAGAGTGTAACTTGGTGACCATCCGTTTTGAAAATAACGCGCCAGCGAACCGAGAAATACACTAGTAACCATCCGTTGTTTGAGGAATCGAGGACACGCGCCAGCGAGCTACTAAGTTTGTGCAGGAGATGTTTGAACGAAGCTAGGTTTAACCCTTAAGCCTTATAATAACCTAATTTACCGCTTTAGACTAGTCACTCCTTAGCTTTAGTGGTGGAGATGTGTATCCTTGCCAAGCTTATGATAGAATATTCGTCACGACTGAGCAATTGAGTGAATTACCTAAATGTTACCACATAGATTAGTTGAGTGTTTTGAGTGATTTCATTTTCCTACTTCGTGAGGTGTTTGGTTTTGTAATTATGATTAAAACGAATTAGTGCTTAAAACTATAAAAATAAATCTTAAGCTGTATTTAGGATACATTTTCATAAGTTTAAATCTAAGCTTTACTTGAGGACAAGTAAAGTTAAAGTGGGGGGATATTTGATGATATCAAATAGGTACATTTTATTCGCATCATTTATCCTATGTTATTCATTTGTTTTATGTTACTGTATATGAGAATCGATACTTAATCGCTTACTTTTATAATTCTCAGTTATAAACAAGCGTTTGGTGAAAGTTGGCTATTTTGGACATAAATTGGAGCAAAATGGATCAAGTTGGAAAAGTCTACTGAACTGAAGGAAGATACGCCGTATCATTCTAGACAGACACGCCGTACATAAAGACTTAGACGAATATGAAGACCATTGCCTGACTTTGAAGCATGCGCCGTATAGAATTTATTTCATACGCCGTATATGAAACCTTGGTCAATGAGAAGATCTTACTTGTTTTACTCCAGATACGCCGCATGACATTCCAGATATGTGGCGTATCAATCTCAAGACTTCACCAAGATACTGAAGAACATGCGCCGCATGAAGATTGATGGTACGCCGTATCTTATGACGGTGTACGAATATTCTTAAATATTATAATCTTGGACCCCACGCGAAGTTACCTAAATGCGCTGTATCAACTTAGTTGATACGCCGTATCGACACTGCTGACAGAAACTATATAAACCCCATTCGACAGCCACATTCAAATATACAAGTGCAACACAAATCCTAAGGAGAAGAATACAAACGAATTGGCAGCACAAGACACAACCTAAAGGAAGAATTCAGAGCAGTAAGAAGGTCCTGCTAGTACTTTAATTCATAGGAAAGCTCATTTACTTGTATTAGCAATCTGTTAATGGTTAAGTTAGTGTCTTTTTCACTATTTGATCGGACTTAATATTTTCCAGCTGTTATAAAGAGTATTTGATGTTTATTTGGTTTCTTTATGCATGTGCTTTGATTACGTATTAGGATTTATCGCGCCTTCTCAACATAGGCTCGCGCAATTACTTCATTAACATCGTCTATATAGTTAATGTAAGCCTGTAAAAGGGATAAATAATACATAAACCTAGTAATCGTTAAGTGTTTACACGCCTGTAACTAAGACTCCACTGAGAGATAATTGATTTTAGCACTCATCTTATACAGCTAAGCATTTAAACATGTGACAAGTTTTCCTACTATCGGCTCGACCTCTTATCTATGTCTGTTTTCTATCTGTGTACATGTTTTCCATTCGCTTATTCACTCCCTTAGTTTTATTTACTATTTTATCTAATCTTCACTATTGTGCCAGTCTCTCAGGATAAAAATCCCCCTTGCGTTAGATTAGGGCATTAGAACTAACTTAGGATTAAAAATACTGATAGATATCTAGGTGTTAACGTTCCACTCTTAGTGTTCGACACTCCACTTACCAACTAGCTACGTTGATCGGATACACTGCTCGTTAGTGTGTGTTATAGGATAAGTCGGCTAAATATAAATTTAAAACATGATAATATAATCTATTCTACAATGATATACGCACGCATCAACTGCCTGTTACACTCAAAACAGATCTATCATCATCAAGCGACACATGAAGAGAACTTATGAAGTGTTTCATGGAAGGAAGCCTAACATAAGTTATTTTCATGTATTTGGCTGCCCATTCTTCATTCATAATCATCGAGAGAATTAGACAAGAAATTGAAGAAACATTTCATGTTACCTTTGAAGAAGGTGAAGAAATTGTCAGTCGATCAGGAACTGAAGCTGATGACATACACTTCAATGAAGCAGAACAATTTCCTCCTGATGACTACTCACCAAGTAAAATAAAAAATACTCGTCCAGTGTATACTGAAACCATGCCATATATCCCTGCCTATGATCCTCTGTCAACATTATATCAGGGAGAAACCTATAAAGAAACAGATGGTATTCTTGAATCAAATATTGCTAATCCTACTCCACAAGAAACCCTCTCTGCTCCAAATCAACACATGTAACACCCCCAAAATCGGGTCCAGCGGAAGCATACATGTCATTGGGGTGCTACTCAATTGGTATCACAACACAAGGTACAAAGAACGGTTTTACCTTAACCGTTTAGAATAAAATTCATTTTCAAAACATTGAGTTTACATCATTTGAAAAATAGTGCGGAAGTAAGGCCCAAAAATAATAAAGCGGTCCCAAATATATTCATCAGAGTCGTCTATGACCATGCCCCTTGCCAAGCGCCTCCAAAGATAAGCTATAGCATTAGACCTGAAAATACATGCTAAAAGGGTCAGCTTACACTGGTGAGTTCATAGGTTTGAGTTTAAAATGTAAAGCATTCAGATAACGATTCCCTAACAAAGGCATTGTAAATCCACTCAGTCCCAAGTCCCGCCCATACAAGACTTGCAACCTGTGTGTTTACAACCCACTGCCAAATAAGATTTGGTTTAATCACAAATTTTGTAGCAGACCTGATAGAGGGTTATTTGCTATGTGGGACTAAGGGCAGATAGATTTCATACTTCCATCAATCATTCCAAAACCAAATCATTCCAAGACCATAACGAGGTCTCGAGTAGGGCCCTAAGCGGTCCTAGCCAGGTACCACGATTATAGCAAAAGGTTGCTACCCTGGTCTAGTCCGTAAGCAGATATGAAGCGGTCCTAGCCAGCTACCCTGGTCTAGTCCGTAAGCAGATATTAAGCGGTCCTAGCCAGCGACCCTGGTCTAGTCCGTAAGCAGATATCTATTCTTAGCTAGGCATCACGATTATAGCAAGGGATTGCTACCCTAGACTAAGTCAACATCTACGCACATCTAACCCTTAATTAGTCAACACATAAGCAAATCAAAAAGTAGTTGCAGGTCTAGAAAAACGTTGCATGTCATCAACTAACCAGATCAAGTTTATCAGCCCAAAAGTCAAAATAGAGCAACCAGTTCACGTATTCCAAATAAACAGTCATGAGTTTAGTTAAAAACGAGCATGTATTCTCCCCCGAAAATAGTTAGAAAACCGGTAAAAGTAGGGGCCATGAACTCACCTTAGCCACAGCAATGCAAGAATCACAACAGACACAACTGGCATCTAGAGCATATCACAACGGTCTCAAAAACATACGGCACGACGGTACACAGAGGTACAAGCACGGTGGTACACAACGGTCTAGGATCGGCACAACCATGACGAGAAAGAGAAAGAGAAGAGACGGAAAAATAGCGGCTGTGGTGGTGGAGTGTTGACCTCGAACCAAACAAGCTTCTTGAACGACCTTCGATCTACACTTATCTTTAATAAAAATAGAGAAATGTGGCAGTGAATGGGTGGTGGTGATCGGTATCTTCAAGAAAGAGAGAAGAGGTGATGGTGGATGTGGTGTTGTTGGTGGTTATGAAGAGAAGAGGCGGCGGCAGTCAGCCAGAAATGGTGGCCGGATGTGGAGGTGAGATGAGGTTGGCGGCTGGGAACCCTAGGAGAAGAAGCAGACAAGATGAAATGGGCATATATCCCTAGAAATCTTATAATAGGTGTATATATAGGCTTAGGTTTAGGTTAGAATACCCTAGGGACCAATGTTGTAAATAACAAAAGTTTAGAAGTGGAAGTGAAACTTTAGTCCAGGGATCACTTTTGTAGTTTTAGCAATCTTTCACGAAATCAAGTCCGGGGCTCATTTAGACTAGTAAACGAGCGATTCAAAGCACGGAAATTTCGCCATTGCTCTCAGAATAACTTTTCCAATAAAAACGACTATTCATATGCCTCGTTTCTCACGAATAATAAAATAATCAAATCAAATCGTCGGTTGTGCCAGTACGCGTTGTGTACGAATTTCACGTTTCGCGAGATAACTTCACGTTTTCAAACCAAATAAGTTCAGAAAAGATCCGTTTATGAGAAACGGGGAAAGTCTCGTATAGAAATATATTCGGAAAATTACGGGTGGTTACAGTCTCACCTCCTTAACGGAATCGCGACCTCGCGATTCAATTCAAGTTACTCGTTACGGTTGAAAAGGGATGAGTACATACACACGAGGATTCGTCGTCACGTTCTCACGTGAATTCAGGACCTTTTTTCGCGAGCTTCAAAGAGCTTTATCGACAGGGATGTGACTTTACTAAAGTCATTCGATTTCACGGTTCATGATTTCAATAGATTTCCCAACAAGATTCAAACATTCATCAATCTGGATCTCTTCCGGAGGAAAAGCAGTTGCCTCATCGGCAAGTCATTTCATCACAATGCGCATAAAAACGTTGCGAATCACTGCTGAGTCCTGACGGTAGCTCGAGCACGTATGCTACCGGTTCAACTCTAGCAAGGATTTCAAAAGGATCAATACAGCGGGGATTAAGCTTTTCACGTTTACTAAACGTATCACACCGTCTCATGGTGAATCTTAAGCATAATCTAGGCTTTAACTGGGAATTCAAGAGGTTTACGTCATTTGTCAGCATAGCTGTTCTGACGATTCGTGAGTAGCTTGCGACTCGGTTCTGCTCTGAACGATCTTTTCGGTAGTCTCATCAACAAGTTCGGGGTCAGTAAGTGGGGTATTCCCAACTTCTACCCATCAAGTCGGCGGTCGGCACTTGCGGCCATAAAGTGCCTCGAACGGTGCCGTTGAAATACTGGAGTCGTAGGTATCGTTATGGGAGAATTTGGCCAACAGGAGGTGTCGATACCAACTATTGCCAAATTACGCAGGAACACAACATGTCCTCTAACACTTGAATGATTTTTCCACTTTGGCCATCAGTCTGGAGATGATACACAATATTCATCTCCAAATATGTTCTCATGGCTCTTTGGAGTGATTGCTGGGAATTTGATGTGAAACAACTATCCCGATCAGAGAATGGTAAGAGTCGACACTCTATACCGATTAATGATTTCAGATGAGTATTGACGAGCAAGTTTGCCAATACTATAGTTTCATTGATTAGAGATGGTGAGTAGATTAGGTAGGATTATCAACAATAACTCTGGTAGCAGCGCGAGATTTACCTCCAAGGTTTCGTTTATGATATAGTTAATTATCTTGTAAGAAGGTAGCAAGGATCACTGGTGCTTCCGAGGGACGAGTGAAAAGTCAGGCGGTTGTCCCAAGGAATCGCGGTTTCAGTTACTCCTTAGAGTCTCAAGATTTCTGATGGGCGTGGAATCTCTGCCAAATAGAGAGTTTAGCGAGTTCAAAGTGTAATTCTGAGAAAAGAAGTTGATTGCCACAAGCAATAGTTGGCTGAATCGGTAATGTACAAGGTACTCAAAATGGAAGGTACAACATTGATTCAACAGCTTCGATTGAACAATCTCGGTTGGAAAAATGAATATCATCGATTGAGCACAAGGCTTAGAGTAGCAGCGACTGTAACAAGGCCACAACAAAACAAGGCCGAATAAAAAATCCAAATCCAGGATGACGTCCAAAATCAAACAACTCGAGTTAAATCAGAATTAAACCAATCCAAACATAGTCGATATCGAATCCAAACGTAGCAAGAATCAAATCCAAACGAAGCAAAAATTAAATCCAGACGTAGCCAAAATCAAACATAAGCGTAGATAAAATCAAATCCAAACGTGGCCAAAATCAATTCCAAACGTAGCCAAAATCAAAGCCAAACGTGGCCAAAATCGAATCTAAACGTTCCAGTAAGCTCGGACGGCTTATAGCGCTCTTAAGAGGTTACAAAAAAGTAACTCGGATTCAAACGGTGCCAATCGGATCTAACTCGACCCGATGCAAAATACGGCCAGACGGCGGCAACAGGATTTCCATATAATGGAGACGTATAGCGATGCCAAGGGCATTACGGTTCATGCGTGTTGTGATGCCAGTGTGTTGTGTGTGGAAGTAAGATTCCATGTCCGTGTACACACGCGAAACTTTACCATTTCCCAAAAATCAATGACCAACCCGAACATAATTCCATTATAACTACTCCAAGTATTGCAAAATTCACCTCTGAGTCGGACGTAGGTGATCAGGCTATGTCCCACTGTCCCTGGTTGAATATAGGTGATCAGTCTATATTCACCCGAGGTTCAATGAATTTTGGAATACTAAGCCTAGTTATACTAGTAGTATCCATTACATCCGAAATCATTCCTAAAAATCACGATAAGTATACAAACTCGACATTCAATAGTGATATTACGCAAGGAAATAGCGTAACTCCGTGAAAGGTTCGGTGCGTGCATAAGCATATGGAAATGCTTATAGTGAACAGCTAAAACGAGCGGATATAAAATATCCAAGAGTCAGACACGCATCTCAACAAATATATAATCAAGCATCTCATCAAATAACTCGTCAAATATACCATGAACATCTCATCTAATATCATCACTTATCTCGTCATATCAATTAAATCCTCAAACAAGATCATACGCGAGGCATCAGCCTTGGCAGGCAGGCATGTGTCGGTCATAGGGTTAAGTTTTCGCCAAAAGTGGTTATAGTCCAGGTTTTTGAAAATAAACCCAGTTCTCTATAACCTAGGCTCTGATACCAATCTGTAACACCCCCAAAATCGGGTCCAGCGGAAGCATACATGTCATTGGGGTGCTACTCAATTGGTATCACAACACAAGGTACAAAGAACGGTTTTACCTTAACCGTTTAGAATAAAATTCATTTTCAAAACATTGAGTTTACATCATTTGAAAAATAGTGCGGAAGTAAGGCCCAAAAATAATAAAGCGGTCCCAAATATATTCATCAGAGTCGTCTATGACCATGCCCCTTGCCAAGCGCCTCCAAAGATAAGCTATAGCATTAGACCTGAAAATACATGCTAAAAGGGTCAGCTTACGCTGGTGAGTTCATAGGTTTGAGTTTAAAATGTAAAGCATTCAGATAACGATTCCCTAACAAAGGCATTGTAAATCCACTCAGTCCCAAGTCCCGCCCATACAAGACTTGCAACCTGTGTGTTTACAACCCACTGCCAAATAAGATTTGGTTTAATCACAAATTTTGTAGCAGACCTGATAGAGGGTTATTTGCTATGTGGGACTAAGGGCAGATAGATTTCATACTTCCATCAATCATTCCAAAACCAAATCATTCCAAGACCATAACGAGGTCTCGAGTAGGGCCCTAAGCGGTCCTAGCCAGGTACCACGATTATAGCAAAAGGTTGCTACCCTGGTCTAGTCCGTAAGCAGATATGAAGCGGTCCTAGCCAGCTACCCTGGTCTAGTCCGTAAGCAGATATTAAGCGGTCCTAGCCAGCGACCCTGGTCTAGTCCGTAAGCAGATATCTATTCTTAGCTAGGCATCACGATTATAGCAAGGGATTGCTACCCTAGACTAAGTCAACATCTACGCACATCTAACCCTTAATTAGTCAACACATAAGCAAATCAAAAAGTAGTTGCAGGTCTAGAAAAACGTTGCATGTCATCAACTAACCAGATCAAGTTTATCAGCCCAAAAGTCAAAATAGAGCAACCAGTTCACGTATTCCAAATAAACAGTCATGAGTTTAGTTAAAAACGAGCATGTATTCTCCCCCGAAAATAGTTAGAAAACCGGTAAAAGTAGGGGCCATGAACTCACCTTAGCCACAGCAATGCAAGAATCACAACAGACACAACTGGCATCTAGAGCATATCACAACGGTCTCAAAAACATACGGCACGACGGTACACAGAGGTACAAGCACGGTGGTACACAACGGTCTAGGATCGGCACAACCATGACGAGAAAGAGAAAGAGAAGAGACGGAAAAATAGCGGCTGTGGTGGTGGAGTGTTGACCTCGAACCAAACAAGCTTCTTGAACGACCTTCGATCTACACTTATCTTTAATAAAAATAGAGAAATGTGGCAGTGAATGGGTGGTGGTGATCGGTATCTTCAAGAAAGAGAGAAGAGGTGATGGTGGATGTGGTGTTGTTGGTGGTTATGAAGAGAAGAGGCGGCGGCAGTCAGCCGGAAATGGTGGCCGGATGTGGAGGTGAGATGAGGTTGGCGGCTGGGAACCCTAGGAGAAGAAGCAGACAAGATGAAATGGGCATATATCCCTAGAAATCTTATAATAGGTGTATATATAGGCTTAGGTTTAGGTTAGAATACCCTAGGGACCAATGTTGTAAATAACAAAAGTTTAGAAGTGGAAGTGAAACTTTAGTCCAGGGATACTTTTGTAGTTTTAGCAATCTTTCACGAAATCAAGTCCGGGGCTCATTTAGACTAGTAAACGAGCGATTCAAAGCACGGAAATTTCGCCATTGCTCTCAGAATAACTTTTCCAATAAAAACGACTATTCATATGCCTCGTTTCTCACGAATAATAAAATAATCAAATCAAATCGTCGGTTGTGCCAGTACGCGTTGTGTACGAATTTCACGTTTCGCGAGATAACTTCACGTTTTCAAACCAAATAAGTTCAGAAAAGATCCGTTTATGAGAAACGGGGAAAGTCTCGTATAGAAATATATTCGGAAAATTACGGGTGGTTACAGTCTCACCTCCTTAACGGAATCGCGACCTCACGATTCAATTCAAGTTACTCGTTACGGTTGAAAAGGGATGAGTACATACACACGAGGATTCGTCGTCACGTTCTCACGTGAATTCAGGACCTTTTTTCGCGAGCTTCAAAGAGCTTTATCGACAGGGATGTGACTTTACTAAAGTCATTCGATTTCACGGTTCATGATTTCAATAGATTTCCCAACAAGATTCAAACATTCATCAATCTGGATCTCTTCCGGAGGAAAAGCAGTGGCCTCATCGGCAAGTCATTTCATCACAATGCGCATAAAAACGTTGCGAATCACTGCTGAGTCCTGACGGTAGCTCGAGCACGTATGCTACCGGTTCAACTCTAGCAAGGATTTCAAAAGGATCAATAAGCGGGGATTAAGCTTTTCACGTTTACTAAACGTATCACACCGTCTCATGGTGAATCTTAAGCATAATCTAGGCTTTAACTGGGAATTCAAGAGGTTTACGTCATTTGTCAGCATAGCTGTTCTGACGATTCGTGAGTAGCTTGCGACTCGGTTCTGCTCTGAACGATCTTTTCGGTAGTCTCATCAACAAGTTCGGGGTCAGTAAGTGGGGTATTCCCAACTTCTACCCATCAAGTCGGCGGTCGGCACTTGCGGCCATAAAGTGCCTCGAACGGTGCCGTTGAAATACTGGAGTCGTAGGTATCGTTATGGGAGAATTTGGCCAACAGGAGGTGTCGATACCAACTATTGCCAAATTACGCAGGAACACAACATGTCCTCTAACACTTGAATGATTTTTCCACTTTGGCCATCAGTCTGGAGATGATACACAATATTCATCTCCAAATATGTTCTCATGGCTCTTTGGAGTGATTGCTGGGAATTTGATGTGAAACAACTATCCCGATCAGAGAATGGTAAGAGTCGACACTCTATACCGATTAATGATTTCAGATGAGTATTGACGAGCAAGTTTGCCAATACTATAGTTTCATTGATTAGAGATGGTGAGTAGATTAGGTAGGATTATCAACAATAACTCTGGTAGCAGCGCGAGATTTACCTCCAAGGTTTCGTTTATGATATAGTTAATTATCTTGTAAGAAGGTAGCAAGGATCACTGGTGCTTCCGAGGGACGAGTGAAAAGTCAGGCGGTTGTCCCAAGGAATCGCGGTTTCAGTTACTCCTTAGAGTCTCAAGATTTCTGATGGGCGTGGAATCTCTGCCAAATAGAGAGTTTAGCGAGTTCAAAGTGTAATTCTGAGAAAAGAAGTTGATTGCCACAAGCAATAGTTGGCTGAATCGGTAATGTACAAGGTACTCAAAATGGAAGGTACAACATTGATTCAACAGCTTCGATTGAACAATCTCGGTTGGAAAAATGAATATCATCGATTGAGCACAAGGCTTAGAGTAGCAGCGACTGTAACAAGGCCACAACAAAACAAGGCCGAATAACAAATCCAAATCCAGGATGACGTCCAAAATCAAACAACTCGAGTTAAATCAGAATTAAACCAATCCAAACATAGTCGATATCGAATCCAAACGTAGCAAGAATCAAATCCAAACGAAGCAAAAATTAAATCCAGACGTAGCCAAAATCAAACATAAGCGTAGATAAAATCAAATCCAAACGTGGCCAAAATCAATTCCAAACGTAGCCAAAATCAAAGCCAAACGTGGCCAAAATCGAATCTAAACGTTCCAGTAAGCTCGGACGGCTTATAGCGCTCTTAAGAGGTTACAAAAAAGTAACTCGGATTCAAACGGTGCCAATCGGATCTAACTCGACCCGATGCAAAATACGGCCAGACGGCGGCAACAGGATTTCCATATAATGGAGACGTATAGCGATGCCAAGGGCATTACAGTTCATGCGGTGTTGTGATGCCAGTGTGTTGTGTGTGGAAGTAAGATTCCATGTCCGTGTACACACGCGAAACTTTACCATTTCCCAAAAATCAATGACCAACCCGAACATAATTCCATTATAACTACTCCAAGTATTGCAAAATTCACCTCTGAGTCGGACGTAGGTGATCAGGCTATGTCCCACTGTCCCTGGTTGAATATAGGTGATCAGTCTATATTCACCCGAGGTTCAATGAATTTTGGAATACTAAGCCTAGTTATACTAGTATTATCCATTACATCCGAAATCATTCCTAAAAATCACGATAAGTATACAAACTCGACATTCAATAGTGATATTACGCAAGGAAATAGCGTAACTCCGTGAAAGGTTCGGTGCGTGCATAAGCATATGGAAATGCTTATAGTGAACAGCTAAAACGAGCGGATATAAAATATCCAAGAGTCAGACACGCATCTCAACAAATATATAATCAAGCATCTCATCAAATAACTCGTCAAATATACCATGAACATCTCATCTAATATCATCACTTATCTCGTCATATCAATTAAATCCTCAAACAAGATCATACGCGAGGCATCAGCTTGGCAGGCAGGCATGTGTCGGTCATAGGGTTAAGTTTTCGCCAAAAGTGGTTATAGTCCAGGTTTTTGAAAATAAACCTAGTTCTCTATAACCTAGGCTCTGATACCAATCTGTAACACCCCCAAAATCGGGTCCAGCGGAAGCATACATGTCATTGGGGTGCTACTCAATTGGTATCACAACACAAGGTACAAAGAACGGTTTTACCTTAACCGTTTAGAATAAAATTCATTTTCAAAACATTGAGTTTACATCATTTGAAAAATAGTGCGGAAGTAAGGCCCAAAAATAATAAAGCGGTCCCAAATATATTCATCAGAGTCGTCTATGACCATGCCCCTTGCCAAGCGCCTCCAAAGATAAGCTATAGCATTAGACCTGAAAATACATGCTAAAAGGGTCAGCTTACGCTGGTGAGTTCATAGGTTTGAGTTTAAAATGTAAAGCATTCAGATAACGATTCCCTAACAAAGGCATTGTAAATCCACTCAGTCCCAAGTCCCGCCCATACAAGACTTGCAACCTGTGTGTTTACAACCCACTGCCAAATAAGATTTGGTTTAATCACAAATTTTGTAGCAGACCTGATAGAGGGTTATTTGCTATGTGGGACTAAGGGCAGATAGATTTCATACTTCCATCAATCATTCCAAAACCAAATCATTCCAAGACCATAACGAGGTCTCGAGTAGGGCCCTAAGCGGTCCTAGCCAGGTACCACGATTATAGCAAAAGGTTGCTACCCTGGTCTAGTCCGTAAGCAGATATGAAGCGGTCCTAGCCAGCTACCCTGGTCTAGTCCGTAAGCAGATATTAAGCGGTCCTAGCCAGCGACCCTGGTCTAGTCCGTAAGCAGATATCTATTCTTAGCTAGGCATCACGATTATAGCAAGGGATTGCTACCCTAGACTAAGTCAACATCTACGCACATCTAACCCTTAATTAGTCAACACATAAGCAAATCAAAAAGTAGTTGCAGGTCTAGAAAAACGTTGCATGTCATCAACTAACCAGATCAAGTTTATCAGCCCAAAAGTCAAAATAGAGCAACCAGTTCACGTATTCCAAATAAACAGTCATGAGTTTAGTTAAAAACGAGCATGTATTCTCCCCCGAAAATAGTTAGAAAACCGGTAAAAGTAGGGGCCATGAACTCACCTTAGCCACAGCAATGCAAGAATCACAACAGACACAACTAGCATCTAGAGCATATCACAACGGTCTCAAAAACATACGGCACGACGGTACACAGAGGTACAAGCACGGTGGTACACAACGGTCTAGGATCGGCACAACCATGACGAGAAAGAGAAAGAGAAGAGACGGAAAAATAGCGGCTGTGGTGGTGGAGTGTTGACCTCGAACCAAACAAGCTTCTTGAACGACCTTCGATCTACACTTATCTTTAATAAAAATAGAGAAATGTGGCAGTGAATGGGTGGTGGTGATCGGTATCTTCAAGAAAGAGAGAAGAGGTGATGGTGGATGTGGTGTTGTTGGTGGTTATGAAGAGAAGAGGCGGCGGCAGTCAGCCGGAAATGGTGGCCGGATGTGGAGGTGAGATGAGGTTGGCGGCTGGGAACCCTAGGAGAGGAAGCAGACAAGATGAAATGGGCATATATCCCTAGAAATCTTCTAATAGGTGTATATATAGGCTTAGGTTTAGGTTAGAATACCCTAGGGACCAATGTTGTAAATAACAAAAGTTTAGAAGTGGAAGTGAAACTTTAGTCCAGGGATCACTTTTGTAGTTTTAGCAATCTTTCACGAAATCAAGTCCGGGGCTCATTTAGACTAGTAAACGAGCGATTCAAAGCACGGAAATTTCGCCATTGCTCTCAGAATAACTTTTCCAATAAAAACGACTATTCATATGCCTCGTTTCTCACGAATAATAAAATAATCAAATCAAATCGTCGGTTGTGCCAGTACGCGTTGTGTACGAATTTCACGTTTCGCGAGATAACTTCACGTTTTCAAACCAAATAAGTTCAGAAAAGATCCGTTTATGAGAAACGGGGAAAGTCTCGTATAGAAATATATTCGGAAAATTACGGGTGGTTACAGTCTCACCTCCTTAACGGAATCGCGACCTCGCGATTCAATTCAAGTTACTCGTTACGGTTGAAAAGGGATGAGTACATACACACGAGGATTCGTCGTCACGTTCTCACGTGAATTCAGGACCTTTTTTCGCGAGCTTCAAAGAGCTTTATCGACAGGGATGTGACTTTACTAAAGTCATTCGATTTCACGGTTCATGATTTCAATAGATTTCCCAACAAGATTCAAACATTCATCAATCTGGATCTCTTCCGGAGGAAAAGCAGTTGCCTCATCGGCAAGTCATTTCATCACAATGCGCATAAAAACGTTGCGAATCACTGCTGAGTCCTGACGGTAGCTCGAGCACGTATGCTACCGGTTCAACTCTAGCAAGGATTTCAAAAGGATCAATACAGCGGGGATTAAGCTTTTCACGTTTACTAAACGTATCACACCGTCTCATGGTGAATCTTAAGCATAATCTAGGCTTTAACTGGGAATTCAAGAGGTTTACGTCATTTGTCAGCATAGCTGTTCTGACGATTCGTGAGTAGCTTGCGACTCGGTTCTGCTCTGAACGATCTTTTCGGTAGTCTCATCAACAAGTTCGGGGTCAGTAAGTGGGGTATTCCCAACTTCTACCCATCAAGTCGGCGGTCGGCACTTGCGGCCATAAAGTGCCTCGAACGGTGCCGTTGAAATACTGGAGTCGTAGGTATCGTTATGGGAGAATTTGGCCAACAGGAGGTGTCGATACCAACTATTGCCAAATTACGCAGGAACACAACATGTCCTCTAACACTTGAATGATTTTTCCACTTTGGCCATCAGTCTGGAGATGATACACAATATTCATCTCCAAATATGTTCTCATGGCTCTTTGGAGTGATTGCTGGGAATTTGATGTGAAACAACTATCCCGATCAGAGAATGGTAAGAGTCGACACTCTATACCGATTAATGATTTCAGATGAGTATTGACGAGCAAGTTTGCCAATACTATAGTTTCATTGATTAGAGATGGTGAGTAGATTAGGTAGGATTATCAACAATAACTCTGGTAGCAGCGCGAGATTTACCTCCAAGGTTTCGTTTATGATATAGTTAATTATCTTGTAAGAAGGTAGCAAGGATCACTGGTGCTTCCGAGGGACGAGTGAAAAGTCAGGCGGTTGTCCCAAGGAATCGCGGTTTCAGTTACTCCTTAGAGTCTCAAGATTTATGATGGGCGTGGAATCTCTGCCAAATAGAGAGTTTAGCGAGTTCAAAGTGTAATTCTGAGAAAAGAAGTTGATTGCCACAAGCAATAGTTGGCTGAATCGGTAATGTACAAGGTACTCAAAATGGAAGGTACAACATTGATTCAACAGCTTCGATTGAACAATCTCGGTTGGAAAAATGAATATCATCGATTGAGCACAAGGCTTAGAGTAGCGGCGACTGTAACAAGGCCACAACAAAACAAGGCCGAATAACAAATCCAAATCCAGGATGACGTCCAAAATCAAACAACTCGAGTTAAATCAGAATTAAACCAATCCAAACATAGTCGATATCGAATCCAAACGTAGCAAGAATCAAATCCAAACGAAGCAAAAATTAAATCCAGACGTAGCCAAAATCAAACATAAGCGTAGATAAAATCAAATCCAAACGTGGCCAAAATCAATTCCAAACGTAGCCAAAATCAAAGCCAAACGTGGCCAAAATCGAATCTAAACGTTCCAGTAACCTCGAACGGCTTATAGCGCTCTTAAGAGGTTACAAAAAAGTAACTCGGATTCAAACGGTGCCAATCGGATCTAACTCGACCCGATGCAAAATACGGCCAGACGGCGGCAACAGGATTTCCATATAATGGAGACGTATAGCGATGCCAAGGGCATTACGGTTCATGCGGTGTTGTGATGCCAGTGTGTTGTGTGTGGAAGTAAGATTCCATGTCCGTGTACACACGCGAAACTTTACCATTTCCCAAAAATCAATGACCAACCCGAACATAATTCCATTATAACTACTCCAAGTATTGCAAAATTCACCTCTGAGTCGGACGTAGGTGATCAGGCTATGTCCCACTGTCCCTGGTTGAATATAGGTGATCAGTCTATATTCACCCGAGGTTCAATGAATTTTGGAATACTAAGCCTAGTTATACTAGTAGTATCCATTACATCCGAAATCATTCCTAAAAATCACGATAAGTATACAAACTCGACATTCAATAGTGATATTACGCAAGGAAATAGCGTAACTCCGTGAAAGGTTCGGTGCGTGCATAAGCATATGGAAATGCTTATAGTGAACAGCTAAAATGAGCGGATATAAAATATCCAAGAGTCAGACACGCATCTCAACAAATATATAATCAAGCATCTCATCAAATAACTCGTCAAATATACCATGAACATCTCATCTAATATCATCACTTATCTCGTCATATCAATTAAATCCTCAAACAAGATCATACGCGAGGCATCAGCTTGGCAGGCAGGCATGTGTCGGTCATAGGGTTAAGTTTTCGCCAAAAGTGGTTATTGTCCAGGTTTTTGAAAATAAACCCAGTTCTCTATAACCTAGGCTCTGATACCAATCTGTAACACCCCCAAAATCGGGTCCAGCGGAAGCATACATGTCATTGGGGTGCTACTCAATTGGTATCACAACACAAGGTACAAAGAACGGTTTTACCTTAACCGTTTAGAATAAAATTCATTTTCAAAACATTGAGTTTACATCATTTGAAAAATAGTGCGGAAGTAAGGCCCAAAAATAATAAAGCGGTCCCAAATATATTCATCAGAGTCGTCTATGACCATGCCCCTTGCCAAGCGCCTCCAAAGATAAGCTATAGCATTAGACCTGAAAATACATGCTAAAAGGGTCAGCTTACGCTGGTGAGTTCATAGGTTTGAGTTTAAAATGTAAAGCATTCAGATAACGATTCCCTAACAAAGGCATTGTAAATCCACTCAGTCCCAAGTCCCGCCCATACAAGACTTGCAACCTGTGTGTTTACAACCCACTGCCAAATAAGATTTGGTTTAATCACAAATTTTGTAGCAGACCTGATAGAGGGTTATTTGCTATGTGGGACTAAGGGCAGATAGATTTCATACTTCCATCAATCATTCCAAAACCAAATCATTCCAAGACCATAACGAGGTCTCGAGTAGGGCCCTAAGCGGTCCTAGCCAGGTACCACGATTATAGCAAAAGGTTGCTACCCTGGTCTAGTCCGTAAGCAGATATGAAGCGGTCCTAGCCAGCTACCCTGGTCTAGTCCGTAAGCAGATATTAAGCGGTCCTAGCCAGCGACCCTGGTCTAGTCCGTAAGCAGATATCTATTCTTAGCTAGGCATCACGATTATAGCAAGGGATTGCTACCCTAGACTAAGTCAACATCTACGCACATCTAACCCTTAATTAGTCAACACATAAGCAAATCAAAAAGTAGTTGCAGGTCTAGAAAAACGTTGCATGTCATCAACTAACCAGATCAAGTTTATCAGCCCAAAAGTCAAAATAGAGCAACCAGTTCACGTATTCCAAATAAACAGTCATGAGTTTAGTTAAAAACGAGCATGTATTCTCCCCCGAAAATAGTTAGAAAACCGGTAAAAGTAGGGGCCATGAACTCACCTTAGCCACAGCAATGCAAGAATCACAACAGACACAACTGGCATCTAGAGCATATAACAACAGTCTCAAAAACATACGGCACGACGGTACACAGAGGTACAAGCACGGTGGTACACAACGGTCTAGGATCGGCACAACCATGACGAGAAAGAGGAAGAGAAGAGACGGAAAAATAGCGGCTGTGGTGGTGGAGTGTTGACCTCGAACCAAACAAGCTTCTTGAACGACCTTCGATCTACACTTATCTTTAATAAAAATAGAGAAATGTGGCAGTGAATGGGTGGTGGTGATCGGTATCTTCAAGAAAGAGAGAAGAGGTGATGGGGGATGTGGTGTTGTTAGTGGCTATGAAGAGAAGAGGCGGCGGCAGTCAGCCGAAAATGGTGGCCGGATGTGGAGGTGAGATGAGGTTGGCGGCTGGGAACCCTAGGAGAAGAAGCAGACAAGATGAAATGGGCATATATCCCTAGAAATCTTATAATAGGTGTATATATAGGCTTAGGTTTAGGTTAGAATACCCTAGGGACCAATGTTGTAAATAACAAAAGTTTAGAAGTGGAAGTGAAACTTTAGTCCAGGGATCACTTTTGTAGTTTTAGCAATCTTTCACGAAATCAAGTCCGGGGCTCATTTAGACTAGTAAACGAGCGATTCAAAGCACGGAAATTTCGCCATTGCTCTCAGAATAACTTTTCCAATAAAAACGACTATTCATATGCCTCGTTTCTCACGAATAATAAAATAATCAAATCAAATCGTCGGTTGTGCCAGTACGCGTTGTGTACGAATTTCACGTTTCGCGAGATAACTTCACGTTTTCAAACCAAATAAGTTCAGAAAAGATCCGTTTATGAGAAACGGGGAAAGTCTCGTATAGAAATATATTCGGAAAATTACGGGTGGTTACAACACATCACAGTATCGCTCCTTGATACTTATACAGGCGATCATATGGAATCTATACCCAACTCAAACTCAATTCCATCTCACATCTATAATCCTTCAATCACTCCATTCCCTCAAGACAGGTGGTCCAAAGAAAAGGGTATTGAATTAGTCAATATTCTAGGAGAACCAATTGCAGGGATAACCACCAGAAGTCAGCTTAAAACAATTAAAGCAGCCTCAGCAAATGAATGTCTTTATGCTCATTTCTTATCAGAGATTGAACCAAAAAGAGTCACAGAAGCTCTTGAAGAAGATGGATTGGTTTTAGCTATGCAAGAAGAACTTAATCAGTTCAAATGAAACAGAGTGTGGAAGTTGGTTCCTGCTCCTAAAGGAAAAATGATAATTAGGTTAAAATGGATCTTCAGGAACAAGGGAGATGAAAATGGGCTAATCATAAAGAATAAAGCAAGACTGGTAGCTCAGGGATACAGACAAGAAGAGGGAATAGACTATGACGAGACATTTGCTCTTGTTGCAAGACTTGAAGCAATTAGGATCTTCCTAGCTTATGGAGATTACAGAGACTTCAAGATCTATCAGATGGATGTTAAGAGTGCATTTCTAAATGGAAAGCTTCAAGAAGAAGTCTACGTCAAGCAACCACTAGGGTTTGAGAGCAGTGATCATCCTGAGCACGTGTACAAATTAGACAAAGCTCTTTATGGTCTGAAACAAGCACCTAGAGCTTGGTATGAAACTCTCTCTTCATTTCTCATTCAACATAAATTTAATCGTGGTACAATAGACAACACCCTGTTTATCTACAAAAAGGAGGGTGATGTCTTACTTTTTCAAATATATGTGGATGAGCATGATGGGTGAGCTAACATTTTTTCTAGTTCTTCAAATAAAAAAAAAGTTCCAAAGGAATTTCCATTTGTCAAGAAAAATATGTTAAGGGCTTGTTAAAGAAATACGACCTCACTGATTGTGCATCAGTCAAAAGACCCATGTCACCCCCAAACAATTTGGGTCCTGATAAATCAGGGAAATCTGTAAATGAAACATTATACAGAGGCATGATTGGGTGACTGATGTACCTAATAGCGAGTCATCCCGAAATACAATTGGCCACATGTATTTGGCTGCCCAGTCTAACCCCAAGGAATCCCATCTAGTAGCTGTTAAAAGAATTTTCAGGTATCTCAAAGGAACTCTATGCTTGGGACTATGATCCTAAAGGATCAGGGTTTGATCTCAAGGCATATTCAGACTCTGACTATGCAGGCTGCAAAACAGATCGAAAAAGTACATCAGGGAGTTGTCAAATGCTTGGTGGAAAGTTAATGTGTTGGAGTGCAAAGAAACAGAACTCAGTTGCAATGTCATCAGCTGAAGTGGCTGCTGCTGGTTGTTGTGCTCGAGTCCTCTGGATAAAAAGTCTGCTGGCTAACTATGAGAATCTTTATGACAAAGTTCCAATCTTCTGTGACAACACCAGCGCGATCGTGATCTCCAACAACCCTGTTCTCCACTCCAGAACCAAGCACATTGATGTCAGGTACCATTTCATCAGGGACCACATCATGATAGGTGACATTGAACTTCATTTCATTCCAACTGAATGTCATCTTGCTGATATCTTCCCTAAACCTCTGCCTGAGCCAAGCTTCACTCGATTTGTGGATGAGCTAGGTATATTGGATATCTCTCAAGTGGTCCCTGATAAACAAATCCTTCACTCTTACACTGATCAATAATAATTTATTGTAAATGGGTAACTAAATACTGACCATAGTTAATATGGAACAAACATTCCTTCATTTACTATAGAATATTTTCTTCCAAGTGTTATATGTCTAGGGATATGGTACAAATCTGCAACACGAAAGATTCTGGGTTACCACTTTGGCGAATAATGTGCCACTTGGTATTTAAGGCGGATATGAAATAATTTTATGTTTTCAACATAATAATGCTTTGAAAACCGCACAAGAGCCCAACCTTTCACATTCATCTCTCTCTCACAAAACCCCAAACCTTACCTGAAAATCTCTCATTATCTCACAACTTCTCCAAAACTTTTTTGATCATTCTCAAATCCTGTAAAGATAAATGTCATCTGAATTTTCAAACGCTGAAACATCCTCACACATTCATCATTCACTGGATTCTGATAAATCCATGTCAAATAGGAAGGAAAAAAGGGCAAAGAATGTTAATTTCTTTAAGAAGGATTGTAAGATCTCCTCTTGCAACTACTTTGCTAGACTTGAACAACCTCATCCATTTTATCAACCCATGATACAGTTCATTCAGAACTGTGACATTACCGAAGCCTTCATCAGAAAACCCATTGAGTTCTATACAAAATATCTACAAGAATTTTGGTACACTGCCAATGTAGATCCTATTCTCAAAACCATCACCTTCACTGTTCTCAATGGAACCAAACCATTCAAATTTGATATCACCGAGTTTGTCCTCATCACGGGCTTAGGCACTGACGGACCATTCGCTGAAAAAGAACCCTCAATGGAAACCATGAAAGACAAACTAGCCTCTCTAGGACTAGTTGACCTGGAAGAGCCAGAAGATAGGAGATCAGATCCCACCATATTGAGTAAATCCAATACTGTTAAAATCAGATACTTCTCCCCTACTTGGAAAGTATTACTCGCACACATCGTTAGGGGATTGGGAGGAAAGCAGGGATCACATGATCAACTCAACAATGATCATCAACTCATGGCCTACTGCTTGATTTTGGGGGTAAAACTGAACTTTGCACAACATGTGATTAAAAATCTTTGTGACAAACTCACTCAGGAGCCTAGAAGCCAAAATGTTTGGTACATTAGGTATATACTTCTGATGGTTGAACACTGCCTAGGAGACGAGTATGTCAATTCGGAGCTGCACACATTCACTAGGGCTCAAATAGGTGTTGTCAATTATAACAAGAACCCTCGAGCTGATGAGGTACCACTAACCTCACACATGTGTGCCATTGCGGGAGTCCCTGAGGACTATTGGCACACATTTGGATAAATGAAAGTATCAAAGGATTCCTTAAGAAAACCCACTAGAAAACTCACCATCAAGAAACCTATAGCCGGTTCACTCTGATCCTCTCCAAAACCACAAAAGAAAAAGAGTTTGGTAAATAAAACTACAGCATACCATGCATCAGGGATTGAGAATCCCACTGTTATGGAAAAGACAAATAGTTCACCAACCTCAGGAAATGACAACCATAATTGTCACAAGTATGACTCTGCCTAGCTAGATGATAACAACATGGTTCAAAGGAACCAGGGGATACAACGCATCAGGGAATCAGATGAACTTGATATGCCTGCATGTCTCAACCTTAAGTCATCAAGTATCTTCTCTTAGATCGAACTAAGATAATTCCCTATTCTACTTTACCTGCCTGACTCAACTAAGCCTGATTAACGATGATTTGTTCCCTATCATCATCTATCTATGATCTGAGCCACTCTCAGTTACTGATTTTACAAAATTCATTTATGTACAATTAACAAATCCAAATCAGTCAAAGTACAACACCCAGTTTTTTTTTTTTTTTTTTTTTTCCAGAACTTAAATTTCAAAGTGGCAAAACAGTATCATTTTTTCAAAAAAAAAAAAAAAAAAAAAAAAAAAAAAGGAAAAACAAAACCAGTTACAGGTAAATCACACCCTGTTACTGAATTTTTATTCCTAAGACTCAAATAGTAGCATCCACTGGATGTCATACAACTCTCTGACAGGAACAACCTTTCACTTCCCTACAATGATATTGGCAAAACACAACTAATATCTAATGGGAGAACAGGATCCTATATCCTCGGGGAGACAACACTATCTCTCTAAGAAGGGGATCCACTACCCTTCACATCCCCAAAATGACCTTGACACATCCCAGTCACTATCTAGGGAGTAACAGGGTCCTATATCCTCAGCGAGAAAAGAGCAATCCCAATGAGAGGGTGACCCACAAAAAATCACAATGATCCAGTGATGACATTCGTCAATCACATCTTTTGTCAGAGGATCGCCTAAAAGACTCTCATTGACTTAGAGAGACAAACACAACTATCTAATGAAAGGGACAACAAAACATTTATTGGCTCTAACCTTGTGTCTTAAATTACAGATGCAGATGTTGCACTCTCTTTCACAGACACTGACACTAATTCAGAACCAATAGATGTCTATGAATCAGGGAAGGATGATATTGAAGAAAATAGTACTGATGTTCCCTCATCTTCCCAATTCGATGATGCATCCACGCATTCAGAACATATGGAAATTGCAGTTGAGACAGACCACTATGATCCCATGTATGATGAAGTTGCTCAACCCTGGCAATCCGTTTTTGCTTCTGCTCAAGTCACCATTTCACTAGAAGCAACACTGAGTTCACTCCTTTCTGAATTCATCACCTCTGTGCTTACCAAGACACTTCCATTCCTGATGAAACCTTATGTAGCTGACGTGGAGACTCAAGCTTCTAAGGTAATTAAAGAAGTTCTTAAACTGGCACGCCTCAACAAACTAATAAAAACACTGATCAGGGAAATACATTTGAGTGACTCACTCAATTCTCAAAGGTTTCACACTCTGGAGAATCGCCTCTCTACCTTTGCCATCAAGGCCCTAGATGAATGCCTGCTCAGTCTTCATGAGTCACTTTTTCTTTAAGATCACTCCAAACGGAATCAAGCCATCAACAACATGATTGAACAGAACACCCTGATCCTTAAAGTGGTGGTCCTTCTCGACAAACTTCTTGGGGAACAGGTCGATCTACCTCAACAGGTGAAGGATCTCTACTCTGCTCTTTGTAGGTCCTGTAAAGTCTTCTTTGATACTTCAGAACATCTGGCTACACTATTCAAGAAGGTTTTGACAACAACAACTCCTTCAATAGTTTCTGCTGAGGGGGAGAAACACTTAGATGATGCTCCACCTCAGATCAAGAAGACGGATTCTTATGCTTCCACAATCATCTCAACCAAACCCTCATCAACTAAGGGGGAGCATAAAAACTAAATGGATGCAGCCACCATTGAAGAACCTGCATCAAAGAAATAAAAAACAACAGCTTCTACACTCACTGGTATGATTTAAATACAAGAACCAACCAGTTCAATGTCTCCTCCACCAACATATATGTCAACAGCTTTGGTTTAGACTGAAGGACAAAGATTGAACAAAGGCAAAAACAAATAATGTGAAGGAGAAGAAAATGTGGCCGCTCTATTGCAAGAAGAGGGCTCTAACCTGAAACTCCCTAAGATCAATGGAGTACCACAAGAAATGTTGATTGAAGGACTGAAGGCTGAAAAACTCAAAGCAAATGAAGAAATAGCAATAAAGGCAACTAAAACTTTCTTGCCAAAAGTTAATGCTGACAAAGTGGTCGCTCAAAAGAAAGCTTTAGAGTATCATGAAGCCAAAACGACTAGGGAAAGACAATTCTCTGACATGTACAATGAAGTCATGAACAAAAGAGTCAGTAAAGGAAGAATCACCAACGTCAAGTGCAAACTAAAGAAAACCGGACTTGACCTAGACATCTTTTGAGACAATCAGAAACACCATTACGATGCCCATGAAGAATTCAAGATAATCGAGTTGGGGTTCTCAGAATGGCTTGAACTCCATGATGCTATAAAAAACATGACATCTAGCGCTGCAATGCAACTCAAGAAAAATCTAGTAGAAAGGTTCAAATGGGTCATCAAGTCAGCAGAAAAACTTGGTCGATCTCCTCCAACCGAACTCAGTGAGTTAGATATACCACCTCCCAAGTCGGTTCAGAATAAACGAAAAAGAGTACACCTTGGAGATGGAAAATTAAGAAATCTGGCTCTACTATAGGGAAGAAATGGAGAAAATGGAGAAGTCATTGATCAACCTAAGTCAGGAATGTTATTTAGAAACATCAAAGGGGAAATGAATTTTCAAAGGGAAAATGAATTCAATCTAGCCTTAACCAAGCAGCAGATTTACTTGTACAAAGATGTCATTGAAGACACTGAAACTGCAAGATGGTTTAGAGACAGGCTATCCTTTGAAATATCAATTCGACCTGACTGCAATGAAGTTGTTAAACAAGTGAGAAGAGGAGTGCGCTAAATTTCACCTTTTGTAATATGTCATCCTCTTATCTCTCAACTTCTGTTATAAATATTGTCAATTATGTGTAAGAAGAACTTGTTTTGCTCACTTACAATAATTTTAGACTTAGCATAATTTATATCCAAATAGGGGGAGATTGTTGGGTAAAAGATACGCCCACTGATCCCTGACTAGGATTCGAACAAAAATCGGGGGAGATTGTTGGGTAAGTAAAGTAAAGAAGTCTCACTGATAGGTACTTCAGAGTGCAGATCAAGAAGACTCACTGATATCAAAGTCAGTAAGCCACTCCAGCAGAAGTTTATGTCACAAGACATCGTCAAGTTTACTTGAAGTCGTGCTCTCCAGCTGATGCGGGTCAGTCAGTATGCACATGGAACTCTAGCTGAAGTGAAAGGATTATCAGGGGTGGCAATACCCTGATAATCGTTCAACTCCCTGATCAGACCAACAAAGCATAGCTCATGTCCACTAAGATTTAGGCGGGACTTTTCACTAATATGTTTGAGCGGGATAAAGTAAACTTTAGTAATAACTCAAATCAAGTACGAGTTGGTGATAAAGTAGTGAACAGTTGCCTGCACTGTTCACTAAAGCAAAGAAAGAGCGTTTCCTAATATTGATGCATTCAATGGAAGATGTACCTCTTTGTACCTTATCTATTGGAATTGTGACAAGCAAATACCTAACCCTACTTGGATCTACCTCGTACTAGTATAAATAAGAGTTTTGGTCAGAGTGAAATCTTGTTGCTTCAGACTACATTCTTGTAATCCTTGAAGCACACACTCCCTGATAGAACTTACAAGAATCTCCCAAGATATGGAGATCGTTTAGAGCTCGAGATTGGTTAGATCTCATCTAGGGATAACAATAACAAACATTAACATGCACAACGGAATAATCAGAGAACAATGTTAATGTATAAGGTTTCTCGTCATCATCTTCTCTTACATACAATTACAAACTAATAGCCCCAATACTACTTGATCAAGTGTAGTACGGCTACTCAATAATAACAGGAATCATAAGATTCTTGAGGCTAAACAAAACTCTAACCCTTGGCGTTTATCCCATACCTTACGCCTAGGTTACATACGCACACACTTTCTGGTGTTTACATCTTGACACACTTAAAACTAATAACCTATATCTCTTTATATAATATAGAATTAGGTTTACAAAGGACTAATAAGTAAAATCTTCTTTGTCTTCTAAGTCCCCCGTGTTTTGCATTGTCTTCATTCTTCACTTATTGTTTTCTATTTATCAACTCAAATATAAATCTCAACAATCTTCCCCTAGTTGATAATTACAAAACCTTCGTCTTGATCTTCCATGAATGAAACAATCTTCCCCTTAAGCTCACCTCGTAAACTTAAATAACATGTACCACCATGGACCTTCAAGTTGCAAAACATGTAAATACTTCTTCCCCTTTTTGTCATTATCCACTAGGAGACGCTAAGTAGATGCAACTTTGATCTTGACAACCACGAACCAATATCAAACTTCAAATTCAGCCTTCTAACGTCTCGAATTACCCTCCATGAATTTTTCCGCACTAATAATGAATCCAAGACAATAGTGTTGGGTTTTATAGATTTGATGATACAAAACATGAAGAATGAAACATGAAGGACTTAAAACGACAAGAAGGGAAACTACAAAAAGATGGAGGATTTAGAAGATTCTTAGAAGAATATTTAGTTTCCTTATTGTATTAGGAATGTTTTCCTTTGCAAACCCTAGATATCTCTAGTATATAAAGAGACATAAGGGCGTTGAGTTTATTAGTGTCACACCCCCAAATTTCGTGACTTGCAGCGGAATAAGTCATTCAGGGGCACGACTGGTCATAGCACCAAAGTTGCAGTTATATTGAACGACCTAAAGTGTCGTTTAGAAAATACATCGTTTGATTATTTAAAAACATTCAGAGTTATAAAGCTAGGTCCCAAAAGGTGAAACAAGTTTTCATAAAACAGGTTCATACAATTCCAACGATGGATAAGTGCATAAAATATAAAGTGAGACGCGTCGACTCCGCGACTCCATGAGGTCCATATGCAAGCCAACATGCGATACCTTAATTACCTGAAAATACATTGCTAAAAATGGTCAACAAAAATGTTGGTGAGTTCATAGGTTTATGTAAATGAAATGCTTCTACGGAAACCACAAGTATAAATTGTATGACAAAATGTCACATAAAAATATTACATTAGCTCTTAAGCTCATGACCCCGAAGCTAGACTGATATAAATGCCCCAAAAGGGAGTGCGTTGCCAAACACTCTGAATGTATGAAATGAAATGCGTTCGTTTGACCAGTTGGTGCTACCAACCCGAACGGAGGCGTCACCCTCAATAGATCTATCCTCTCACCTTCGCTTGCTCACAATTAACGGTCCATGATAAATAAAAGGGGACTTTAAATTGGCAATGATGTAACTTAAGCAATGTAAATGGGTTTGTATACTTTGGTCCGCATATAAAAATGGTGCAATGTATTCTCCCCCGAGAGTTTAGAAATCAATAAACAATTTAAAATGGGGCTATAAAAACTCACCTGATATGATATAGCAACAATGACAATGATGAAATGAGGCTCGGTCTCTAACCGCGACCTATTATGATGATATGATCTAATGTAAGCAATGAATCAACGCAACACATGCAAATACGTATGTTAACGATACAACTTATTGGTTTTGAAAATAACATTTATCGACGAAAAATACACTTTTGACGTCTCGTTAAGTTATAAACTACTTTTCGAGTAATTATGTTGAAACGGTACTCCACGATCCTCATTTGGTGTTCTATCGGCAAATATAATGTTTTCGTCGCAAATTAATATTTTCCTTAACTTGTGAAAATATGTCCAAAACGGCCTCGCAAAACTAGTCGCGAAATAGTGCACGTTAAGTGTTAGTGAATAACTCGACGTTCTTGAAAACCTTGTAACATTATCTAAATGTCATGTTAGTCGACTTTTGATCATACGTGTCTTGATTAGATAGAAAACCGGCTATCAATGTTAAGACTTGTAAAAATACTAATTTTTATACTTAGAAAATACTTTCCATTTGGGCTGTCAAAATAAACTAGAGTTCGTCGGCTTTGAACGTGTATATCTCGGTCGTTATAAGCTCGTTTTCCACGTTCTTTATATCCACGGATTCGTAATAACATGAGCTAACATAATATCAGTAGCTCGGCTCTCCTAGATCACGTCTAGCGCCTCGTTTGGTCCTTTAAAGTTCGGCAAACAGCATGCTCATTTTCAGAAATTTAGTTTTCGTCGTCTAACTTTGAAAAATCATATTTCCTTCGTTATAAGTCGATTTTTAGTGATTCTTGCGGCCACGGTTTCGTTTTTGAAAGAACTTTCTAAATTTGAATGCCAAAATAGTTCAAAAGTTACTGAAATTTCCAGACTTGGCGTTTAAGGACAGTAGCTATTTTAGATTGTTAAAAACTCATTTCCTTGGTTCTAATCTTGATCATACCACCTCAAATCAACTCCACAAGTTCGCAAATCCTCCCATACACCTTCTTAAGGTGTCATGGGGTCCTAAACATCACCAACCTTGGTGGGTCTCATGAGATCATTAGTGAAACTTATAGATCTAGTGATTAAGATAGTTTATGTTCAAAAGTGGTATGTAAAACATAAGTAACTTGCATCAATAACTAATATAACTTGAAAATACATGCCATTTGGGCTGTCAACATATAAATCAAATGAAAGTAATAGATGATCAAAATATGTTCTTGAAACTTACTTGATGATTTGATGAGTTTTGATTAGAAATGAGTAATAAACTTGAGGTTTGATCACAAATCCATAACTAGGAAGGTAAATGGAGTGTGATTATGACTTGATCTTGAAAAAGTGATGGATTTTGGTTGGTGTTCTTGGTTGGGCCGTGGGTATGGATGGAGAGGAAGAGAGTGTTTGATCTAATTTAGCTAGTGGAATGTTACTTGTATGTGTTTGTGTTAGTGGAGATGTAAATAAATGTGTACTAATTCATTAATGAGCTTTGGAAGCATTAGTTAAATGGGGGGTTAGGGGGGGCACATGGGGTAATTTAGGACATATTTGATGTTTAATACAAGACTTGTCTCCCATTTATTTAGATATTGGATGATTAGTGTATACATTGAGTGTTATCAGGTACCGAGTTAACTAGAAATAACTCGTTACGAGGTGAAATGAGATATGACGAAGTTGTAAAAATTGTAAAATCATGTTCCTTGCAAGAATCGGGTGTTAGAATGATTATCGGATTGAATTTTCGTAAACCGACGGAGTTATAAGCGTCAAACGAAAAATATAGCGTTTGGTTTAAAAACACCGGGTAAAGTAATAATATAATCTCTATATCATTATAATTAGCTTGAAAATGTATTAGGATCATTGTCGGGAGTATTGGGTATAATGTCAGTAGAAATGACTGAGTGGTAACGTTAATTAAACAATTAAGCATACGATAATGAAAATCACACAAACCCGTGCATGAACTGAAATGATAATGATGTTACTGATGATATGCAGACTACTCTAGTCTGTATGATATGCCTTTACTGCTGATACATGGATATGCAGCTAAACCTAACTGGTTACGCGCATTTGAATACCCGTAAACCTGGTTTACAACATGATGAATGATGCCCATGAATAGTAATTTCCCTTCGGGAATGAATAGTGTCACATGAATAGTAAAATTTTTGACGACTTCTCAAAGTCTCAAACTGACTTCAAAAATTATGAATAGTGATTGGTGAATAGTGATTGATGAATAGTAACTCATGAATAGTAAATTGTCGAGGTTTGGAAAATGACCTGAAATTATGAGTTGTGACAGTCTTCCACCCTAAAAGGAATTCAGTCCCTGAATTCAGTTGATGTTGGTCTTTGGAGTGGTCTTGGTGAAAAGATGTGGATATTTGAGGTGCATCTGGTCTTCCCGTTCCCAAGTAAACTCAGGTCCTCTGCGAGAATTCCAGCGAACTTTGACGATAGGAATTCAACTTTGCTTTAACTGGTTGACCTCTCGGTCCATAATTTCTGCTGGTTCTTCCACAAAGTTAAGCTTATCGTCGATCTGAATTTCTTCTAATGGAATGAAATGAAATATGCTACGAGTGATTGGTTTGGAAGGAACTTCCTGAGGTTTGAAATATGAAATGGGTGGTGTATGTTGCTGAGCTCTGACGGAAGCTCAAGTTTGTATGCCAGTCGGCCGATTCTAGCTAGAACCTTAAATGGTCCAATATACCTAGGGTTCGGTTTCCCGAGTTTCCAAAATTGTATCATGCCTTTCCAAGGCAAGGCTTTCAACATAGCTTGTTCTACAACTCGAATCCCAATTATTTACTACTTAGGGATACCTAGTCCCCATGATTTTTGCATCCTGAACTGACCAAACTTTTCTATTGTTCTCTTGTTTCTTGTAACTGATTCTTGACTTGTACCATTTCCTTTGTTGTTTCACAATTGCGTTCTAGACCAGTGAACTTGACCGTCCGATTTCGGTCTGTCACTATGTAATTGGTACTTCGACCATAGGGTGCCTTAAAAGGTGCAGTCTAAGTGTTCGTGTGATAACTATTGTGGTAAGAGAGCTCGATTAATGGCAAATGGTTAGCCCGACCATTTCCAAGGTCAATCACACATGCTCTAAGCATGTCTTCCAATGTCTGAATCGTTCTCTCGCTCTGACCATCGGTCCAAGGATGAAAGGCAGTGCTCATGTCTAATTTGCTCCCAAATGAATCTTGTAATGACTGCCAAAAGTTTGAAGTAAAGCGACTATCTCAGTCGGAATGATAGAAATTGGTGCACCGTGATTTGAGACTATTTCCTTGACATAAAGCCTGGTAAGCTGATCCATAGCATAAGTTTCTCTGATTGGGATGAAATAGGCTGGTTTAGTGAGTCAATCAACGATTTCCCAAGTAGCACTAAAACCTCTCGATGTTTTGGGTAGTTTGGTGACAAAGTCCGTTGTGATGCGTTCCCACTTTCACTAGGGGATTTCTGGCTGTT
This sequence comes from Artemisia tridentata subsp. tridentata, assembly GCA_021014915.2. Taxonomy (NCBI): domain Eukaryota; kingdom Viridiplantae; phylum Streptophyta; class Magnoliopsida; order Asterales; family Asteraceae; genus Artemisia; species Artemisia tridentata. The sequence goes on along the minus strand of CP139502.1, from coordinate 240,257,559 downwards.
GAAACAATCCTGATGGTTTCTGGTATCCGACTTTTACTTTAACACTAGTAAGACACTTACTAACATACTTAGCTATCTCTGCTTTCATATTCGGCCACCAGTGAAGTCTATTGAGATCCTGATATATCTTATCAGAACCTGGGTGAATGGAGTACTTCGACTTGTGCAATTTGTGCAGGATCAACTCTCTTATTCCGCCATCAAGAGGTATCCCGCTTCTATCCTCGAAGCACAATACTCCGTCTGACCTCTTTACTAAATCATTTGCATCCTTCGGCATACCTTGGGTTTTTTTTTTTTTTTTTTTTTTTTTTTTTTTTTTTTTTTTTTTTTTTTTTTCTTTTCATTTTGTCAGTTTTCCTCCTTGAGTGCCTCAACTTGAGCCTCGAGGATTCGTGATGGTAAAGGTGATATGATTGTCATTCTCAATGGTCTGACTCTCAAAGGCTTGAGTCTTTCCTTCCGGCTAAGAGCATCTGCCCCAACATTAGCTTTCTTAATTGCCCATTGGTCTAAAGATGGTAGAGCGTGTGTATATCTGATTGGAAAGAAAATATCTTAAGGGGATTGTCAGAAGTTTGAGGTGCATAGTCTATCCTTTATCGGGAGCCTTTGAAATTTGTACAACGTGTCTCGTGACTACTCCTACAACGGTAGGTTTGTCGGAAATGGGTTATCGAAGAATAAAGCTACGGTAACGGTTTCTGATTCCTTGTGTCTTGCTATAACTGATGTCAAGATATGAGCCTCTCTTCACCTAAGATGCCTGGTTTTTATTGCCAAAATTTGTGTTGTTTAATAGTTTTTCCCTAGATTTCCTTTGTCAAAAATTTCCCATGCTATTGTTTGTCAATCACAAGATTCTAATTGTATGAAGTGTCGTAGTATGGTGGTTGGTCTTCAAATACGACCCAAGATTTTATGGATAGGTTTTTGACATGATGTGGATAGGAATGTTTTAGCAAAGTTTGGTGTTATACTTTTCTTAGTGCTCAGTAGTTTTGTTAAAGGCTGACCATAAAGGATTTATTTGTCAAGACATACATATCAGATAATTACTTTCCTACAAGGTATATATGTTGTATAAATGCTCTTTAAGGAAAATTACTTTGAATTGGAAGCATCAAACATGATAAAGTAATCGGGTAGGTATGTCTGCCTGAATGTTTAAATGTCTAGCATTTCGTTTCTGGGGTTGAATAATGCCTATCGGTTAATTTTGGGTAAGACTTGTGGGTATGCATATCCAACTTACTTGATCCTTTCTAAACTGGACCATGACTTAGGTCCGTTGTCCTACCTGGTCTAACTAGTACTTCTGAATTGATAGAATTTGGTGACTATGCCAGAGATAGTGATTTGGATTGCCTCATGAGATCTTATGTTTTCCGTTGCGATACGAGTCAACTGGCTGTATATTTCTAGTCCTTGTTTGTGGTTCTAAAACCCCTTTCGTTGGTTTCTTATGTCGTGAAATTCTCCTTAAAAATAGAAAATCTCTCCTAGAAAAGTCAATGGAAAAATTCCAACTTAACTGATAAGTGAGTGACATGTGGCGTAGGTACTCAGAGAGAGTTGGCCGATAAGGATGTTTATGAAGAGTTTACTTGTTTACAAAGCTTTTCTTTCTTGGGATGTTTTGAATGAAAATTGTTGTTAGAAATCTTGAAAAGATAATTATTTCCTTCATGGCATAATCTTCCCTGAATTAGACATAGTTGATCAGGCTATGTATAATTGAGGGAAAATAACGCGGTGCTTGGTTTGGTCAAAATAGCCTTGTGTTTCTCAAAAGTTTTAGAAGGTGCTCAACGTGATGTTTGGTAAAATGGTAGTAAATAGTTGGTAGGATGGCAGAAAGCCAATTTATAAGGCGGTAGTAACATAACTTGCTTTAAAAATGTTGTGAAATAACTCCCTAAGATAATAGTAAAATAGATTAAAGTAGGGTTAGGTGAGACAGTTTTTAATAAGCGGTATTATAATATCTTGCAACAAAATCTATTGAACGGGTTATGGGACGTGTGGAACACCTTACGGAATGGTAATAGCCTATAGTTGGAGATGAATCATTACTTAACCCCCTTCTAGGATAGTGGTGTGTTGTTGTGAAATGGTTAAAAATCGCATAATCGAAGTAGGAAATGAAATAAACGAAGATTGTGATCACGGGGGCGATGCTAAAAGATAAGGATTACATTAGATAGAAGAGTACATGATACAACGAAGTTACAAGAAAGTACTTAAGATAGACTACTTAAAGAAATACAACCCTAGTGGGCTCCATCCATGGTTTATTATTAAGGCAGAAGTTCCTTGTTCTTATCCATTATCATTGTCGTTGTTGCCTTGACGAGCTTCACATTTCAACGAGCTCTTCCCTCATTCTGGTTTCTCAGCTCTGGGCATTCGCTCTTGAAGTGTCCAATTATTCCACACTCATGGCAGGTCACCGTGACTTTCTGGCTCATTACGCGGGTGGGGGCCTTGCAATTCTTGGCTTTGTGCCCGACCCCTTGGCAGTTTCCACATTGAGTGGGGCAAGGTCCATTGTGGTGAAACCGGCACTTAATGCACTTGGGTAGTGTCCCTGCATATCCTTTCTTTTTACTTGGCCCAACAGCACATGCTTCCACTACTTCTTGTATCTTAGGTGGTTGCGGGGTAGCATTGTCTCCCTGGTTGTTATCCCATTTTCTCTTGTTGTTGTTGTTCCATTTTTGTTTGTTGTCCATAATGTTTCCAATGGCCTGAGTGTGAGCTATGTGTTCCTTTGCCTCGAGCGCCATATGGATAGCTTTAAGCATGGTATCGGGTTCTAATGAGGCAACCAACATGCGAATTTTAGGGGAGAGTCCCCCAATATACCTCTCAAGTTTCTTGCTTTCCGGTTCATCCATTGTTGGGCCTAATCGTGCTAATTCGTAAAACTGAGTATTGTACTTGACAACATCATCTCCTACCATAGTAAGGTTGAGGATTTCCTGTTTTAGTGCTTGTAGTTCGCTTCTTGAACAATATTCTAAAGTCATCATCCTTCTTAATTTCTCCCAAGAGATTGAGTAAGCAGCGTCGACCCCTACTATCTGAACATGTTTAGTCCACCATTCCTCGGCATGATCCCGAAAAGTGCAAGTGGCGAACTTGACCTTGTCTTCCTTGCGGCAGTCGCCACACCGAAATATCGTTTCTACTTCTTTGAACCATTTGTAAACTTCCTTCGCTCCTTCAGTTCCGCTAAAGGTGTGGGGGTTGCAATCCATAAATTCCTCATGGGTAAGATTTTTGGCGAAGGATGTGGCTTGTGTCATGTCTGGAGTGTCTTGCTTTAACCTAACTGCTTCAACATCATAAGAGACCATGAGAATTTATAGGTGATAAAGATCATCATACTCACATATACGCAACCATGACATGTATAAGTGGGGTGAAATCGCGACAAGATGAAATCGTGAAATGTCATATGTGTAACCATAACACACGTGGATATCTAAAATGAAAATTTCGGTCTTACATGGACCGATATCATGGATAGCACAACCATATCCATATAGTAAGTCAATAATTGGTGATTTCATTGTACAACAATCAAAATACTACAAGTTTCTTTGACCCATACCACACATCCCGTGGCTAGGATAATAGTAAAAGCTAGTAAAGATATAAGTCTAGTCTAGGGATTCCCTAGTGCTCCTCTGAGTGAATCCAGGGTTGGGGCATCTTGGAGTCGGGATGAGTCCTGATGTGGGGTCTGGAGTAGTGCATCGATCATATCCGAGATAGTGTAGATTCCAAACCATTCTTAAGGAATCTGCTGATGTTCCTGTTGAGTCGGTGATCTTGGTATTATCCACAAGGTGTCATCTAATTCCCGATATGTGTAAATGGAAACGGGGAATGACAATGGTGGTGGTGGGAAGGCAAGGGCAATCCCCTGAATCTCAAAAGTCCTAATGTCATGCCTGGTAGTCTCTACTAAATCCGGCTCAGGTAGTGCTAATACCTCAAATAGGTGGAAATTATCATCCAACAATGGTGAGTGTGGTGAAGTAGGTGTACGAGTGGATGAAAAAGCGTCCTCGACATCCGTGTTTGCTAGGATGATAATAGGGTGGTTGGGCGAAGACATCTGTGTGACAACCGGTGTGAAACAAAAGTAAATAACTCCTCACATTATGCGAGTTATGATGAAATGATGTATGTATGAAATCGCATGTATGGTGAATATGAACTTATGATGAATTGATGTGATGCTGTGATTATGTAGTTATAGTCTAGGGTCAATGATACAACCTAGTTCGCTATAACCTTTACTCTGGTACCAATCTGTCACACCCCCAAATTTCGTGACTTGCAGCGGAATAAGTCATTCAGGGGCACGACTGGTCATAGCACCAAAGTTGCAGTTATATTGAACGACCTAAAGTGTCGTTTAGAAAATACATCGTTTGATTATTTAAAAACATTCAGAGTTATAAAGCTAGGTCCCAAAAGGTGAAACAAGTTTTCATAAAACAGGTTCATACAATTCAAACGATGGATAAGTGCATAAAATATAAATTGAGACGCGTCGACTCCGCGACTCTATGATGTCCATATGCAAGCCAACATGGGATACCTTAATTACCTGAAAATACATTGCTAAAAATGGTCAACAAAAATGTTGGTGAGTTCATAGGTTTATGTAAATGAAATGCTTCTACGGAAACCACAAGTATAAATTGTATGACAAAATGTCACATAAAAATATTACATTAGCTCTTAAGCTCATGACCCCGAAGCTAGACTGATATAAATGCCCCAAAAGGGAGTGCTTTGCCAAACACTCTGAATGTATGAAATGAAATGCGTTCGTTTGACCAGTTGGTGCTACCAACCTGAACTGAGGCGTCACCCTCAATAGATCTATCCACTCACCTTCGCTTGCTCACAATTAACGGTCCATGATAAATATAATAGGACTTTAAATTGGCAATGATGTAACTTAAGCAATGTAAATGGGTTTGTATACTTTGGTCCGCATATAAAAATGGTGCAATGTATTCTCCCCCGAGAGTTTAGAAATCAATAAACAATTTAAAACGGGGCTATGAAAACTCACCTGATATGATATAGCAACAATGAAAATGATGAAATGAGGCTCGGTCTCTAACCGCGACCTATTATGATGATATGATCTAATGTAAGCAATGAATCAACGCAACACATGCAAATACGTATGTTAACGATACCACTTATTGGTTTTGAAAATAACGTTTATCGACGAAAAATACACTTTTGACGTCTCGTTAAGTTATAAACTACTTTTCGAGTAATTATGTTGAAACGGTACTCCACGATCCTCATTTGGTGTTCTATCGGCAAATATAATGTTTTCGTCGCAAATTAATATTTTCCTTAACTTGTGAAAATATGTCCAAAACGGCCTCGCAAAACTAGTCGCGAAATAGTGCACGTTAAGTGTTAGTGAATAACTCGACGTTCTTGAAAACCTTGTAACATTATCTAAATGTCATGTTAGTCGACTTTTGATCATACGTGTCTTGATTAGATAAAAAACCGGCTATCAATGTTAAGACTTGTAAAGATACTAATTTTTATACTTAGAAAATACTTTCTATTTGGGCTGTCAAAATAAACTAGAGTTCGTCGGCTTTGAACGTGTATATCTCGGTCGTTATAAGCTCGTTTTCCACGTTCTTTATATCCACGGATTCGTCATAACATGAGCTAACATAATCTCAGTAGCTCGGCTCTCCTAGATCACGTCTAGCGCCTCGTTTGGTCCTTTAAAGTTCGGCAATCAGCATGCTCATTTTCAGAAAATTAGTTTTCGTCGTCTAACTTTGAAAAATCATATTTCCTTCGTTATAAGTCGATTTTTAGTGATTCTTGCGGCCACGGTTTCTATTTTGAAAGAACTTTATAAATTTGAATGCCAAAATAGTTCAAAAGTTACTGAAATTTCCAGACTTGGCGTTTAAGGACAGTAGCTATTTTAGATTGTTAAAAACTCATTTCCTTTGTTCTAATCTTGATCATACCACCTCAAATCAACTCCACAAGTTCGCAAATCCTTCCATACACCTTATTAAGGTGTCATAGGGTCCTAAACATCACCAGCCTTGGTGGGTCTCATGAGATCATTAGTGAAACTTATAGATCTAGTGATTAAGATAGTTTATGTTCAAAAGTGGTATGTAAAACATAAGTAACTTGCATGAATAACTAATATAACTTGAAAATACATGAACATATAAATCGTATGAAAGTAATAGATGATTAAAACATGTTCTTGAAACTTACTTGATGATTTGATGAGTTTTGATAAGAAATGAGTAATAAACTTGAGGTTTGATCACAAATCCATAACTAGGAAGGTAAATGGAGTGTGATTATGACTTGATCTTGAAAAAGTGATGGATTTTGGTTGGTGTTCTTGGTTGGGCCGTGGGTATGGATGGAGAGGAAGAGAGTGTTTGATCTAATTTAGCTAGTGGAATGTTACTTGTATGTGTTTGTGTTAGTAGAGATGTAAATAAATGTGTACTAATTCATTAATGAGCTTTGGAAGCATTAGCTAAATGGGGGGTTAGGGGGGGCGGCACATGGGGTAATTTTGGATATATTTGATGTTTAATGCAAGACTTGTCTCCCATTTATTTATATATTGGATGATTAGTGTATACATTGAGTGTTATCGGGTACCGAGTTAACTAGAAATAACTCATGACGAGGTGAAATGAGATACGACGAAGTTGTAAAAATTGTAAAATCGTGTTCCTTGCAAGAATCGGGTGTTAGAATGATTATCGGATTGAATTTTCGTAAACTGACGGAGTTATAAGCGTCAAACGAAAAATATAGCGTTTGGTTTAAAAACACCGGGTAAAGTAATAATATAATCTCTATATCATTATAATTAGCTTGAAAATGTATTAGGATCATTGTCGGGAGTATTGGGTATAATGTCAGTAGAAATGACTGAGTGGTAACGTTAATTAAACAATTAAGCATACGATAATGAAAATCACACAAACCCGTGCATGAACTGAAATGATAATGATGTTACTGATGATATGCAGACTACTCTAGTCTGTATGATATGCCTTTACTGCTGATGCATGGATACGCAGCTAAACCTAACTGGTTACGCGCATTTGAATACCCGTAAACCTGGTTTACAACATGATGAATGATGCCCATGAATAGTAATTTCCCTCCGGGAATGAATAGTGTCACGTGAATAGTAAAATTTTTGACGACTTCTCAAAGTCTCAAACTGACTTCAAAAATGATGAATAGTGAAATTATGAATAGTGATCGGTGAATAGTGATTGATGAATAGTAACTCATGAATAGTAAATTGTCGAGGTTTGGAAAATGACCTGAAATTACGAGTTGTGACAATTAGGTCTAGACAAGATGTAGTCGACTAAAGGTGTTTGTGTGTGTCTAGGCGTATGTTCTTGTGAAAACGCCAAGGTTTAGTGTTTGTTTTACACTTCAAGGTCAAGTTTTGATCCCTGTTACAAGGTGTGTAACACGTTCTACCTTGATCTAGTAGAATTGAAGTGTGTAGGAGATTGTAAAACCTTGTTGATAATAACAATTGATTCTTTGTTGAATATTCCGCCTTTGTTATTATTTGTCCTAGATTAGACCTAACAAGTCTAGAGCTATAACGATCCATCAGGTGGTATCAGAGCTCAGGGAGCTCGAGATCTAGGGATTCACAAGGTTTTCATCGTCGAAGAAGAAAGCAACTTTGGATTGGTTTATGTATCGGATTTTAAGGTATCGACTTTTATCATATATTAATATGTCTGTCGAATGATACATCGAATATAATGTTGACCTCGTACTATTAATTATCTCTGATTGTAAATTCAAAGATTACCTCGTACTAATTGATGGGTTACCGTTTATCACATGGTTTCAACAAATCTGTCGTTTTCTCGATCATTAGTGAATCATGGCTTGGTGAATTATTAATTTATTGATTCTTCTGACGAACAATCATTCTATCTTTATCCCAAGATTCGTTTTTGTTTTGATTATTTAATATTCGGTTGTAGGGCTGCATTTAGTTAAACGATTATCGTGGGTCGGTACTTGGCTTATGTTTATTGGATCACTTCTGGTTAAGATTGGTATTGTATTTATTTTATTTTACATATACGAGAATGAGCGATTATGGGTGTTCATTGGTTTTGATGCTGCTTTATTGATTGATGTGGAGGAACCGTTTTTGCTTACTATGGTTACTGGTAGACATACGCATAAGAAAAACTGAGGTTACTGGAACATACGTTACTGGTCTACAAGTATTGATACTTATTTTGAAGTACCTCTATTTATTATTGAAGTAACTCTACTCTTTTTATTGCTGCTACTCGTTATTTATGCTGCTTGTATTTGGTTAGTGCTGCTTTCACATATTAATGCTGCTTGGTTTAAGCAGTTAGTGCTGCTCCTATGTTGTTAATACTGCTACTTCTGATTAGTGCTGCTAGTAGATTTTAATACTCCTAGTTGACATTAGTGTTGCCGGTTCTTGGATGGTTAATACTGCTAACAAATGTTTCAACTGTTAGCTTTTACAGATATCGGACAGAAGTGGTTTTTTTTAGTACTGCTAGTTATAGCAGATATCAGATAGTAACAGATTGGTTTTGAAAAGAGATGTTGGACATAACACACACAAGTTTGGTTTTTAGTTTTAAATGTTCGTCAACGTTTATAAGGCTCATGTTTGGATTTATTGGAATAATTGGTTACGAAGCAAAATTGTTTATCTCTTATTTGAGATTTAAGTGAAGTTTCACGAAGGCGTTTACTTATTTCATCATAAATATTCCTAGCTATTGATTGGTGACTTGCTTGTTTATATATGGTTTACGATTGGGACTTGGTTTATCTAGTTTTCATAGGTCAAGGGGTGGATGGACGAAGACCTACTTAACTATCACTTAAAGGAGTGGTTCGTCTTTTTGAGTATATTTATTTTTCCAAAGGAAAAGGCAACGTATGCGTTTTCCCCGGGTCGTATCCCAACGAAGGTCGAATATCGAGTTGTCGTTAACGTTGTCGAATTGTGTGGTGAATGTGTGTGAAAAAGAGTGATTGATTGGTGATTTTATACTACGAATAATGAAATTATAAAAGAAATCAACGAATTAAGCTAATGAAACAATTAAACTAAGCATACGAACTTAAAAACGAAAATTTGAATTTAAAAACGTTACGCAACGAATTTTAAAACGTGAATAAAAAGTGATTTTCTAAAATTTAAAACCTAAAAATATAAAAATAATTTTCCTATATTAAAACTGATAAAAGAAAATTTTTGGAAAAAGAAAAATATTTTTTTGACTTTTTAATAGTTTTTTATGAATTAAAAACTAATTAAAACAATTTAAATGATTTAAAAATATTAAAGCAACTAGGAAAAATCTGAAAATTTTTGAGTAATTATAATTTTTAATAGGCAATCTAGGAAAAATAAAATCAGCACTCAGTTCAGCTTAAATAAGCTGAACAGTCAAAATATGCTCTAGGAAATAAGCTAAAAATAAGCAAATGAAAGCCAAAAATTAATCTACTGATCAAAAACTATTCAACTAACTAAAACAAACTAGAAACAACTGAATAAGCACACACAAACATCCAGAATAAGCAAAAAAGCACTAAAACAGTTGCAATGGAAAGGCAGAAATGATGGTGAAAAAGCCCACTTCACAGCCCAATTAAGCAGTCCAAATAAGCAGTGAGATGGAATCTTATGGGGGCAAAAGACTCTCAATACTACTAGCTACCCAAAAACACTTCAAAATCCAAATTCCAACCTCATTTGCTTATTGAAATTAAGCCTAGCAGAGGTGCTTATGGACATGAATATAAGATAAGCAAATTAGCAGTCCTGATGAAGCGTTAATGCAGACAAAAATTAAGCTGCTAGATAAGCTCAAAATGTAACTACCAGATAATGTACTTCAAGCTAGATGTATGAACTAACTAAAAACCAAAATTGAGAGCAAGAGCTTAATTCAATAAGTCACAGAGAAGCTCAGATCAGCAGCTTAAAAGGGAAGTCTGCACAATAAGGTTCTGTGACAGCAGAGGGATTGTTTTGACCAAAACTCTAGCAAACTTTAATGAAATGAAACCATGTCTTGAGTTATCACTAATGACATTGAAATGAACTTGAAAACACCCAAAACTTTATCCAAATAAGCTAAGCTTATATGGAAGCTTATCAAGGCAGTATCACTTCTAATATTCTACCTATGTTTTCTAAACATCCAAATCACTCATTATCAACTTAAAAACTCCTACTAACAGCTAGTATTATCTATTCTAAGCAAATCAAAAACAACTAGAAGAGCAAAACTACAGTACACAAGCTTAAATACACCTAACTGCTACTTAACCAAACACCCCTTTAAAAATAAGCTTTTGCAGTTTACCCTAAACCTATTGAATTTAAACCAAGTTCTATACTAAGTTATGACAATATAGGCTTATTCTAATCTAGAAATCAAATATAAATTGCAAAGAAGCAGAAAAATGAACAGATTAATAATAAGCACTAAATGCTATAAAAGGACTTAATGACTTACAAGCATGATCTGCTGATTCAGAATGATTTTCCTAACAAAGTATAACCCAGACTTATAAATAAGCCAAATATAACCCACAGAACAGCTTATACCATCACAGCTTATCAACAGCTTATTTTTCAGCTTATGTTGACTTTTTCCTTGACTTTTGGTACTTTTTGAGATTGGATCAATTTTAACACTACAAAAAAAACTTACAATAAGCTATAAAGCTTATATAAGCTTATATAATTCTGAAAAACAGCTTATTGAAGCTGTGGTGCTTTTTTTTTCTTTTTGAATGATTTTCTTCTACTATTTTTTTTTTTTTTTTTGGATTTTCTTAAACAAACTTTGAAAGTTTATGAATATAACAACTAGGATAAGATGAATTTGAGTAACAATTCAAAGAGAACAAAATCAAAGTAAACTTAAATCACACTTTCATTAATAAAACTCTTCAAAATTACAAAAGGAATTTTAACACTACAAAACATAAAATAAATTCGACAGAGTAACACTAATTAAAAACTAACTCTCATTACATGAAGATCGAGGTCCTATTTATAGCCAAGCTAGGAGCATTCTAGACCTTTGCCATGTTGGCAATCCGAGGGATTTGTGCTTCTTTAATCCATTTCCAACCCTCTGATCATGCCTTGATCACTACTCCTTCATTGTAAGCCCTTGGATCAACTTTGGTGAGGTGTTCGGACCAATGGAAGAGTGCCACGTTGCCATTCGTGTGCTTCTTTGAGCTCTGACACCTCTGACATGCAATGATTTGACACTTGTACCCTTAATTGGGTAATTGTTGTACGGGGTAAATCCTAGGGTTCTAGTAACAGTACTTTTTCTGGGTTAGTGGGGTAAAAGGGGAAGAACACAAGGCGGGTTGGGTTATTTTATATTAGTTTGACCCGTATTAATTATCTTTGACCCCGGGTCATGGGTGGATGGATCGGGTCTATGTTTATTCTTTAAGTGGTGGGTCGGTGGGTTTATTTAAGAAAGGTTGGGCCGGGTTGGGTAAGGGTGGACTGGGCTAGGATTATTCTAAGGTGGGTTGGGTTTGTGATTAAGCAATGAATCCGGATAAGGTGAATGGTTATAGGATTTTTGGTTTTAAAAATATAGGGACCAATTGTGTATTTTTCTGAAATCAAGGGACCATTTTGCCACATTCTCCAAAATACAATCAAGGGTCATTCTTGTCAAATGATGAAACTTCAAGGGTTGACTTTGACTTAAAACTTCCTGGCATCGGCTATAAATAACACTTCCATATCTCGTGCTCGGTTTCCCGGTCTTTGCTTGATTTTTGTCCTTTTCTTTGATATCCGTGCCTGCATATGTAAAAACACAAAAACACAATATATTTGGCATAATTGGTTAGTTTTTGGTCTATTTGGGTCCGGTTTTGGTCAAGAAAAGGTATGTGTTTAAGCACATACCAAATTCCCCCAGACTAAGCTATTGCAATGTCCTCATGCAATGTTATAAAAACACATTTTTAAAACCGTAAATTTCCAATTTCTTTTTACTAACTTTGAGAAGTAGCAAAATTTTCAAAAGAGATTAAGAAATCTTAAGTTCTAAAAACTCCCCGATTTTCCTTTTATTCTATTTTTGTATTTTTCTCATAATTCATGTGACGGCTTTGTCGACAATCATTATCTAACGATAACTTTTAGGGTCTTCGAGTAGGAAACACGACTCATAAAGAAGTGACCATACGGATAAAATTCGTCGTTCCTGATTTTTCACGAGTCCCCAAACTAAGCTTAAAAACGAAATCATTGTCATTTACAAGTTAGATTGCCGACACTACTCATAAAAGCTAATTGTGTATTACTTCTCGTTCCCAAATTCCTATTTTCCTTTATTTATTTTATTTTTGGTGAGAAATGAATTTCTTCAAATTCTCATTTCGATAATTTTTATTCCGATAAAGATATCTAGTTTAGATGCTAAGTAGTTTTCAAACCTTCCCTCGAAAACCGTTGCATACAAAAATGAGGTCCACATCAAGGTCTCTGATTTAACACGATTTTGAGGATATCCCTTTTATATACGACCGAAACAACTCATCTACGAGTCCAGAGACAGAAGCTTTTATTAGGATACCCCCGGAGTCGAAGTTTGGCATTTTATCTACATATTCAAGCACATTAACGTATTTAATCCTTGGCCCTTTATAACAATCACAACATCGGCTGCGAACCGGCAAGATGTGATAGTCTATTATGACCTTGGAATTTTTCCTCTGCCTTTATTAGAAGTCTACAACATCGGCTGCGAACCGGCAAGATGCAGAAAACTTTTTATGGCTTTGGATTATTATTATACATTATCATATTAATTAATTATTTGTGTTGCCAAACCCCAAGTCCTACGGCTTTTATAACAATCCCAACATCGGTTGCGAGCCGGCAAGATGGAATAGTCTATTACACCGTAACACTGACAGTACCTTGATGTGTACCCAACTTTCATAAGCAAGAATTCTCTAAGGAAGAAATAAAAACTAATTATTGCCAAAACTAAAATAGCTTTAATTATTCCTAGATTACTATTATTGGGTGAAATAAGCTTATAGGAACAAAAAGCCACAAATAACTTCGATGAGCTCTTAAAGAGATCCAACTACTCCACGTTTAGCAATCTAACTTATAAACAACTCTATCATTTCTCGTTCTTCGCAAATTTAAAATCTTAAATAATAAGATCCGCGAATGCTTAGCCAAATAATCAAGCCATGCATATATAAAGTCAAATACGGGAACTTGCAAATTCTTAAAAAGAATTCGCATTTTATAGCTCCTTGTGTAAAAGACTAGCACAAGCTTATAGATTATAAATGGTTAAGGAGACAAGCTAGGGCTCAACACGCCCGGTCAAGTCAGAATTTTATTCCTACTCTCACCAGCGGAAAGTCAAACAAAATGTCAAAATTTATTATATTTTTGCACAAAAATTTTTAAAATTTTTCTCATTTTTTTGGATTTTTTTTCAATTTTTGAGGAAAAACGGGGTTGCATGAGAAAACGGCAAAAATGCAAGGCAAAAAAATCAAATCGCAAGATTACCCCCCCCCCCCCGAGACTAAAACGAGACATTGTCCTCAATGTCTTAAAGGTAAGGGTTCTCCTACATAAATCTAAGGCCGTTTTATTAATTATGCCAAAGATAAACGTAAAACGATAAGATTTGGATATCGGATAAGCAATGAATGATGAAACTCGAGTGGAGAGAAAACAACGAGCACGAGAGTCTTCAATCATCGGGCAAATCCTGGACACATCACAGAAAACAACGAAACACAATATATGGAAGAGGAGACCTCTACATGTTTTATTAGAAATAAGATAAGAGGATAGATGGATAAGCATGGGGTGCCTCCCACGAAGTGCTTGTTTTTGGTAACCGAGTCACATGAGCTTGACTCGACCCCGAATTTAATTGTCCATGGGGGAGCATGTGGAAAAGATAATCTCCATCGGACTTCCGTTCAAGATGTTTGGATAAACACTGAAGCATACGAAAGTTCCACTCCGATGAGATACCCGCGGTATTTTTAGAAAGAAGAACCAGAAATGGTAATACCGGGGTCAAAGATGGTATCCTCACTCCCAAAAGAGTGAAGGATGGGAGAAGCCACAGTATATGTGATGAAGAGCATAAAGATTTTGATGATGATCATAATAAGCTCTTCATCATCAAAAGAAGTTTTGTCAAAAGTCTTGGGTGGGAGGGTCGGGATTAAATCTTCATGAGAAGGTACACCTCCCCCCAGACTAGTATCTTCCTCCAGATCAAAATAGAATTTATCATATTCCGGAGGAGATAGAAAGAAAGAAAGTTCATCGGAGAACTTGTCGAGATAAAGATCATTCATATCAAAATGAAATGATTCATATTCGGGAGGAGAGATATGAGCATGAGAAGTGGTACTGCCACTACTCGTCTTCTCCGAATGATCAATATCAAAGAAGAAGGTTTCAAAAGATGGGATAGAAAGATTGAGATCAGAAGTGGGATTGCCACTAGCCGTGTCAAACGTAAAACTCTCATATTCAGGACAAGCATCCTCGAGCTCGAGCTCTAGAGGATCTGACGGCTTTTCTTCAAGAATAACTTCTTCATAAACTTCCTTAGGGGGAAGGGAAAGGAACGGTTCATCAATTATTTTTAATGAATCATCTTCCCCCGGATCACTGTCAGTTTCAACAATTTCTGGCAATATTGGAGCGTCATCAGACAACACCTCGAGCTCTTCCCTCGAGATATCACTTCCCTCAATTGGAGGAGAAGGATGGGAAGAGTCAGAATTAAGAATCTCGATGTGATAAACTTGTTCTGGAGGTGGGACAAGTGGTGTGCTCTTAGAGCTAGCTATTTCCACCGCTTCCGTTGTAGTCTCCAATTCATCTTCATCATCGTCGTCAAGAACACTCTTAGTATTTGCAGCACAACACTCAAACCATTTGTTTGATCCAGGAGTAATTTTCATGGCCTTGAGCTCAGCACGTTTTTCTGACATACTCTTGACCGTGAATCTTGAAAGGTTTGGATCAATTTTTTTAGTAGCAATTACGGGATCGGACTTTTGATCAACCGTAGCGACATTGCATTTGTCGGTTTGAGGTTTCGAGTTCGGATTAATGTTGAACGTAACTTTTTCCTTATCGACCCGCAAAGTAATTTCTTCACCATAAACATCGATCAAAGCACGCCCGGTCCTCAAGAATGATCTTCCGAGAATAAGAGGAACCCGGGGGTCGGCGTCAAAATCAACTACCACAAAATCAGTGGGAAAATGGAACTGCCCCACCTTGACAAAGACATCCTCGGCTACACCCTTAGGAAGGGTTATGGACTGATCCGCAAGCTCGAGGGTCATGCAAGTGGGGGTGAGATCGGGCAAAGAAAGTTTCTTCCAAATGGATAACAGCATTAGGTTGATGCTCGCACCAAGATCGGCCAAGGCGTGGCATTCAACCATTCCCGGAAATTCACATGGGATGAGAAATTTTCCGGGATCTCCAAGCTTTTCTGGAAGCTTTTTGAGAATTGCCGCTGAGCAGTTTTCGTTCACTGGAGTTTTTGTCATTTCAAATAATTTTTCCTTATTGCTCAACAAACTTTTGAGGGTAGAAATGAATTTAGGCATCAGGAGCAAAGCATCCGCGAAGCTTATGTCGAAATGTAATTCTTGGAATATTTGAAAGAATTTTTCCATTTGACTCGAAGCTTTATCACGGAGCTTTTGATCACTCAATCTCGAAGGATACGGAAGGTTTTCTTTGACGGGAATTTCTTTTGGTTCAACATTCTTCGGTTTAGATGGATGGATGACCGGAGGTTGGACGTCGTTGGTTCCTCCGTTGTTAGTAGGAGGTTCCGTTTCCTTGGTCACCTCGGTCTCACGGACGACTACCTTGGGAGGTAGAGAAGAAGAAGTAGCCGGAGCCGTGGGTCCATCATATGAAACACCGCTCCTTGTAGTGATCGCCTTAGCATCGTCCCTCGGGTTGGCGATCGTGTTGCTTGGAAGAGTAGTAGTACCCGAACCCGAGGGTCGATCATTTAAAGATTTTTTCATTTCAGTCATTTCCTTAATCAAAAACCTAGTTGTTTCTTCCTGATTTTTGTTAAATTTTTGTTGTTGTTGACTTTGAAGGAGAAGCTGTTTCAAAATCTCATCCGAGGGCGATTGGTTTTGCAAAAATCCTTGATTTTGATTATTGTTAAGATTTGCCCCTCGGGTGTTTTGATTAAAACCTTGGTTGTTGTTTTGAAAATTTCCCTGATTCTGATTTCCTTGGTTTTGAAAATTTCCTTGATTCGGGGCTTGGTTATAATTCCCTTGGTTTTGATAACCTTGATTGCCCCGATTTTGATTTTGGTTATTTTGAACATTGCGGTTTTGCACTTGCTGATTTTGATTTGGTGGGAAACCGGGTGGTCCGAGGAAGTTGTTAGAACGGTAGCTGTGCAAATTACGGTCACCTTGGGGTTGGTAACCGTTACTTCCCTGATTAAAGGTTCCCGTTGCGGCGTAAACGTTTTCTTGAGTGTAGCCACCGGCGGCCGGGCACTCAAAATAAGGATGAGGACCACCACATGTCTCACAGCTATGATAAACAACATTTACTTGATTGTTGTTGTTTTGATTCATAGTCTGATGCATTCTCAAGATAACCGTTGACATATCATTCATTTGTTTAGAAAGGGCGGCTATCTCGGAGGTAGAAGAATCAGTGCTAGATCTTGTTGACTCATTCCTCTCGGCAGAGGAATCCCAAAAATTATGGTGGGTGGTCATGTTTTCAATAAGATCATAGCACTCTTCGGGTCGACGTTTCATAAACGTACCACCGGCAGCAGCATTAATCGTATCACGGTGTCGTAATGTCAAACCGTTATAAAAGGTATCTATAATAGTGACTAATAACATATTGTGGTTCGGACACCGATCAATCGATAACTTGTAGCGTTCCCATGCCTCAAATAATGATTCATCGGGAAGCTGACGGAAATTGCTAATCTCATTCCTTAATTTCGTCACCATCGACGGTGGGAAATATTTCGCCAAGAACTTCGTAACCATTTCATCGAAACTACGAATGGAGTTCTTGGGAGGACGATCAAACCAAGCGGTGGCATGATGCGTCAAGGAATAAGGAAAGAGATATAGACGGAGGGCGTCATCGAAGACCCCATTTTGTTTCATACTTTGGGTGACGGTTATGAATTTGTCAAGATGCTTGTTCGCATCGTCACTCGGCAAGCCATGAAATTGGCACGAGTTTTGGACTTGTTGAGTCATATGATGCTTAAGTCCAAAATCGGTGGCTTGAATATTGACGGGGGCAATCGGGCCACCACGTCTGTGCATTGTGGGTTGGCACAACTCCTCCATCGTTCGGAGATTGGGAGCTGGCATGTGATTATCACCACCCATCTGCGGGTGTTGATTGTTTGGGTCGTCGGCCATTTCCTCAACGGTTGAGAAATGAACACGGTGATTGTGACGGATAATTCTCTCGGGATTTGAGGGCGGTGAAAGAAGAGGGTGAGAAGAAGAAGAACGGGTGTGCATACACCAAAAACAATTACAAAATCAAAAAGGAAAACCAAATTTGAAAATAAAATATTTTTGGATTTTTATTAAGGAAAAATTAGAATTATTATCTTTTTGGTGATCGTTGATCAACCATAATCGTTTCTTTCAAAACTACGCGCAGCGTGGCGGGAGAGAAGAATAGATCTCTCTTCGGTCTGCAATTTAATGTCAAGACCTCCTTAAACCCCGTGTATAGGTTGTAGTAAAGAAATAATCCGAGAAACGTTTAACTTCACGATCTCTTTTTTTGTTTATTCGGAATGGTTTACAACGCCCTCTCGAGAGCGAGGATTTATTATTAATGGTGAAAACACTTTAGGAAAAGTGTTTTATTTATTTTCTTTTTGTATTTTTTTATTTTTCAAAAACAAATAACTTCCGAGGAAGGGTCTTCAAAACACGATTCTTCGGCGAAACTCCAACTCTTTTCAAGCCTTCCCCGGCAGCGGCGCCATTTTTTGGTTCGTCTTTTTGAGTATATTTATTTTTCCAAAGGAAAAGGCAACGTATGCGTTTTCCCCGGGTCGTGTCCCAACGAAGGTCGAATATCGAGTTGTCGTTAACGTTGTCGAATTGTGTGGTGAATGTGTGTGAAAAAGAGTGATTGATTGGTGATTTTATACTACGAATAATGAAATTATAAAAGAAATCAACTAATTAAGCTAATGAAACAATTAAACTAAGCATACGAACTTAAAAACGAAAATTTGAATTTAAAAACGTTACGCGACGAATTTTAAAACGTGAATAAAAAGTGATTTTCTAAAATTTAAAACCTAAAAATATAAAAATAATTTTCCTATATTAAAACTGATAAAAGAAAATTTTTGGAAAAAGAAAAATATTTTTTTGACATTTTAATAATTTTTTAGGAATTAAAAACTAATTAAAACAATTTAAATGATTTAAAAATATTAAAGCAACTAGGAAAAATATGAAAATTTTTGAGTAATTATAATTTTTAATAGGCAATCTAGGAAAAATAAAATCAGCACTCAGTTCAGCTTAAATAAGCTCAACAGTCAAAATAAGCTCTAGGAAATAAGCTAAAAATAAGCAAATGAAAGCCAAAAATTAATCTACTGATCAAAAACTATTCAACTAACTAAAACAAACTAGAAACAACTGAATAAGCACACACAAACATCCAGAATAAGCAGAAAAGCACTAAAACAGTTGCAATGGAAAGGCAGAAATGATGGTGAAAAAGCCCACTTCACAGCCCAATTAAGCAGTCCAGATAAGCAGTGAGATGGAATCTTATGGGGGCAAAAGACTCTCAATACTACTAGCTACCCAAAAACACTTCAAAATCCAAATTCCAACCTCATTTGCTTATTGAAATTAAGCCTAGCAGAGGTGCTTATGGACATGAATATAAGATAAGCAAATTAGCAGTCCTGATGAAGGGTTAATGCAGACTAAAATTAAGCTGCTAGATAAGCTAAAAATGTAACTACCAGATATTGTACTTCAAGCCAGATGTATGAACTAACTAAAAACCAAAATTGAGAGCAAGAGCTTAATTCAATAAGTCACAGAGAAGCTCAGATCAGCAGCTTAAAAGGGAAGTCTGCACAATAAGGTTCTGTGACAGCAGAGGGATTGTTTTGACCAAAACTCTAGCAAACTTTAATGAAATGAAACCATGTCTTGAGTTATCACTAATAACATTGAAATGAACTTGAAAACACCCAAAACTTTATCCAAATAAGCTAAGCTTATATGGAAGCTTATCAAGGCAGTATCACTTATAATATTCTACCTATGTTTTCTAAACATCCAAATTAGTCATTATCAACTTAAAAACTCCTACTAACAGCTAGTATTATCTATTCTAAGCAAATCAAAAACAACTAGAAGAGCAAAACTACAGTACACAAGCTTAAATACACCTAACTGCTACTTAACCAAACACCCCTTTAAAAATAAGCTTTTGCAGTTTACCCTAAACCTATTGAATTTAAACCAAGTTCTATACTAAGTTATGACAATATAGGCTTATTCTAATCTAGAAATCAAATATAAATTGCAAAGAAGCAGAAAAATGAACAGATTAATAATAAGCACTAAATGCTATAAAAGGACTTAATGACTTACAAGCATGATCTGCTGATTCAGAATGATTTTCCTAACAAAGTATAACCCAGACTTATAAATAAGCCAAATATAACCCACAGAACAGCTTATACCATCACAGCTTATCAACAGCTTATTTTTCAGCTTATGTTGACTTTTTCCTTGACTTTTGGTACTTTTTGAGATTGGATCAATTTTAACACTACAAAAAAAACTTACAATAAGCTATAAAGCTTATATAAGCTTATATAATTCTGAAAAACAGCTTATTGAAGCTGTGGTGCTTTTTTTTTCTTTTTGAATGATTTTCTTCTACTATTTTTTTTTTTTTTTTTGGATTTTCTTAAACAAACTTTGAAAGTTTATGAATATAACAACTAAGATAAGATGAATTTGAGTAAGAATAAGCTACTGAAACAACTTAAAGGTAAGATTAGATCAACAATTCAAAGAGAACAAAATCAAAGTAAACTTAAATCACACTTCCATTAATAAAACTCTTCAAAATTACAAAAGGAATTTTAACACTACAAAACATAAAATAAATTCGACAGAGTAACACTAATTAAAAACTAACTCTCATTACATGAAGATCGAGGTCCTATTTATAGCCGAGCTAGGAGCATTCTAGACCTTTGCCATGTTGGCAATCCGAGGGATTTGTGCTTCTTTAATCCATTTCCAACCCTCTGATCATGCCTTGATCACTACTCCTTCATTGTAAGCCCTTGGATCAACTTTGGTGAGGTGTTCGGACCAATGGAAGAGTGCCACGTTGCCATTCGTGTGCTTCTTTGAGCTCTGACACCTCTGACATGCAATGATTTGACACTTGTACCCTTAATTGGGTAATTGTTGTACGGGGTAAATCCTAGGGTTCTAGTAACAGTACTTTTTCTGGGTTAGTGGGGTAAAAGGGGAAGAACACAAGGCGGGTTGGGTTATTTTATATTAGTTTGACCCGTATTAATTATCTTTGACCCCGGGTCATGGGTGGATGGATCGGGTCTATGTTTATTCTTTAAGTGGTGGGTCGGTGGGTTTATTTAAGAAAGGTTGGGCCGGGTTGGGTAAGGGTGGACTGGGCTAGGATTATTCTAAGGTGGGTTGGGTTTGTGATTAAGCAATGAATCCGGATAAGGTGAATGGTTATAGGATTTTTGGTTTTAAAATTATAGGGACCAATTGTGTATTTTTCTGAAATCAAGGGACCATTTTGCCACATTCTCCAAAATACAATCAAGGGTCATTCTTGTCAAATGATGAAACTTCAAGGGTTGACTTTGACTTAAAACTTCCCGGCATCGGCTATAAATAACACTTCCATATCTCGTGCTCGGTTTCCCGGTCTTTGCTTGATTTTTGTCCTTTTCTTTGATATCCGTGCCTGCATATGTAAAAACACAAAAACATAATATATTTGGCATAATTGGTTAGTTTTTGGTCTATTTGGGTCCGGTTTTGGTCAAGAAAAGGTATGTGTTTAAGCACATACCAAGGAGATACATTGTAGTACTCAGTGTCACACGATGAAGTCGATGTGGATAAATTCAAGAGGTTTAGAGATTTGATACACCACAACTCTCTATAAAATTTTCAATTAATAATAATGCAAGCTTAAGTAACGAGTTTGGGATATTTTACTTTGGTTTAGAGTTTGGTATATCAAGTTTTCTTTATTAGTGATCATTACTAGGAGCCTACAGATTTGAAGAATCATGAAGATGATTAAAAGATTGGTTTCTGGGGAAGCTTGTTCTTATGATGTGCTTAATCGTTTGATGTTCATGCACCACTCGAGGGGAAGTTTTTAATTCTTACTACTGTTGATCATTATTACTACTGCTAGTTGGAGTTTCTACTGTTTTGGATTCATTTTTCTTATATATGCGTCATGGAGGGCAATTTGAAACACTGGTAGACTTGAATTAGGAGCGTGATATTGATTTGTGGTAGTTAAGATCATATTTGCATACGTTCCCTATTTGGATAATAACAAAAAGGGGAAGAGATGTTGTGGTGATATGGCATGGATTAAGGGGAAGACAAGATTGTTTCATTCATGGTGAGATTTAATTATCTCAACTTCTTTACTTCATCTAGAGATGTTCGTACAAGAACGTGTTTGTTTTGCCATCATCAAATAGAGGAAGATTGTTGGGTTTTATAGATTTGATGATACAAAACATGAAGAATGAAACATGAAGGACTTAAAACGACAAGAAGGGAAACTATAAAAAAATGGAGGATTTAGAAGATTCTTAGAAGAATATTTAGTTTCCTTATTGTATTAGGAATTTTTTCCTTTGTAAACCCTATATGTCTCTAGTATATAAAAAGACATAGGGGCGTTGAGTTTATTAGGTCTAGACAAGATGTAGTCGACTAAAGGTGTTTGTGTGTGTCTAGGCGTATGTTCTTGTGAAAATGCCTAGGTTTAGTGTTTGTTTTACACTTCAAGGTCAAGTCTTGATCCTTGTTTCAGGGTGTGTAACACGTTCTACCTTGATCAAGTAGAATTGAAGTGTGTAGGAGATTGTAAAACCTTGTTGATAATAACAATTGATTCTTTGTTGAATATTCCTCCTTTGTTATTATTTGTCCTAGATTAGACCTAACAAGTCTAGAGCTATAACGATCCATCAAATAGAAACTTAAACCATCAGTAGTAATAACAACTTACAGTTGTTAAAACCTTCCCCTCAAATGGTGCATGTAAATGGTTAAACATTTTAACATTAAGCTTCCCCTAAAACCCATATGTTAACCATTTATTGAATCTTCAATTCTGTAATCTTGATGTAATGATCACTGATGAAGAAAACTAAGTATTACGAACTTGATGCTGAAGTAGAACAACCCAAACTTATGTCTTATATCTTGTACTAACCATGTGACTTGGAACTTATACTAACACCATATAAGTAGACCGCAATCTCTTGACAAAATCCTCATCTTCAATGAGACACTGATCACTACAATGTAACTCCTTTAAGTAATAGAAAAGACCTATTGCTAAATTTGACAAGTCATCGTCACAACATTAACGCATGAACAAGTTACCTTTAAACCTTGTGAGCCGTTTAAAAATATGATAAGAACACAAACCTGTGAAACTCCACATTAACTTCAAATAGGTGATAATCAATCGTATTCGTAATCAAATATTCCAAGAAATACGAGCCTTTAACCATTTAAGAACAAATAAACCAAAATAATCTTCTGTGTGTGTCCAACAACTCTCAAACTCAGTAAAAAACATGTACATGTCGGATATCAAACTACTCTTGCTTTGCCCATAATCATATGTATTCTTGAAGTTTCTTCCCCTGAATCAAGTAACCTTGACAAATCAAAACCTTCAAGAACCGTTAATTCGACACAAAAGTTCAAACAAATCTGAACTCAAACCTGTGCGAAATAAATGAAGTATCAAAAGCTTTCAAAAACACCAATAAACCATACCGGCAGTCAATTTATGAACCACTGAACACGACTTGCTAGTAATATCCTCACCAATTTCTTCATAACTTCTTGTATTCAAAGATCAGTAAACTGGCAGTACAAATATATTACGTAGCAGTAGTAATATGAGCGAGCAGTACTAACTAAGTCTTCGAACAACAGCAACAAAACCCAGCAGTATTAAGGTTAGGACAGCAGTACTAAAACGATAACTAGCAGTACAAAGTCTCGACTAGCAGTATTAAAATCCTCTAGCAGTACTGACCATCGTTTGGAGGAGCAGTAGTAACCCTTTCTTTACCAGTAACCTTAAAAACGTAGCCTTACTCCCAAAGAAAACATAATCTTACTTATGTGCTCCTATAATCTCATTCACCACAGAACATGAACTGTAACATTTGTATTAATGAACCACTCCTACTCCTCGTCATCTAGAACCAGATCATGCAACTTCACAAACGAGTTAGGGTTTCTGAATAAGCCATTACTTCAATAACCAGTTATCCCTTCTTCAAAACTGATTACTTCGACAATATAATAACCACTTGTGATGACAGAATAATTATTAGGGTTATCGCAACAAACATAGTATTAGGGTTTTATCTTGAACAAACCTTAAACAAACCAATTTCCTGGAACCCAAAATTGAATACATCATAGAAACCCTAAAAATTCAAAAAACTAGAACTTCTCTGAAGCAGTTTTCAAAAATTTATACCTGACGATTAAACGATTAGATTGAAGATCCCTCCGGTGAGAATGTACCTTGATATGCATAAAACCTCCAAAAAAAATTTCGTTACGATCCAACGGTTAACGAATGAGCTATCACCTTTTGAAACAGCACTACAGAAAGTTACAAAAATTGAAAACAACTTCGAATTTTGCTTCCTTCTCCTATAAAAACCTTGCGAATCCTAGATCACGAGTCCCAGAGCTCTGATACCAATTGTGGAGATCGTTTAGAGCTCGAGATTGGTTAGATCTCATCTAGGGATAACAATAACAAACATTAACATGCACATCGGAATAATCAAAAAGCAATGCTATTTTATAAGGTTTCTCGTCATCATCTTCTCTAACATACAATTACAAACTAATTGCCCCAATACTACTTGATCAAGTGTAGTACGGTTACTCAACAATAAAAGGAATCATAAGATTCTTAATGCTAAACAAAACTCTAACCCTAGGCTTTTTTCCCATACCCTACGCCTAGGTTACACACACACACACACACTCTTTCTAGTGTTTACATCTTGACACACTTAAAACTAATAACCTATATCTCTTTATATAATAGAGAATTAGGTTTACAAATGACTAATAAGTAAAATCTTCTTTGTCTTCTAAGTCCCTCGTGTTTTGCTTTGTCTTCATTCTTCACTTATTGTTTTGTATTTATCAACTCAAATATAAATCCCAACACAAGAGATCATAAGTTCACAAGCAAACTTAGAATCCTATCATTCTAAGTTTGCTTGTTTAGAGAGTTGGTTTTACATTGTCATTCAATTTTAGTGTTTTCCGCACAACACTTTGTAATTCTTTGATTCTTATCAATAAAGAATTATACATTGAGAAAATTATATTCTTGTGTTGTTACTTAAATTGATAAAACTTATTATTTTCGATAAAAGAAATTATTTTGGGAACAACAATTAGGTTCAGAGAGACGTGGTGCAAGAAACGGAACTGAAAAATGGTGAGTATTTCGGAGATCAAAAATCATAAACATCTCGGATGAAACCTAAGTTATTCCTAGGAGAACAAAAGAGCTACAAACAACAAGGTCAGCTCAATTGTAACTAATAGGAGATGAATAACTAGTGTAACAAGGTTTGGAATGTTGAGAGGGACAAGAGGTGACATCTAAGTGTCTCAGTTTTCCTGGATCCGCCGGATCCATTCTCAAAGGGATCCGGCCCGTTATATCTAAGGGATCTGGCTTCTGAGAAATAATTGTTCACATTGATCTTGCCAAATTTGGCTTACTTATCGAATAAAATTTCTAGTGTTTCAAGCAACAATTATACATAGATACAAGTCTAGTATAGCAAGTAGAGCATGTAAGGAGCACGTATAGGCAATCAAAAGAGATAAAAACCAACTTTTGATATATATGATCAAGAGTGGTAAAATTTCCTATTAGGTTATTTAAGTTACTACAAGTGTTAATGTTCTACCCATCATGCTACCAAACTTCAAGGACATAGTATCATAGACATTAAAAGTTCAAATGACAAATGACAATAATTGTTTTAAGACATTTACTAAATTGTTTTAAACTTTTTCAACCCACAACATTCATTTTCTCTTCACCTCTTCTTCTTTCCTATGTTTGATATGTAGTGAGTGAGACACTTGAACATACCCTTGGTTTGCTTGAACTCCTCGGTTTCATTTTGAATTCTTGGAGTTGATCAATGTTGTGATAGGATCGAGTTGATAATTTTGGATTGGGTCGTTCGGATCAACTTCAACTTCATAAGAAGACTCGGTTGGAGGATGTGGCCTTTTTTCTTCAACCATGAACCTCTTTGCACATCCCTCAGTGAGAGGTACCATGACATGATCACAAAGAAAGTGGTCATCGCTCATGGGAGAAGGTTGCATTCCATTCACGTCTTGCAAGGCGAGTGAGAAGCATTGCATAGGGGAGTACCATTTTCTCAGTTCAGAAGATACTAGCCATTCTCTTGACCATGTAGTAGGCGAGGTTGAAGGGAGTTTCATTGATGAGACAATAAATCATGTAGACAAGGCAAGCATTAGGGTGATTCTTGTTGCCGACTAGACAAATGACATTCTCTCTAAGAATTTGTTCCCACTTTTTGTATAGGGGGAACATATCGGAGAGCTCCATTTGGAATGGGTCTCGATGGATGAGTTCGGAGTTTCTAGTGACTCAAGTTGGTGAAGTTCTTGCAATGAAGACGTCGTTTCTTACTGTGACGGGGTTATCGAGAGGAGTGTGATTGACATGATGTGGATCACACTCCTCTCGATAACCCCAGCACAGTAAGAAACAGTGAGCGTTTGAGTACATACAAAGCATGAAACAAATCGATTTGCCAAATAAATTAACTTCGAGAAAGTTATGCGTGTTTATACTTGTTTTTGTGGGAAAAATTATTTCGAACTCAATGGCGCAAGTCTCGTAATTTAAAATGGATTTTTGATATGTCAAATGGGGCCCGCGGGAGATATATTAAATGTTTTGCTAGTTGACGCAATCACCCCCTCCACCCCTTTGTTACGCCGCGCCCCCTAAACTTTCCCCTTTGCCCACCTTTGGCCCTCGTGGGGGTATAAAAGGGCACCTAGGATTACTTTTTCTTCATTTTGATAACCCCTCACCGGAATAGTATTTTCCAGTGCCGCAACGTTTTTCTAGCCACATTTCGGCTATCACCAAAAACATCACCGCCACTCACCCCACCTTCCCCACATCATTTCTAGCACGATCGAAGCATCAAGGAGGTCCGTTTGGTTGTTTTGAAGCTACACTGCTGTAACCGCCACTTATCGCCGCTTATCTCTCTCTCTCTCTATCTCTCTCTCACGCATTTGGTAAGTACCACGCGCCACCACTCCTTGTTATTTTGTTTATTTTCAAAACCCCAACCCTAAAACTTATAAAAACATTTTCTAATCTAAAACCTAAACTAAAACGTGATGTCTTGTAAGCTACTCTAGTGGATCTATTATTTTGACTCACGAATCATACGAGTCACCACCGAGTCGTGTGACTCGTCCAAATCAACTCACGAGTCGAGTTGACTCGAACCGTTTCTTGTTGTTTTATGTTTATTTGATGATGTCTAAGTGTATTTTGATTGTTTGTGTAGCTTGGCTTGGAGTTTGGATGGGATTCGGTTTGGAGTTGTATTTGCCGAGAGTCCCTTGGCTCGTGTATAGCCGAACCGTGACTCAAGGGAGTCGCGGCCAAGGGTTTAGTTGTTCGTTTGAGTCTTGTGTCGGTTTTGGTTTGAGTTTTAGTTTAACCGAGAGGTGTATGTCTCGTGTAGGGACGAGCCGTGACTCGTGGGAGTCACGGCCATGGTTTTGTTTTCTGTTTGGTTTGTAGCCGAGGGTTTGGATTTGTTTGTTGTGGTCGAATAGCGTGAACCGTGACTCAAGGGAGTCACGCCTAAGGTTTGGTTGGTTTTGGTTGTCGAGTATCATGAGCCATGACCCAAGAGGGCCACGACTTGTTGGTATTGTGGTTAGCTGATACTTCTTAAGGTCTTGGTGTCGAATGAGTCAAGTCGAGACTCAAGGGAGTCTCGGCCGTGTCGTGCTCGAGGTTAGAAAACCTCGAGTTAGCATCGAGTTAGTTTGGGATTAGGATTTGCTGTTTGGGCCGAATGGGCTAAGTGAGCCCATGTAAGTCTAGTATTGTTAACTTTAGGCCCGTTAGCCCAAAGTGAGTCCATGTCGTGTGTGAGTAAGTATTGGGCCGAAGCCCAATACACTTGGACCGTTTATTATTTCCTTTTATTATTTTAACTAGTTACTTCGTTTTCATCTCCGCTTGCTAACTTATTGTTTCGTTTGTCAATTGGTGTTTCGGAAGCTATTCGGGTATAACTTGGAATTTGATTTGGACATTGGACCTAGATATACTAATAACCTATGCTTGGATGAAATTGGATGTTATTGGATTTACGGTATTAGCTGATGGACATTGGACCTGGATATACTAATAACCTATGATTGGATGAGATTGGACATTATTGGATTTACGGTATTAGCCGATGGACCTTATGGACGATTTTGGTACTTGAGACGGAAGAGTATGTCAGACTCACAAGAGCTTAACATATATGGACCCGAACATACACAAAATGGTCGATAAACTTGACAACTAATATACACGCGAATGATAATGTCTAATTATGTATATTTAACTTGTAAAATGTAACGATAAAACTTATATTATTCAAGAGTCGTAACGACTTGGAAATGCTTTATAAACGGATACATCATGTCCAAATTTTGATAGAACCTTTTATGACTTAATCGTTTATAATTATTTAATATCCTAAAACCTTTTATACCTTATACGTTTTCTTCCTAAATCATAACGTTTTATCAACTACTTGGGAAATGGGTAAAACACCGAAACAACCTATTGATGTTTTCTTTCTCGTTTTCTTATTTTATTCTTTCTTTCTTATTCTTATTTCTTCTCTCTTTTCTTTATTCTCTTCTAAGTATTCACCTGTGTTTGCTAACTTTTATTATTTTAACTTTCTCATATCCATACAAGTCTTAAACGTTTATTTCATTCAAACGCCATTGAAACTAAACCTTTTCATTGCAAATACGAGTATCGTTTTATAAACCACTTTGAGGATTATTTATGAAACATGCCATTTACTCATTAGGTTGTGCTGAAGTTCACTTGCCGTGCTGTACCATCTGATCTTATTGTGTTATCTTGTTTCTCTACTACTAAGGTGTGATTCATAGCCCCACTTTACTTTTAAAATTGTTTATAAACCCATAGGGTAGATACATGCTATTTACTTTTCATGAACACAATTGTTTAACTGTATGCTTATCCTGACTAAGATGATATTGCTAAGTACCGTCCTTGCCAAAAGCAAGTCCGTCTATCATGAACCATTAATCACTTGCGAGTGAGCGCGATTATAGTTTATAGGCCTATAGGATTTGATTATCCCGCCATGTTGACTGAGGCCGGTCGCATGTGATGTACTATATTCTAGTTATCTAGGTATCTGGCAAAGTACCTACTTGAGGGCAATTACATATTATGAATTCTGCGGTTACTGTCGACTTACGCCAATGTTATTTGGTGCCGGTTAACGTTTTGTGTGTCATGAGCTTAGCAACTGTTTGACGCTTAGCTGATATATGTATTTGTTACTTATATCTTCCAGACTTGAAAATCTTGTGTACAACTATTTATTTTAAACCTATGAATTTCACTCAACCTTTGTGTTGACTTTTTAAGCATGTTTTATCTCAGGTAATTGATGCGTACTATACTGGCACTAGGAGTGGCATGATGATTATCGATGGCTAACGGCTTTTACTATCTATCTACTTTTTACTATATTTCTACTACTTTTTATCCTTCGAAAAACCTTTTTGAATTGTGTCTTTTATTCCGCTGCGTATGATGTTTGAGAATCTTTTGAACTTCAATGTTTATTTATAATTCGAATGATATGTTTTTATTAAAACGGCTTGTTATGAGGCCGTTTTCTATGATTGTGACTATCTTACCCGAAAGTAATACCCCAAATTATGTTCCACTGTCATATTCCGAGTTGGAGGTGTTACAGAATGGTATCAGAGACACGGTTTATAGAGAACGAGGTCATACTCGGCTATAAACATTTTCTTTCTTTTTCTTTGTGTCAAAACGTTTTCACAATCGATAGCCATCAGCCCTCCATTCCACTTTGCTCTTTTATCGTTTTATTTGAGCTTTTATGTATGCATTCTCTCGTACTATTATATACTTAAACTTTCCACTGCTACTTTACTTCATATAAAACTATTTTTATAATAATTTGGCTAGGATTTTTATATTTCTCTAATACTCCTTGTAGAGTATCATGTCTGCACCAGTCCCATCCGGTCAGTTATCAGTTGCACCACCCAGTCCAGAGAAGGATCCATACCCTGTTGATGATGAGATTGAGGATGATGATAAGATGGAGGATGATGTTGAGATGCAGGATGATGAGGAGATGGATGATGATGATGATGAGGGTGATGATGACGAGGAGGAGGAGCCGGAGGATATCCCTATACCACCTTCACCAGCACTGTCAGAAGTCACATATGAGACTGATTCGTCGGACGCATTGGGACATGCACTTGCTACCGAGGTGACATCTGAGCCACCATCGACGTTTGAGATTGGAGAGTCTTCAGCAGTGCCACGAGTGTCACCCTCAGAGCTTAGGGCTGAGCTGAGCCATTTGCGCCAGGATATCGGTTGGTGTACGGGTCGCTACATGTTGATGTCTCGACGATTGAGTACGTGACAGATTGATGTTCTAGGGTTGAAGAAGGAGATTAAGGGAGATAGGAAAGCTATGGGTGAATTGTATGTTGAGTTATATGAGCATGCTTCGAGGTTGAGTTTGACAGAGAAGACAAAGACATAGATTCGGGAGCGTTTGGCGTCATTGGAGAAGTGGATGTCAGAGGTTGAAAAGATTGTGGAGAAGTTGGACCTTGGAGATGTTTTCACTGATATTGATAGCCGTCATTACCAAGGTAGTATTCAGGAGTTGAGGAACGAGTTACATTCCATGCAGGGCAAGCGGGTGTTGGCAATCCAAATGGTGGGCATGCAGGAATGTACGTTGCTAATGAGAATCGTTTCTATACTTATAAGGACTTTATGAATTGCAAGCCTATCACTTTCAAGGGAACTGAAGGAGCTGTTGGTTTGACTCAGTGGTTTGAGAAGACGGAGTCTGTGTTTCTACCGGTAAGTTTCTACTCAATAATCATCGTGTTAAAATTTTATTTGATTCTGGTGCCGATATGAGTTTTATATCTCATACGATTTCACCACTACTTGATATCACCCCTACCTCCCTAGACACTAGTTATAGCATTGAGCTAGCTAACGATAACTTAGTTGAAACTTGCACCGTAATCCGAGACTGTAACCTAAACCTTCTAGACCACCTGTTTAGTATCGATCTCATGCCCATTGAACTGGGAAGCTTCGACATAGTGGTGGGTATGGATTGGTTGTCCAAGCATCAGGCGAGTATTGTTTGTGGGGAGCGAGTTGTTCACATTCCTCTCAATGGTGAAACCTTGATTATCCTAGGGGACCGTAGTGGAACCCGTTTGAGCATCATATTTTGTATCAAGAGCTTGAAATACATCGAGAAGGGATGTCACGCATTCCTAGCACATGTGGCTGAGAAGAAGCTGGGAGAGAAGCGACTTGAGGATGTTCCAATTGTGCGTGATTTTCCCGAAGTATTTCCCGAAGATCTGCCTGGACTTCCACCGGTTCGACAAGTGGAATTCCAAATCGACTTAGTGCCAGGAGCTGTGCCCGTAGCACGTACACCGTATCGACTAGCGCCGACAGAGATGCAAGAACTGTCTAATCAACTGCAATAGTTATTGGATAAATGGTTTATTCGACCAAGTTCGTCTCCCTGGGGATCACCAGTGTTATTTGTAAAGAAGAAGGACGGATCATTCAGAATGTGTATTGACTATCGTGAGCTGAATAAGTTAACAATGAAGAACCAATACCCGTTGCCAAGAATCGACGACTTATTTGACTAGTTACAAGGATCAGGTTTCTACTCCAAGATAGACTTTTGGTTTGACAAACGCATCTGCTGTATTCATGGACCTCATGAACCAAGTGTGTAAACCATATCTGGACAAGTTTGTTATAGTTTTCATCGATGATATTCAGATCTACTCCAAGAGTGAAGAAGAACACAAGCAGCATCTGACAGTAATTCTCAAGTTACTTAAGGAAGAGAAATTATACGTGAAATTCTCTAAGTGTGAATTTTGGATTCACACGGTACAATTCCTTGGTCATGCGATTGAAAATAAAGGATTACACGTGGATCCCGCGAAGATCGAAGCTATTGAGAATTGGCCAACACCCACCAACGCCACAGAGATTCGCCAATTTCTGGGATTGGCTGGGTACTATAGGAGATTCATCGAGGGATTCTCTAAGGTAGCTAAACTGTTAACTAAGTTAACTCAAAAGTACAAGAAGTACGAATGGGGAAAGGACGAAGAAGAAGCATTCCAAGCCCTGAAGCATAAACTTTGTAGTGCACCAATTTTAGCATTGCCAGATAGAGCTAAAGATTTCGTGGTCTATTGTGATGCATCACACCAAGGGTTCGGAGCAGTTTTGATGCAATGAGGGAAGGTCATGGCATATGCTTCCCGACAACTTAAGACTCATGAGGAGAACTATACCACACATGATTTGGATTTAGGAGCTGTGGTTTTTGCACTTACGATTTGGAGACACTATCTATACGGTACGAAGTGTACTGTCTTTACCGATCATAAGAATCTTCAACATATTTTGGATCAGAAGAGGTTGAATATGAGACAACAACGATGGTTGGAAACGTTAAGCGACTATGACTTTGAAATCCGATACCACCCAAGAAAAGCGAATGTCGTGGCTGATGCCTTGAGCCTTAAGGAACAGTTGAAGCCGTTGCGAGTTCGAGCTTTGGTTTTGAATATAAATTCAAACCTTCCCGACCAGATTCTTCAGGCACAAGAAGAAGCCGTGCAACAAGAAGACCTCAAGAGTGAGAAGCTCTATGGCATGATATTGAAGAAGCTTAAGAAACGTGCAGATGGGATTTTATGTTTTCAAGGAAAAACCATCGCCGGTTGGCGTGTTTTTATAGACTACCGAAAGCTCAATGAGGCTACCGCCAAAGATCATTTCCCCCTACCCTTCATGGATTTAGCAGGAAATAAATACTTTTGTCTCCTTGATGGATTTTCTGGATACTTTCAAATTCCGATCGATCCACTAGATCAAGAGAAAACAACGTTCACATGTCCTTTCGGAACATATGCTTATCGACGAATGCCTTTTGGCTTATGCAATGCTCCTGCTACTTTTCAAAGATGCATGATTTTCGTATTCCATGACATGATTGAAGAACCCATGGAAGTTTTCATGGTCGATTTTCCTGTTTATGGAAATTCATTTAAAAGTTGTCTTGTTAACTTAAGCAAAATGCTCAAGCGATGTGAAGAAGCCAATTTAGTTCTAAGTTGGGAAAAATGTCACTTCATGGTTAAAGAAGGAATTGTGCTCGGACACAAAGTGTCCAGAGTAGGACTAGAAGTTGACAAAGCAAAAATCGAAGTCATATCCAAACTTCCACCCCTACTAATATCAAAGGTATTAGAAGTTTTTTAGGCATGCCGGTTTTTACCGACGATTCATTAAGGATTTTTCCAAAATCACTAAACCTCTAACTAAACTTCTTGAAAAAGATGTTCCGTTCGAATTCAATGAAGAATGTCTTACGACGTTTGAAATATTGAAAGAAAAACTTACATGCCACCCACTATCGCTAGCCCAAATTGGAATCTTCCATTTGAGTTAATGTGTGATGCAAGTGACAATGCCGTTGGAGTCGTACTTGGTCAACGGAATGGAAAGCATTTTCACCCGATATACTTTGCTAGTAAAACATTAAATGCAGCTCAACAAAATTACACAGTCACAGAAAAAGAACTTATGGCTGTTGTATTTGCATTTGATAAATTTCGATCATACCTTGTTATGTCCAAAACAATTGTTTATACGGATCATGCAGCCTTAAAATATCTCTTAAAGAAGCTAGATGCCAAACCTCGTCTCATACGATGGGTTTTGCTATTGCAAGAATTTGATATATAGATTAAAGACAAAAAAGGTGCTGAAAATGTTGCAGTAGATCATCTTTCTAGAATTGAGAAACAAGAAGATGATGATAATGAATTTGAAATAAATGATAATTTTTCGGAGGAAATACTAATGGAAATAAATTCAGAAAATGAACCATGGTTTGAAGACTTCGCAAATTATTTGGTTGGTAAAATCTTACGAAAAGGAATGACATTTCAACAAAAGAACAAATTCTTCTCTGATCTTATAAATTTCTTTTGGGAAGAACCACAACTTTTCAAAGTATGTCTTGATGGAATCATAAGAAGATGTGTGGCAGGACCCGAAACTCGAACCATTCTAGACGAATGTCAACACGGACCTACTGGAGGACACTATGGACCGTCCATGACGTCCAGGAAAGTGTTGGAATCTGGTTTATATTGGCCAACAATATTTAAAGAAGCTCATACTCTAGTTCGCCTATGTGAAGCTTTTCAGAAAATTGGAAATATATCAAAAAGAGATGAAATGCCCTTAAACTACATCTAAGCATGTGAAATATTTGACGTGCGGGGAATAGATTTCATGGGACCTTTCCCAAAATCCCAAAAGTTCGAATACATACTAGTAGCAATCGATTATGTCTCAAAATGGGCAGAAGCCCAAGCTCTTCAAACTAACGATGCAAAAGTCATCCTAACATTCCTAAAGAAACTATTCTGTCATTTCGGAATACCGAAGGCATTAATTAGTGACAGAGGGACACACTTTTGCAATCATCTAATGAAGAAAGAAATGAAAAAATATGGTGTAAACCATCGCTTCTCTACTTCATATCACCCTTAAACAAGTGGACAAGTAGAAAACACAAACATATCGTTAAAAAGAATTCTTGAAAAAACTGTGAAAGACAATCCAACTATATGGTCAAGAAAGTTAGGTGATGCTCCGTGGGCTTTCCAAATAGCATATAAAACACCCACTGGAACCACACCTTATAAACTCATCTATGGAAAAACTTTCCATTTGCCATTTGAAATCGAACATCGTGCATATTGGGCACTCAAGAATTGTAACACAGACTTAATAGCTGCTGGAGAGAAACGAATGTTTCAACTCCACGAGTTAGACGAATTTCGTTTACATGCTTAAGAAAAGTCTCGGTTATACAAAGAAAGAACCAAAGTCTGGCACGATCGTAAATTACGAATCCGTAAAGAATTCAAGCAAGGGGATAAAGTACTCCTGTTTCACTCAAAATATAAATTCAAACAGCCAAAGCTAAGATCACGATGGCTTGGTCATTATATGGTTAAACACGGATATCCATCCGGATATGTTGAATTATATGGACGTGATGGCAAAACGTTCATAGTAAATGGCAATCGACTTAAGTTATACAACGAAAAAGAAAGTTACAATGATAGGAGGGAGGAAACCACTCCTTTCTTTCCCAAAAAGTAATAGAAACAGAAGAAGAGTCTAGCTAGAGACTCTTAGAAAAAACAAGCGCTTCTCGGGAGGCAACCCGTGATTTCAAGTTTTTATTTTTCACCACACTTTAATTTAAGTGTGGAGGCAAATTGGTTGTGATAAAAAAAATCCCAAAAATATTTCCTTGTATTTTTGTGTTTATTTTTGTAGGTTTTATCAGTTATGGAAGCAAGGAGAGGAACTTCATACGTCAACTTCCATGCATAAGCCCCGGGAAGTTTCGTTTCTCTTATCTCGATTTTTCCGATTTCTTCTTTTATCAGTCTTTCACATTAGGGACAATGTTCAACTTAAGTGTGGAAAGGGGATAAGTAGGTCAAATCGAGCGTAACTCAACACTATTGCTTGTTCCATAATTTTTTCAAAATTTTAGGTATTAATATTAGAAATTTTCACTGATATGTACACTTAAAAAGCCACTAAAAAATTGTGAGAATATTCTTAACCTTGAATGAAATGTATGATCTTTTGCACTTCCTGTTTCATATTATATGAGTATGCCGGTAATTCATTTTAACTCTAGAACTTGTCCATGTATATTGTTTACTAAACCGCAGTGAGGTTAATTTATAGACAGATATATGTGATAAAGAGGCTAGATATACAACCCAAATCAACCTTAAACCACCCATTATGAGAGAAAAACAAAGAAATTGCTAAGCAAAGTCCTTACTATTCGCTAGTCACTGATATGTTAAAGAAAGTTCAGTAAAGTATATAAAGAAAAGACAATATTAAATAATGTCAAAAAATATAAAGGAAATAAAAAGTGTATGCCTAGCAAAGTGAAGTAAAAGTGGTGATAGTGGCTAGCGGTACTCTGAATTCTAGACATTTTTGCTACTCATATCTCTCAAAAATTATCCAAATTATCTCCACTCGCCTAACCAAATAAACCCATATTTTTGCCCTCTTTTGATATAATTGTCTGGTGCTCACGCCGCAATGGTTATGTTTACGTATCTTCTAAAAGCATATGATAGTTTTATCATTTACGTCTGTGCAAATTGGGTGTTCCCACATAATCACCCCTTTTGAGCGAAATTGTGTGAATCTAAATAATTCCTGTGTGAGGTATTCTAGTTATGTATTGATGCCTGATATATAAATGTATTTGTCACTAACAAATAAATCTCCTTCAAGTTTAATCTCTCAAATCTTAAATCTCCTTTGTTCGCTTACATTGCTTGGAGGCAAGCAATAGCTAAATGTGGAGGGATTTGATGTTGCTCGAATTATACATATTTTATATAGCGTTATTTGTTAGTTTCTTAATAGATTCTATGGACTTTCGATACTTAATTGCATGAAAATACATTTCAGGTCCAATCGGCAAAGAACTTCAAGAACTAAGATAAAGTGTAAGCATTTAGGCCAAGTCAATACTAGAGCAAAAAATTTCCTGATAAAGTGAAGAAGCACGCCGCCCTTTCTATCAAAGTACGCCGGTTACGGGGGGCGTAATAAGTCTTATACAATCTGAGTCAGCATCGTGAAGTACGGCGATCTCAAGAATAAAGTACGCCGGTCTTCAGTTCAATTAATGACCCTTTGGCGCCAAGAAAACTATTGAAGCCCGCCGGTGTTATTGACTATGATCGCCGGTATCACAAGTGAAGCCCGCCAATCTTACCTCAAGTGCGGCGTACTTCAGAATATGATCAGTCATAGTTAGCATATAAATAGAGCCTCAATCCGTCTCAATCAATACACCTCTCATCCCAACTATTACAAAAGCTCTGCTAACTCTTTACCATTCAAATTACATCAATTGGAGTGATCAAGTGAAGCTAAAGTTCCAAATACATTGAAGTACTATCTTGGTATTGTTATAGTGATCGCTAGTAACGGTAGCTCAATCATTGTAACTAATTCAGGAAGTATGTCTCTCATTGCAAACGAATCAATCACTGTAAGCATGATTACTAAAGCCATGTTAGGCTAAACTCCTTATGGTTGCTTGGATATGTTAATATAATAAAGTGATTTATTGTGATATGATCTCATTTGATTTCTTGTTTATGTTGAAACCTTGCTGTGTTCTAAACTTTTTATCCAATTTTTATCACTTTTGATTATACTTGTCAATTGAAAAAGGTCGAAAGAACCAATTGGTATTATATAGTTTTCGAAATATGTCTATGTTTCTTGATCAATTGGTTGGAGAAATCCGCTCTTGTTAAGTTTTAAACAACAATGTTTCCTGCATTGCAATTAGTTATTGAGCTTGTTACCCACTCGTTCAAGTGCTATTAAACATAAGTGTTGAATCAAACTTGTTAATCCGTGAAAACGTTATTTTGACGAAAACAACTAATCATTGGTTGAACTTACTCCATCATTGAGATCATCATCATTAATCATTCACTGAGTTATAGTAACTATCCAAGTAATCATATTTGTCTCATATTTGAATCTCATTTAGTTTTTGCATAATTGTCTAAAACGCTTTCTAAATCATCTTAAGTAGTTAATTGATATATAGAATAATCTCAGTCCCTGTGGAACGACCTGATCTTACCAAAACTTTGTACTATAAACAACGGTTATACTTTTACCCGTGTGTTTTGAATTAAGAGAAATCGGTAAAACTAGTTATATAAATTTAAAGCTTTCGAACCACATCAAAGTTTTTGGCGTCGCTGCCGGGGACTGGTACTTGTTCTATTACCACTTATTTAATCATCTTAGGAAAATTTGGATTGCATTTTGTGTTTAAACTGCTTGAAAATTATAGCTCTGTCTCAACAAAACCGCCGCTTTTTCACACACTCCGCCGCTTTTCAAACACGATCATGTCGTACTTTTCCTAAAAGAACGCCGCTGTTCTGGGAAACGTGACACTCTTTCCTGGAAGTGTTACAACTTAATTCCTGAATTGATTCAAATCTCCAATTCAGTTTACAACAAAACCCAGAAGATAATTCCAACAAATCAAACTTATCAAACTCTTTTCAAAAAATAAAAAATTTCCTAGAAGTACGCCATACTTATCCCCTCAGAAGCAAGAATACAGTTCATCTGAATTGAATCTTGGTTTTTCCGTTACTATTACCCTTAGCAGCCCAGTATTGGATGGTCACACGATCCTCCAACGCAGAGCTTTCTAGTCCTTTATCCGAACCCGAACGAACCATAAACCAAAGACATAGACATAACAAAAGAGATCCATTCTCACAAAAAGACTTAAGACCTGAAACACCGAAAGAGATAGTCCCAGCTATCGACGATCTTTCTCTTTATCAATTTTTCATAAAATTCATCAAACTTCACGATCCAATGGATGAAACCGATAATGAACCTATGTTGGCTAATGAGCGAACTGTTGCTCTTACCCCTGGTCCTGCAATCACTTTGCCTGACACCGCCAACAAATTCGCCATCAAAGGCAATCATTTGACCCTTGTCAAAGGTAATCAATTCGATGGAAGAATCAAAACCGATCCTCATAAACACATCCACGAGTTCCTCGAAATTTGTGAAATGTTTAGATATGGAGAAACAGAAAATGAAGTAGTTCGGCTCATGATGTTTCCATTATCCCTGACTAGGGAAGCAAAAACCTGGTTAGATGAACTCAACGAAGGAACCATAGCAACATGGGACGAACTTCGTACTGGTTTCATAAGCCAATTCTTTCCTCCAGCAATATTCGACAGACTTCTCGGGGAAATCCGTGCTTTTTCTCAGCAAGATCGAGAAACTTTGACTGAAGCATGGATACGAATGAAATAAATGCTCAGGAAATGTCATGGACACGATTTAAGTAAAGGAAACATAATAAAAAACTTTTACCATGGACTTGACGAGAGCACACAAGAAGCCTTTAATGCTGCAACAGGAGGAATATTCTTATACAAAACCCCAAATCAAGCTTATCAACTACTCAAAGACAAAGTCTTACTTAAGCATGATTGGGCTAAAAATCAAAAACCAAAAACCTCTCTTCGCCAAACTGTTGCTTTCACCGATGAAGGTAGCAGTAATTCTGATACCAATAAAATTATGGCTCGGATGGATGCCATGACCCTCAAAATGGTTGCTCAGTATAAAGAAATGAAATAGAAGCGTGAGAACTGCAATAATTGTGGTGGAAATCATTCAACTGCAAATTGTAATGATGATGATACGCCCACGTCTCGCGAAGAAGAAGCCAAGTTTATGCAGTCGTTTTGACGCACTCTTTTTTTACGATGACTATCATAACCGCGATCGAGATCAAGATAAATGGCGTACTGGCGAAAGATCAGAATATAACCGTGATCAACCTAGATCATCGTATTCTGACAAAAAACCAGATATTCAAAAACAACTCAGCAAATTCAGAAACTCACAACAATCTACAAACACATTCGTTAAAAATACATTCACATATTTCAAAGAGAAATTAGAATCCAAAACAAGAAAACATCAAGCTTCTATCCAAAATCTAGATGAGAAGTTTGACAGATTAGATGAAAAACAAGCTTGTCGATCTCCTGGATCACTTCCTAGCAACACTACACCCAACCTAAGAGGTGGTACCTCTAGACCTTATCAACCACCTCAAGCTCGTCACGAGCATGTGAATGCAATAACTACTAGAAATGGTACTACACATGAACCACCACCTAATCCTAGTCAAACACAACCAGCTGTCAAACTTGACAGTGATGAGGAAGATGAACCAACTGCTCAAAAGAAACTCAAAACAAAAGCAATACCCGAAACACCTGTTTTAAAACCATACAAAACTAAAATTCCATACCCCCAACGTCTCAAAAAAGAGAAAATGGAAGCTCAATATGGAAAATTCCTAGACATGATTCTTGCCGTTCGAATCAATGTTCCACTTGTCGATGTTATAGCAGGAATGCTAAACTATGGTAAGTTCCTAAAAGAACTCGTAAGTACTAAGCATAAGTCGGAAAAGATTTCCGCAGCTTTTCTAAGTGATGAATCCTCAGGAATAATCCAAAACAAAGTTCCACCTAAATTGGGTGACCCAGGAAGTTTCCTGATTCCTTGTAATTTTGGAAAAACATTCTCTTGCAACGCCTTGGCCTATCTTGGCGCAAGTATAAACCTTATGCCATATTTTCTCTATGTCAAGCTCTCTCTAGAAACTCTTAAACCTACCAAGATGAGCGTTCTATTAGCAGATAGATCTTTTCAATATCCTATTGGGATAGCTAAAAATATGCTAGTTGAAGGTGGTAAATTCACTTTCCCAGTGGATTTTGTTATTCTAGAAATGGAGGAAGACAGTAAGATCCCTCTAATTTTAGGAACACCATTCTTGCACACTGCTGATGCAATAATTCGTGTCAAACAAAAGAAACATAATCTTGGAGTTGGTGAAAATAGAATATCCTTTTCAATCGATTCAACCATGAAACATTCCTACTCTAATGATGACACCTGTTTTAGCAATGATGTAATTTACGAAATTCTTGAAGAAGATTTCGACATCTTGCTTAACGAAGGGATTCAAATTCTTCATACCATCAAAGGAACAATTCTTGAACAATAACTCTATGCAGAGTTTGACGAATTCATGGCCATGGATATCAAAGAAATTGAAACAGATGATGAAGAATAAATCATATTCGAAAGAATTACATTCAATACAGACCACAAAGTTAAGAAATCTCTAGAAGAACCGCCTACTGATCTTGAACTCAAACCACTTCCTAAACATCTCGAATATGCTTTTCTAGAAGGAACATCCTTACTTCCTGTTATCATATCATCCGAACTCTATGAAAAAAATAAAGCAGACTTACTCACTGTTCTCAAAAATCATAAAAGAGCCTTTGCCTGGAAAACCTCAGACATTCCTGGAATCTGTCCTTCATTTTGCAAACATAAAATTCAAATGCTTGAGGACAAGAAACCTGTTGTTCAAAACAAAGAAGACTTAATCCTAATATGCAAGAAGTAGTAAAATAAGAAGTAACAAAACTCCTCGATGCGGGAATAATTTACCCAATTACTGATAGCCCGTGGGTTAGTCCTATTCATTGTGTGCCAAAGAAAGGTGGTATCACCGTGGTTACAAATGAAAAAGACGAACAAGTTCCAACCAGAACCATCACCGGTTGTCGTATTTGTATAGACTACCGAAAGCTCAATGAGGCTACCGCCAAGGATCATTTTCCCCTACCCTTCATGGATTTAGCAGGAAATGAATACTTTTGTTTCCTCGGTGGATTTTCTGGCTACATTCAAATTCTGATTGATCTACTAGATCAAGAGAAAACAACGTTCACATGTCCTTTCGGAACATATGCTTATCAACGAATGCCTTTTGGCTTATGCAATGCTCCTGCTACTTTTCAAAGATGCATGATTGCCATATTCCATGACATGATTGATGAATCCATGGAAGTTTTCATGGATGATTTTCCTGTTTTTGGAAATTCATTTAAAAGTTGTCTTGTCAAGTTAAGTAAAATGCTCAAGCGATGTCAAGAAGCCAATTTAGTTCTGAATTGGGAAAAATTTCACTTAATGGTTAAAGAAAGAATTGTGCTCGAACACAAAGTGTCCGGAGTAGGACTAGAAGTTGACAAAGCAAAAATCGAACTTATATCCAAACTTCCACCCCCTACTAATATCAAAGGTATTAGAAATTTTTTAGGCCATGCCGGTTTTTACCGTTGCTCCTAAAGTAAGTTTACAATGGCAATACTTTGTGTTTATTTTTGTAGGTTTTATAAGTTATGGATGCAAGGAGAGGAACTTCATACATTAACTTCCATGCATAAGCCCCGGGAAGTATCGTTTCTCTTATCTTGATTTTTTTGATTTCTTCTTTTATCAGTTTTTCACATTAGGGACAATGTTCAACTTAAGTGTAGAGAGGGGATAAATAGGTCAAAACGAGCGTAACTCAGCACTATTGCTTGTTCCATATTTTTTCAAAATTTTAGGTATTAATATTAGAAATTTTCAGTAAAAATGCTCTAGCAAGGCAAGTCAATACATATCTAGTACATTTAAAAACCCACTAAAAATTGCGAGAATATTCTTAACCTTGAATGAAGTGTATGATCTTTTGCACTTCCTGTTTCATATTATATGAGTGTGCCAGTAATTCATTTTAACTCTAGAACTTGTGCATGTATATCTTTTACTAAACCGCAGGAAGGTTAATTTATAGATAGATATATGTGATAAAGAGGCAAGATATACAACCCAAATCAACCTTAAACCACCCATTATGGGAGAAAAACAAAAAAATTGCTAAGCAAAGTCCTTACTATTCGCTAGTCACTGATATGTTAAAGAAAGTTCAGTAAAGTATATAAAGAAAAGTTAATATCAAATAATGTGAAAAAAATAAAGGCAAGAAAAAGTGTATGC
Source organism: Artemisia tridentata subsp. tridentata (assembly GCA_021014915.2). NCBI lineage: Eukaryota > Viridiplantae > Streptophyta > Magnoliopsida > Asterales > Asteraceae > Artemisia > Artemisia tridentata. The sequence continues at coordinate 240,215,045 of CP139502.1, read as the reverse complement.
CTAGCAAAGTGAAGTAAAAGTCGTGATAGTGGCTAGTGGTACTCTGAATTCTAGACATTTTTGCTACTGAAATCTCTCAAAAATTATCTCCACTCGCCGAACCAAATAAACCCATATTTTTACCCTCTTTTGATATATTCGTCTGGTGCTCATGCCGCAACGGTTATGTTTACGTATCTTGTAAAAGCATATGGTTGTTTTATCATTTACGTTTGTGCAAATTGATTGTTCCCACATAATCACCCCTTTTGAGCGAAATTGTGTGAATCTAAATAATTCTTGTGTGAGGTGATCTTGTTATGTATTGATGCCTGATATATAAATGTCTTTGTCACTAACAAATAAATCTCCTTCAAGTTTAATCTCTCAAATCTTAAATCTATTTTGTTTGCTTACATTGCTTGGGCGCAAGCAATAGCTAAGTGTGGAGGGATTTGAAGACGCTTGAATTATACATATTTTATATACCGTTATTTGTTAGTTTCTTAATAGATTCTTTGGACTTTCGATACTTAATTGCATGAAAATACATTTCAGGTCCAATCGACAAAGAACTTCAAGAACCAAGATAAAGTGTAAGCATTTAAGCCAAGTCAATACTAGAGCAAAGAATTTCCTGATAAAGTGAAGAAGCACGCCGCCCTTTCTATCAAAGTACACCTGTTACGGGGGGCGTAATAAGTCTTATACAATCTGAGTCAGCATCGTGAAGTACGGACATCTCAAGAATAAAGTACGCTGGTCTTCAGTTCAATTAATGACCCTTTGGCGCCAACAAAACTATTGAAGCCTGCCGGTGTTACTGACTATGTTCGCCGGTATCGCAAGTGAAGCCCGCCGATCTTACCTTAAGTGCGGCGTACTTTAGAATATGATGAGTCACAGTTAGCATATAAATAGAGCCTCAATCCGTCTCAATCAATACACCTCTCATCCCAACTATTACAAAAGCTCTGCTAACTCTTTATCATTCGAATTACATCAATTGGAGTGATCAAGTGAAGCTAAATTTCTTAATACGTTGAACTATCTTGGTATTGTTATAGTGATCGCTAGTGATGGTAGCTCAATCATTGTAACTAATTCAGGAAGTATGTCTCTCATTGCAAACGAATCAATCACTGCAAGCATGATTACTAAAGCCATGTTAGGCTAAATTCCTTATGGTTGCTTAGATATGTTAATATAATAAAGTGATTTGTTATGATATGATCTCATTTGATTTCTTGTTTATGTTGAAACCTTGTTGTGTTTTAAACTCTCTATCCATTGTTTATCACTTTTGATTATACTTGTCAATTGGAAAAGTTCGAAAAAACCAATTGGTATTATATAGTTTTCGAAATATGTCTATGTATCTTGATCAATTGGTTGGAGAAATCCGCTCTTGTTATGTTTTAAACAACAGAGTTTCCTGCATTGCAATTAGTTATTGAGCTTGTTACCCACTCGTTCAAGTGCTAGTAAACATAAGTCTTGAATCAAACTTGTTAATCCGAATTGAATCTTAGTTTTTCCGTTACTATTACCCTTAGCAGCCCAGTATTGGATGGTCACACGATCCTCCAACGCAGAGCTTGCTAGTCCTTTATCCGAACCCGAACGAACCATAAACCGAAGACGTAGACATAACAAAAGAGTTCCATTCTCACAAAACGACTTAAGACCTGAAACACCGAAAGAGATAGTTCCAGCTATCGACGATCTTTCTCTTTATCAATTTTTCATAAAATTCATCAAACTTCAAGATCCAATGGATGAAACCAATAATGAACCTATGCGGGCTAATGAGCGAACCGTTGCTCCTATCCCTGGTCCTGCAATCACTTTGCCTGACATCGCCAAAAAATTCGCCATCAAAGGCAATCATTTGACCTTTGTCAAAGGTAATCAATTCGATGTTAGAAACAAAACCATCCTCATAAACACATCCACGAGTTCCTCGGAATTTGTGAAATGTTTAGATATGGAGAAACAGAAAATGAAGCCGTCCGGCTCATGATGTTTCCATTATCCTTGACTAGGGAAGCAAAAACCTAGTTAGATGAACTCAACGAAGGAACCATAGCGACATGGGACGAACTTCGTACTACTTTCATAAGCCGATTCTTTCCTCCAGCATTATTCGACCGACTTCTTGGGGAAATCCGTGCTTTTTCTCAGCAAGATCGAGAAACTTTGACTGAAGCATGGATACGAATGAAATAAATGCTCAAGAAATGTCATGGACACAATTTAAGTAAAGGAAACATAATAAAAAACTTTTACCATGGACTTGACGAGAGCACACAAGAAGCCTTTAATGCCGCAGCAGGAGGAATATTCTTATAAAAAACCCCAAATCAAGCTTATCAACTATTCGAAGACAAAGTCTTACTTAAACATGATTGGGCTAAAACTCAAAAACCAAAAACCTCTCTTCGCAAGACTGTTGCTTTCACCGATGAAGGTAGCAGTAATTCTCATACTGATAAAATTATGGCTCGGATGGATGCCATGACCCTCAAACTGGATGCTCAGTATAAAGAAATGAAAGAGAAGCGTGAGAACTACAATAATTGTGGGGGAAATCATTCAACCGCAAATTGTAATGATGATGATACACCCATGTCTCGCGAAGAAGAAGCCAAGTTTATACATTCGTTTCGACGCACTCGTTTTTATGATGACTATCGTAACCGCGATCGAGATCGAGATAAATGGCGTACTGGCAAAAGATCAGAATATAATCGTGATCAACCTAGATCATCATATTCTGACGAAAAACCAGATATTCAAAAACAACTCGTGAATTCATAAAGTCAAAACAATCTACAAACACCATTCTTAAAAATACTTCACAGATCTCAAAGAGAAATTAGAATACACAACAAGAAAACATCAAGCTTCTATCCAAAATCTAGAGGAGAAGTTTGACAATTAGATGAAAAACAAACTTGTCGATCTCCTGATCACTTCCTAGCAACACTACACACCAAACCTAAGAGGTGGTACCCTGGACCTTATCAACCACCTCAAGCTCGTCACGAGCATGTGAATGCAATAACTACAAGAAAATGGTACTACCATATGAACCACCACCAATCCTAGTCAAACACAACC